>ML779593.1:342638-390329 GCA_009831015.1 Picea engelmannii
TCTCATACATCCTTATTGCAACAACCCTCAACTCGAGAGGCACTTTTATCTCTTCCAACCTATTCCAAAGGTTTTTCCTAGGAACCATGTCAAAAGCTTTTCTAAAGTCAACAAAACAAAAAAAAAGATTGGTTTTAGTATTGCGTAACTCCTCTGCAATGATCCTAAAGGTAACAAGATGGTCCACAGTTGAATGATATCTCTTAAACCCGGTCTGGCCTTTAGCTCTTTTACTGTGACTTTCTAGCCAAATGCTAATCTTCTTTTCCAAAATGATTCCATAAAGCTTGGCTAAAATTGGGCTAATCATAATGGTCCTATAATTAGAGGGAATGTTTTTATCCCCATTTTTAAAAATAGGAACAATGAGGCTTTGTGTCCAGGGTTTAGGGAAGCCCTGCTTGACTACTAAATTGAAGAGCTTGTGTATGTGAGGGATAAGGATTGGCTCTCCGATTTTAAAAATTTCAGCTTGGTAGTCTTCAATGTCCTTATATTTCCCATTTGCGAGCCGCATTGAAAGTGTTATAAGTAAAGCATTGAAATATTATATGAAGATAATTTAAGTATGGAAAAAACTGATTTATTTTTAATTGAATATAGTGAAATAATTTAAACTATATTTTTTATGATTATATATATTTTTAATGGTTATATATATATATATATATATATATATATATATATATATATATATATATATATATATATATTATGTATTTTTTGAAATTTAGTTTGAAGTATATAATTTGTAGATTATATATTAATTTATTTATTTTTCAATTTTTAATGCATTTGAACTTGTGATTTTTTAGGAGGAAATATTGTTCTTAACTATTAGACATACTCAAGTTGTATTAATAAGTTAATTTGTAATTTATTTTTATAGATTTCTCTTAGAATTGTTGAAAATGAAAAAAAAATCTTTTAGAATGCTCCTATATCCAAATTAGATTCCAATTTCAAAATATTTGTCACAATACTAACCTTCCTAACCTTCTAACTCATCAAAACTTTAGTGATGTTGGAATTCTTAGCTTAATGTTTTTTAGGCATCATTTTAAAGAAATCCAATTAATCTCTTGTTTTTCTTGAGATCAGAAATATAAACTTTAACCACCATCATCATTAAATTAAATATAATAATAAATCTAATTAATATTATATTATTTTTGTAATAATATATAAATTAAATATAATAATAAATAATACAAAAATCAAATCAATTTCTTCTTGTATAATAATATATATTATATTAAATATACAAAAAAAAATTAATATTATTTTTATAATAATATATATTATGTTAATATATACAAAATAGTAACAATTCAAATTTCATAAATATGATTAATAATTATTCTCATTATAAATTAGAATTAAATTATGATATTATCTTTAAAGAATACATTCAAACTTTAGAATTAAATTATGATATTATCTTTAAAGAATACATTCAAACTTTAGAATTAAATTATGATATTATCTTAAAAAAAAATACATTCAAACTTTAGAATTAAATTATGATATTATCTTTAAAAAATACATTCAAAGTTTAGAATTAAATAATGATATTATCTTTAAAGAATATATTCAAAGTTCGATTTGTTTTTTTAAGCTAAAAAGAGTCTTTATATTTCTATATATGGATGATCAAACTACAAGAAAACCAATGAGAGACTGCCTAATCGTAAACTAGATCTCTCACCAATGAAAGAGCTAAGTTCAAACAATAAAAAAAGAAGACCCTAATGAGGGGCTGCCATATTGGAAACCGACACCCTCATTGGTTACATCTAAGAGTATGCAATCCACCATTGAGTTTAAACAACACAAAGAGACTATCCCCTTGATCTAATTCAAAAACAGGGGCACAACCATATCTATCCATTAAAGATCAAGAAAGACAAAAAACCACTAGGGTCTTCTTAAACTTATGATTTCAAACACCCAAAAAATCACAGAGAAAGAAGATCAGAACCCAAAGTATTGGGTCTTAGGATTCTCTGGAGATTTGAGAAGACCCTTCCCTTTGTCTACATTGCTAACCACAACACTAGGCTCGTCCTCGTCCTCAATCTGAATGGGACATGCACACAATCCTGGAGGATTTGGGTGGTTACCCTGGTTTTGATTCTCTTGTCTGACCCTGAATTTGATTCCAAACTGAGAGCGGCATAATAGGTCAAATTTCCCATCAAGAATTTCAATTGCCTTGAGGGTTTTTCCATTGTCTCTTTTAGCCTTATCAATGGCCTGAGCCACCATGGATTTCACTACCCAGTAAGTTTCATCCAATTGGAAATACTTGGTTCCTTGGTGCGGGTATACTTAGGATCGTCCACACAATATTTAACTTTGCGCTCTATGTCTGCATCAGAGGTCGAGCGATGTTGTCGCCTCACTGCTTCCTCAATTTCCGTGGCATGTTGATTTTCCTTATCTATGCTCAGGTATTTGAAACACGTAGTATCCATAAACACTGCTCGACTGCCCTGGTGTGATTTTTCAATCCTCTTGAAGAGGAGGTTTCCATTTGCTTGCATGTCTGACTTGTTCCCTTTTTGGCCATTCTGCTATAAACCCTTCGGATTTTAGAGGCTGCTCCAAATGTCCCTGCCGCAACTATCTTGATTCTTGGAGCTTAGTTCCTACATCTCTGAGTCAGTCCACGAGTCCATCTCCCTCAGGTTAATCTATCACCTTCTATGTTTGGTAGTGGAAGATGCCACAAACGATTCATCACGTTCTTCCTCCACCACTGCCACTTCCAAGTCTCTGTGCTAATGAACTTCCTATTCCTAGGGGGACGATGCTTGACATTGCTATTTATTAATAATAAGATCCCACAGAGGGAAACATTCCCAATGTAACACTATCCTTCCATCTTCTTCGGGGATCATTTCATGATTTCAACCATATGATTCACCCATGGGGAAGTTGTACTTTCTATACTTCTACATTGATTTTCGTAATCTCCATTTAATCCATAGATTTGGTTTCCACCCTCAATCTGTACCTTCCTCATACTCCAATTATTTTTACTCTCCTTCCTAAGATGATGATACTCACCCTTGAGTTGTAATGAGAAGCCCTGTCCCATCTAGTACTTTGATGGTGTACTCATATTATCAATACATGAGGTTGGCTCCATCGACATGATCGTCGACCCCTTCTCTGGAATGATTCCTCTAATCTTTCCAAGTACCCATATGAAGTTGCAAACCCACTATCGATTCTTGATGCACTCCAACTGTTTCCATAGTCTTTTCATGTGTTTGAGTGGCTTGCTCTATTTCTCCTGTTGGGTCCCTATCTTTCGCTATCTCGATTACTGTCACATTGAGTTTCTCCCGCTCGACTGTTGTCGCCTTGTACTTGACATTTCTTGCATTGTGATGACCCATGTCAACTTTACTTAGTCTTGTGGCCTTCTTCTAGGTGGTTTGGCGAGTGGGGTCCCCCGGCTTCCACCTTGACGATCGATTCCTCTGTTGGATTCCTAGGTTGGCCAAGTAGTCTTCCACAGAGTTTGCACTCCTTCACACCTAGTGAGGGATAATCACCGAGAAGTTCTGAGTTGGACCAGAGATCTGAACCCAACCATGAGATAATCTCTAATTTGTAGTGATTTTTTCTGGGTTGGAACGATCCATCATACGTTTCAGTGTCGATATGATAAGGAGCGAGTCACCTTCTTCTATCAGAATTTTTATTCCCTGGTTTTGGGCCATGCCAATACCTTTGATAAGGCCTTCTAACTCTACACCATTGTTGGTATTGTGACCCAATTTAATTGTGAACATGGCCAAAATTTGACCTTTAGAGTCTCTCAGGAGTCCTCCCGCTCTCGATTTTCCAGGGTTATTCTTTGATGCACTGTCGAAGTTTAGCTTGATAATTCCATTTTTCGACGGTTGCCAGACTTGGTGAGGATTTTCCCTTTTGTGAGGAGGGGCTTTGTTCGCTTATTGGTAAGCCAGTTCGAGTCGCCATTTTCTGAATATATCTTCTTCCTCCGTCGAAAGAATACGGTCTTCAGTCGACCAGGTACCTAAAGATATCGTTTCTTGCACATTTTCTTTAATTCAGTTCTACAACCACTGAGTTCATAGAAAACTTTGTTTGAAAATTCTTTTGTTTCTTTCTTTCCAGAGGTTCCGAAACACTATACCTGGAAATATATCCCACGTTTTTTTGAAAGGTTCTACTAGTCAATCTAAGATCACGATGGTTGTTTCATCTCTTCCACCTCCAACTCCATAGAACAACATTTCCCCATTATCCCATATATTTCTCGCTTCTTTGCAAGTACAGAGAAGGTTATTGAGCGTTTTCTCCTCCACTCTACATAACATGTAGATGGAGGGGCCTTCATACCCTCACTTTCTTAACTTATCCCATGTTAGAATGTTTCTTGTGAGAATCAACCACAAGAAGGTCACAATTTTAGGCCAAATCTTAGGTTGCCAAATAAGAAGTTAGTCCTTTCTCTTGTATGTCTCTGACATGTCTACTACTCTTATATAAGAATCTTCTACTTTAAAAATGCCTTCACCTCTGCTTCCCCATCGAATAATATCCGAGCCATTTTTTATTCTGATTTGTCTGAGAGAAAGAACCTCTTCAATGTTATTCCTGACCTCTGTGTCCAAGGGAAATGACCAATCTCCCAGGTATTTCTAGGTCCCATTATTGGGCTTGCCGAATTTTCCCAATAATGATGGAGAATGGTCCATCCTTTTTCTATCATGGAGTTTCTATCTTGTTTCAACCCTTCTTGGTTCATTAGGATGGGGAGTTATTCCTAGGAGTCGTCCTAGAAAAGGGTTGACCTTCCATTATGGACCTCCTAGAAGCTATCCTTTTGAACTTGCTCTCTGTTTTTCCAGGCATTGTTCCATATGAGGGACCTTGGGAGATTTCCATCCTTACGAATGAGATCTTGTGGCTCCACCTAGGGGGCATATTTGATTTTCCATATTTTGGCCCAAAATGCCTCTGGACTTTTGATCCACCTCCACCATAGTTTGGATGCCAAGGCTTGTCCTGCATGTAGGGGATCCCTAATATTGACCATGTCGTGGGACTTTGGCTAACATATCTTTTCCCAAGTTATTAAGGCCCATTTATTTTATTTTGTATCCCCCCCCAGACAAAGTTTCTCTTAAGGTTTCTAATCTTTTCCAGGATCCCTTTAGGTGCAACCATAATTGAAAGAAGATACAGGGGCATTGAGCTTAGAACTGATTTGATGAGAATAATTATGCTCGACAGAGTGATGAGCCTATGGGTCCAATTGTTTATCTTTTCTTCAAGTTTTTCCAACATCTCTTGCCAAGATGAAATCATGATATCTTTATCAATTAGAGGGGCTCCTAGATGTTTGGAAGGGAAGTTGGATTTTTTGGAACCCAAGAATCAAAGCTATGTTTCTTTGGACAACAACCAGAGTGTTAAAGAAAAAAAATTGAGATTTAGTGAGGTTTATAACCATACTTGAAGCCTCTTTGTAAATGTCCAGCATGCTCTTGATAACTCAGGCTTCCTTAACTGTGGGTACACCCATCAGAAGGTTGTCGTCGACAAACTGGAGGTGGTACATTGGGTCAACCTCCTCTTGCAATTTTATTCCTGGGATTTTCTTTTCAGACACAACCTTTTGGAGCAATCTTCACATCCCTTCCGCTAGGATGATATAGAGATAAGGGGAGAGAGGGTCCCCTTGTATGATTCCTCTCGTCGGGTAAATTTTTTTTGAAGGAGATCTGTTCACTAAGATTGAGAAGAAGATTGAGGATATTAACCCATAATCCAGCGCACCCATTCCTCTGCAAAGCCAAAATTCTTTATCAATTTTCGCAGGAATTTCTAGCTTACGATCATATGCCTTTGACATATCTAATTTGATGAGAATGTCTGCTTTTTATTTATTTATTTCTGCACAAAATGCACCATTTCGTGTGCAACTATTATCCCATCAAGGATTTTTCTTCCTTCTACAAAACCTCCATGTTCCTTGGAAATGATGTTTTTAAGTAAGATTTTGAGTTTGTTAGCAATGAGTTTATAGACTATCTTATAGATGCAATTACATAACGTTATTGGTCTAAACTTGTCTTCTGTATTTGCCTCTTTTTCCTTTGGGA
Organism: Picea engelmannii; assembly: GCA_009831015.1. Lineage (NCBI taxonomy): Eukaryota > Viridiplantae > Streptophyta > Pinopsida > Pinales > Pinaceae > Picea > Picea engelmannii. Next base: position 348,788 of record ML779593.1, read on the forward strand.
TTAAGGCGATGAAGGTGTCGTTGAAGGATTTGAGAATATACCTGAATGATCTTGATTCTTCTACAACTTCCCAAATGTCTTTCCCTATCCAACATTTTTGGAAGAAGTCAGTTGTGAACCTGCCTAGTCCAGGGGCCTAACCAGTTTTCATTTCCATAACCGTCCTTTCCACTTCTTTTATTGAGCTTGTCCCATTAAAAATCTATTTTGATCTGAGGATACTAGTTTTGGGATGCCTCTTGTGATCTTTTGGATAACCTCCTCCCTATTCATTTTTGGTTATGTAAGTAAGAGTTTAAAATGATTTACCAATTCCATTTCTATGTCTTCTATGGTCTCTAATCACTCTCTAGAGGGTTTCGTAATATTCATGATCTGGTTTTTATTTCTTCTTTACAACAAGGAGTTATGTAAGAACTTTGTATTCCTATCTCTTTCTTGCAACCACCTTACTTTGGATTTTTTATGCCAAAGAATCTCCTCCTGGTTTTCTCTCTTATCTAATTCTAGTTCGAGTTGTTCCTCTCTTTCTTTGGTATCCTTTGTTCGATCTCCAATTGTTGCTGCTAGTTGGATAGCCTCCATCTTTGTCTCTAGCATATTTTTTCCTCCAAGATGTTCCCAAGCACTTCCTTGTTCCATTTCTTGATTTTGACTTTGATGTAATTCAACTTCTGTTGAAACTGGTACATTTTGGTGCCATACAAAATTGGGTTCTCATCCCATCAGGTTTCAATATTCTGCATAAAATTTTGATGGTCCATCCAAAACTTTTCAAAGCGAAAGGGCTTCGAACAAGGAGTAAAATTTTTCCTCCCATGAGAGGCAAATCGACTAGTGGTATGAGCCATATAAGGGGAGGAATTCCATTGATATTGCTTGTTGGCCTTGAAATAAGGCTTCCGATGTCAAGAATCTATCTAACCTTAATTTTTATTGAAATTTGTAAACCTTTTATTGAAAATTACAAACACTCCAGTTGAAGGTTAAACCTATAACCATGATTTTTTATTTGAATATAAAGTGAATAACTAATACTACCAAGCATCATTAATCTTCAACGTTTTGAGGGTTTATTAATTGTGTTTAATGTTCAAATCAACTAACATCATAGTTGGTTGGGTTTGTTAGTTGTGTTTAATGTTCAAATCAACTAACATCATAGTTGTCTATAAGTTGAGAGGATAGATATTATAACTATCATAGTTGTCTATAAGTTGAGAGGATAGATACTATAACATCATAGTTGTCTATAAGTTGAGAGGATAGATACTATAACATGGATAAAGAAGATGAAATAAATGGTTTTTTTGGACTTTGGTGATTAGACTAAAAAATGTAAAATGCGTATAGTTAGAAGCATACCTTTACCTTGTATTATTTGATCATAAATATTAAAATTTTATGTTTGTTGATCTTTAATAGTATTGAAGATAATGACTTTTTTTTTCATATGAAAGTTTGTTTTACTGTTTATTTTGATTTATATGTTTATAAATTAAATCAATAATAATTTTATCTTTACTTTTTCCCACGTAATAGTTTATTTTAGGTTTGCAAAAGTACACCTCTTAGGTGTCTCGTTGAAAACCAAAGCAAATGCTCAATTTCGTTAATCATATGCATATGCTAAATCATATGATGTAAATGCCATGCATTGTTAAATACAAATAAAACTCTAAGGGTATTTCATATGACAATGCTCTCATATTTACAATATTCCACACCCATGAAATAAACAACGTTGTGCGACATTGCAATTTCATAAATAATTTTGGCTTTTAAGTTTGTGAACCTCAAGGATTAACTATAACTCCGTGCTTAGTAGAATCCATGTTTTTACTGTGGTTTGGGAGCTTTACGAACGCACAATCTTGTTGACCTATAGAAATTGTAGATCGTTCTTTATACAAAATGACATATTAGGTGTAAAAGTGTCTTGTATATGGAAGTGCGTAAATTATAAATAACTTGAGACGTGTCTTCCAAGTATTTCTCATATGTCATATTCATTAAGACATGACATATTGTCATTATCAAGTTGTCTTTTAAAATGCATTCTTTTTTAATATTTATTGTTGTCTAAATGATGCAATGTAGCTGAGGGGAGTGTGTATGTCATGAGTTGTTCACATTTGGAACATTGAAGTTTGTGACCATCAATTGCACTAAAAGACTATGTAGGTAAATTGAAAATATTACAAATTGGTACAAATAGATCTGCGTGGATATTTGTTATAGTTAGCATCCCCTCAACTTGGTTCATATTGTAGTATAATTTTGTTACATAGTGTGTTGTTCTAGAAATCAATTAATTTAGTCAAATTACCTTTGTTGTTAAGGTGATCAATTTGTTTCAGTCATGCATTGCTCATTTTTCCTTTGAAGTTGTTATTTTGTCTTGACAACATTTTGGAATAGAATCATTGGAGTGCGTTTTCTTGATAATTGTTGTTGTATTGAAGTAAAGCAAGAGATAAATGTAGAGAACATGTAAAGTTACAATTGAAGAGTGTGTTAGCATAGTAGGCATAAGCGATACAAGTTGAATGTGCTAATCGCAAAAAACAAAAATAAGCGACTTTGTACTAACTATAGTTTTATGTTCTTCTAAGTGCCCATATTTAATCTCCAATGCATGTTGTGAGCCTAACTGCTTTGCAGATGTTACAAGTGTAGCAATTGTGCCAATTGCAAATGTAGATTTTCCTATTCTAATGTAATGTCCTCTTCCAATTGACCGTGATGGAGGGGTGACTCAATAGCCTATATGACTCTCGTAGGCTATAGTCAACAAGGAAAAAGGGAGTCAATGAGGTGTCACTATCGTTAAAAGATGGACAAACCTTAAAAGTGACATTAAATAAAATAAATAATTATGTTTAAATGGAGTTGGAGGAAAAAGATTGGATTTGGTCAAAATGGGGAAAATATCTAGAAGGTCCAAAGGAAGGATAAATAGAGGAGAAACCCTTCCCATTGCCATTATGCTTTGACATCTTATTGAGTTCTCTTGTAGTTGACGTTTTCGTTGGGGTTTTGGGAAAAGCCCTTCCATTGTAGGTTTAGTTTTGGGGGTGCAATATCCACCCTAGCTAGACAAGAAAGTGATTCATCCGAAGTCATCTTGGATTTCTTTGTGGTGCTTGATTTTGTTTAGGAGAGATTTCGGTTAATACAAAGTATTTCTGACGAGTTTAAGGAGGGATCCATTTATTAGATCCACATATATCAGATGGTTTCACACAGCCATATCAGGAGGCATCCTTGTGGGTTGAGCAAGGGTCGTCATGCGAGGCCCTGTGAGACACCCCGCAAGTGTCGTAAGGACCCCTGCAAATTGGGGGTTTGCAACAGATCAAATTTATAGAGGAATTCTGAGGAGTTGGAGGATTGCTTTACATTTCTCTACTCTTGTGACGTCCTCTTTGCAAGAAATGGTGACATATATCTCTCAATCGATGTTGGTGATGCTATTCACGGAGGGTCTAGCTAAACCCATGAGAGGATAGGTGAATGCCTTTAGGCCAACCACATTGCATGAAGCCATCATGAGGTGTCAGGACATGAAGGACACATTCAACAAGAAGGTATCGATGAAATCCTTCATCCCTCAAGGAGGTAAGGAGACAAGGCTTCCACAAAAGTCATGGATAGGAAAGGACATGACGGATGAGGAGACTCAGATAGAACTAAGGAGGAAAAAACTATGCTTTAGTTGCAAAGATCTATGGGAACTAGGTCATAGATGTATGGGTAAAAGTAAGGTCGATTACATCGAGGTAGTTTCCAACGAGGAGGATGACAAGGAGGAAGAAGGTGTTGGACAAGACAATAGTGAGCCATCGTAGACCATAGAATAGGCACCATTGAAAGAAAAACCCAAGGGAGTAACCATTGCTACACTTTCATGGGTCCCTAAATACTATACTTTTAGGGTTAGACGTATTGTGCAAGGGCAGAGGGTTACAACATTGGTGGACAGTGGGGCCACCCACAACTTCATTGAAGTTGCACTTGTCACCAGGAGAAAGATCCCTCAGAGGATTTTGAAGTATTCAATGTGGTAGTAGCGGATGAGTACAACTTGATGTGTACTCAGAGGATCATGGGAATGGAAGTAACCTTGGGAAAATACACATTGACTGACGAATTTTACGTCGTGGATTTAGAAGATACTCATGTGGTGCGATGAGTTCAATGGCTATACTCTTTAGGAGATATCCACATAAATTATAAGGACATGAGGATGGAGTTCCAAGACAAGGATGGGTAGCAAGTTGTCATGAGAGGCATGTCGAAAGGTGCCCCCAAGATTGTGTCTAACCAGCACATGGAGTCCCTTTTTATACATGGGGATGTGGCTTGAACAACAAAATGCTCGATCACTGTGGAGAAGCCATCACAGGAACACCAACATTACCCTATGGATATCCAAACATTGCTTGGAAAGCATGAGAGAGTGTTTGAACCATTGCCAGCAGGGAGACCACTTGATAGAGGGTTCGAGCATGTCATTGAGCTAGAACCTTGGTCAAATCCCATCATCACCACTCCCTACAGAAATCCCAAGAGATTCAAGGATGAAATAGAAAAGGCCATAAAAGGGCTACTAGAGATGGGACACATCCAACCTAGTTCTAGTCCTTTCGCCTTGTTAGTTGTATTTGTGAAAAATAAATATGGTACTATGAGGATGTGCATAGACTATAGGGCACTAAACAAGAAGACCATAAAAAACAGATATCCAATACCATAGATTAATGAGTTGATTGACAATTTGCATGGGGCGGTGTACTTCTCAAAGGTTTATCTATGATCTTGATACCACCAGATCCGGGTCAAGGAGGAGGACATCCATAAAACAACACAAGTTTCACTATGGGCAGTACGAGTTCTTGGTCATGCAATTCAGGTTGACCAACACACCCGCTACCTTTTAGTCATGCACAAACCATATCTTCAACAAAAAGTTGAGGAAATTTTTACTGGTGTTCTTTGACGATCTTCTCATTTACAACAAGACACGGGAAGAACACCTGAAGCATGTGGAAGAGATTCTCACCATTATAGAAGAAAAATCGCTTTTTTCCAAGGAGGAAAAGCGTGAGTTCAGTTTGACAGAGATCCTCTATCTAGGGAACGCGATCAATATTGAGGGAGTAACGGTGCATCGGGAGAAGATTCAGAACATCTTAGACTCGCCCACCCCCAAGAAACTCACATATCTACGAGGATTCTTCGGGATATGTAGCTATTACAGGCACTTTGTGAAAATATTTTCACAATTGGCGATGCCATTAATAGAACTCACCAAGAAGGGGCAATTTTGATGGTGAGAGGATGCACATGTAGCATTTGAAAGAATGAAGAGGGTCATGAATACTTTCCCAGTATTGGAACTTCCATATTTTACACATCCTTTTGTCTTGGAGTGTGATGCATCTGGTGAAGGGATAGGGGTAGTATTGATGTAAAACCAACATTCGATAGCTTTCAAGAGTTGGAAGATAAGGGATCCTGAGAGGCTCTACCTGATATATGGTAAGGAAATGTTGGCCATCATGCATGCATTAGACAAATTCATACAATACTTGGTAGGACGACGCTTCATGGTTTAGAATAAACACAACAACTTGAGATATTCCTTGGAGCAACAAGACCTGAATGAGAGATGTTAGAAATGGGTGAGCAAGGTACATGCATATGATTTCAACATTGAATATGTTAAGGGCAAGAAGAATATAGTTTTTGATGCCTTATCCAGAAGACCTACAACCTTATCTATGACTGAGATCTCAACATACTGGAAGTCCATTCTCTTAGTGGACTAATCCAAGAATACCTTCACTTGTGAGCTGATGGAGGGTGATATCCAGGATGATAGGTACAGGATAGTAGATGACATCATCTACTCCAAGAACAAGATCTATATTTTCCCTAAGTCCAAGCTCAAGGATAAGATCTTGAGGGAATCACATGATGCATCATTGGCAGGGAACCATGAGTATCTGAAAACCTACAGGCATGTTAGGGAGATATTCTCATGGAAGGGTATCAAAGGGAATGTACTTCTTCATGTAAGGGAATGCATGACTTTCCAACATAACAAGTCTGAGTTCACACATCCTGCAGAACTGATCCAACCCTTACTGTTCCCATAACATAAATGGAAAACATCTTCATGGATTTCATCACAGGATTACCAAAGGTGCAGGGTAGGGACTGTATTTACGCGGTAGTGGACATGTTGACCAAATATGTGCACTTCTTTGTTATTCCTATGGAGTACAACACATCTCAGGTAGCATATCTATTCTTTAGGGAGGTTCTCAGACTCCATGACCTTCCAAAGAACATTGTCAGTGACCAAGATAACATGTTTCTCAGTGCATCTTGGTAGGAGTTGTTCAGGTTATATGGGACATGGTTGATGCCTAGCACTAGCTATCATCCCAAGAAAGATGGGAGAACGAGATAGTCAACAAATGGATCGAGGGGCACCTAAGGAACTATGTGTTAGTGATACAACAAGCATGGATAAAATGGTTGCATCTCAATGATCATTGCTACAACACCACTCATCACATGTCCATCGGGATGAGCCCATTCACAGAATTGTATGGATATGATGCTCCATCTTTTTTGGATTTTGTGTTTGGAGAGAGAAGAGTTCCTAAGGTGAAGGACTCATTACAGGAAAATCAAGACATCTTAAGAGTCTCGAAGGAAAATTTGCAGGCTACTCAGAATCAATAGAAAATGTATGCAGACAGACATAGGGTAGAATGTAGCTTTGAGGTTGGAGATATCGTCTTTCTCAGATTACAATCATACCGATAATTTTCGCTGAAGAGGAGTGGTGCAAAGAAGCTTAAGCCCTACTTTTATGGGCCCTACAAGGTGGTAAGGAGAGTTGGGGAAGTAGCATACAAGTTGGAGCTACCAGAGGGAAGTAGGATCCACAATACCTTCCATGTATCATGCCTCATGAAGGCATTGGGACAACAGGCCATTGCCTCGACAGATTTTCGTCCACTGGATGAGGAAGGCCAGTTGGTTCTAGCCCCTAAGAGGATAGTTGACATCAAGGAACATATACTTAGGGGCATGGTCATTCGAGAGTATTTGGTTGTATGGAGAGGATTTCCTGCAAAAGATGCTACCTGGGAATGAGAGCATATTTTACAACACCCTGATCTGAAATTGCTTGAGGACAAGCAATCTTGGGAAGGGAGGATTGTAATTTCCTCTTCCAATTGACCGTGATGGAGGGGTGACTCAATATCCTATATGACTCCTGTAGGCTATAGTCGACAAGGAAAAAGGGGGTCAAGGAGGTGCCACTAGGTTAAAAGATGGACAAACCCTAAAAGTGACATTAAATAAAATAAATAATTATATTTAAATGGATTTGGAGGAAAAAGATTGGATTTGGTCAAAATGGGGAAAAATCTAGAAGGTCCAAAGGAAGGATAAATAGAGGAGCAACCCTTCCCATTTTCATTATGGTTTGATATCTTATTGAGTGCTCTTGTAGCCAACATTTTCATTGGGGTTTTGTGAAAAACCCTTCCATTGCAGGTTTAGTTTCGGTGGTGGAATATCTACCCTAGCTAGACAAGAAAGGGATTCATCTGGAGTCCTCTTAGAGTTATTTTTGGTGCTTGATTTTGTTTCAGAGAGAGTTCAATTAATAAAAAGTATTTTCAATGAGTTTAAGGAGGGATCTATTTATCATATCTACATATATCAAAGGGTTTCGTGCAACCATAACAGGAGGCATCCCTGCGGGTTGAGCAAGGGTCGTCACGCGAGGCCCCACGAGACACCTTGCAGGTGTCACACGAGGACCCCTGTAAATTGGGGGTTTGCAGCAGATCAGATCCATAGAGGTGTTCTGAGGAGTTGGAGGACCACTTGCAGAGCATACGTCACAAGAGAAATGCAGTGTAGGGCTTGGAGAGCCTTGGGCTTCATCGATTGGCATTATTCCAGGTTTCTTGTGTTGTTTTTGTAGTAGATTGTGATGTTGCCTGGCAGCCAATTAGCTTGTGTTCTTAGCCATTTTCTATAACTATTATTACAACCAATAGTTATCATTGTACTGATTTTTCAGAGTTTCCATCCATAATAAGGTGCCAAGGTTATCTACTCTATATCTTATGTAATGGAAGTTTTCTATCTGTTTGGAAATATTCCTCATTGAGTAAACTATTTTATAAGAGGTTAACAACACATTAACTTAAGAAGGAACAATAATTTGGGGCAAAAACGTAATATCTCCACCCAACCTAGTTGGGGGCATTACATGCAATTTCCCTTATTGTTGTAGTTGGTAGAAATCTATAATCTTTGCAAATGGATGCAATTGTTTCTAATATGCTTGCATCATGTAAGACCGATACACAATTACAATCTCCATGATCATAGATCATTTTAGGAGGGATTTGAAATATGTGATGCACACTCCTTGACAAATAACACATTTTATTTCATGTTGCATGATCAGGTTGTTTGGTACATTTAGTGTAATTTTCATTTATCCTTTTGGATCGTCTAAATCACATTAAGTCTGTGATATGTGCTTTATGAATAGTTGTTTTATATGCCACAGTGACATCACCATGGAATACTCTTCCCACTTTCAAGATTTTCAAGTATTGAATTGTTATGGGGTTGCAATCTATGTGTTTGTTCCTATTGATCAACATTTAGTGCATGTGAATCAACATAAATATTTGATAAGGAATTTGAAGAATATTGCTATAGTGAGTGTCTACTTTTTTCCCATTGTGGCATTGTGTCTTTTGTCCGAGGATCTTCATGCATTCTTTTCATGTTTTAGGTTATATAAAATCACAATACAAGTGTATTGTATTTGTAAGAAAATGTATTGCAATTTAATAATTAGTATCAATTGAAATTATAAATGCATAAAGACATCAATTGTAAGTGCATGAATACATATTGTAAAGGACTTGTATTGTAGTTTAATTGAAATTGTGAATGCATAAAAACACCATAAGTGGACAAGAAAACAAAAAATGGAATTGAGCATGTACTTACTTGCTTGAGATGTTTGAAGATGAAGGGAGGCGTATTAAAGCGTAAACTATGTCATGATTAGATCAATATGTATTTGAGACTTTGATTTCACATTGTTGAATGGGCGGGATTGTTCAAATATGATCTATTATAGTCCTTGATTGTGGACAAAGTTTAGTTGTTGTTTCTTGCTACTTTTTTTGTTTTGATGCACTGTGCTAGAGTTTAAGATGAAAAAAACATGGTCTTGAGCATGTGCTTACCTACTTGGGATGTTTCAAATAGAAGAGAGGTGTAGAAAAACATAAATTATGTCATGATCGGACCAATAAGCATTTGAGACATTGATTTCACATTGCTCAATGGGTAGGTTTGTCCAAATATGATCTGTTATAGTTCTTGATTTTGGACAAAGTTTAGTTGTTATTTCATGCAAATTTTATGTTTTCATGTACTATGCTATAGTTTTTCATTGAACAATATTTGATCAGATATCAATGATTAGAAAGACAAAATCGATATGTGTAGATTGTGATTTTTCTTTTCTAATCATTTCAATTATTATAGATACTTGTTCAAATGGTGTTGCATATATGTTCATTAAGAAAATTGGTTGTTCAAAGTACATGTCAATGAAGGTGAGTTCAATTTTACTATGGAAAAGTTGAATGGAATTAATTGCTTATTTTTTGGTGGAATGTGAAAGTGTGTTTCTTGAAAACGTAGTACCATATTGTTCATGAAGTCTATATCATGCACAATTTCATTAATATGTGCATGTATACTACGTGTGTTTAGGGTTGCAATTGATAAGATATTTGTACTGTTGGTTGCTTTTTCTACAAATTCTACCTTCCATGGTGCAATTTTTTTTAGTCATGTCATTTCATTTGATACCTTGGCCTTTACATGAAAGTTTTTTGGTGTTAGTTTTTCAATCAAGTATACTGATTCAAAAGTTTTAACATGTGATAGTATAGCATAGACTATCCCATGAAATGTCACACCAGTTGGGTAAAATGCAAGGCCATCTAGTGTTAGTCCTTTTGTTCGATCTATTATTCTTTCACTATATAATTGTATTGGAAATTACTTTCGTATTGTGATTTGTGACTTGTTGTGATCTATTGCTAGTGGTTTTTCAATTCAGAAAATTGGTGTCCAATTTGGTAATATATTTGTTCAATATAGCTCAGGGAATTTGATTATTTGGTGTTTTTCAATGTTTGTGGTTTATAATTCTATCGAAACAACATCGAACCCGTTATTATTACTTGTATATGCTTTGAAGATGCCTTCAAGGTCATTGACTAGTCCATCCTCAGTGTTATAGTTTCCTACATATAGTTCAACTAACATATTCCATTTGACTATTATTGTTGATGGTAGTGATATTTCCTTTTCAAAGGAAAAATAATTTGCTTTAGTATTTTCATATTTGTCAATAGAACTAAGTGTTATTTTCTCATAGCAAAATCATTTTTGCATTATGAATACGTGCATCTTTGTTTTGAAATAATATGTATGTAAAAGGTGGATCCAAAGGCAATCATCTATGGCAAGCGATATCTTTGTCAAATTGACTGTTTAATCTCATCATGTTTAGCACATTCATGAAGCATGCATATTTTTTTCTGCATCGATGTATGTAATTGATGACATTTTATTCATATGCAACTATGTTTTTGTTGACTCTTCGGTATGTGTCTCTTCGGTATGTGCTTGGTATAAGTCCCCTGAGAACATCATGTCGACATTGCCAAAGTACAAGGTCAACATATGTAGGATATAACTCAGTCATGATTTGATAAAGAGTTGTTGCACCAATGAGCGATGCCCTATCAATAAGAACTACATGAAGTTATCAGAATTTGACAGTGTGTCTATATTTTCATTATTTAGTGAAATACAATCTATCTTGTTAAAGGGAATATAAAATGCAGAGTGCATTGTAACACCAACAACTTTGAATGCATCCTTTTCTGTATACATGGTGAATAGTCCTTTTATTTGCAATGAGTCGTATGGTATTGTATTTTTGTGCATACATACTAAGGACTGGAAAATTGCTTTACTTGTAAGTGTTTTTCCCATTCCTGAACCTCTTGTCAAGAACAGATCAATTGGTTCATTTGGCCTATAGGTTTTTCTTGTCAATACATCAGTTACTAGTGCTACTTGTTCTTTGTTTAATTGTCGTCCAATCTTGTAGTACTCTGCGTTCTCTAGTATATGTCATTGTTTAACAACTTCATATGGCCTCATGGATGGTAGGTTGAGATTCTTTGTGCATTGAAAATATTATAAACCATCTTAGAAGTCATATTTTTCATATTGGTCATCTATGGATTTCACATTTTTTGTACTTTCTACTCCAATTCTTTTGAGGTATTCTGTGTTGGATAATCGCTCAATTTTTGTTTCTGTTGCATTCATTGCATGTTCAATGTCACCCCATGTAGGTGTGATAGAAAATATAAACTTTTCTCATTTTGATTAATAGTTTATTTCAATGCAACATAGGCAGCTTCCCAAGTTGGGTAGTGTTGTTTGATCGTATTCTCATAGACTTGATATGGATAATATAACATCATTTGTTCTTTGCAATAATTTTCAATGTCATTGTGTTTGTTATACTTTACATATCAGATGACATATGGCTTATCACCTTCTTTGTTTAACTCGATGAAAATTATCCTAGGCATATACCAACAATAGTTACAGGGCACAAAATATAGTAATGATGAATGGGCACACTATGTCTTTAGATTCATTTGGTTCATATTGCAAGTCCTTTTTTTAAGAGCATGTTACTTTGTAGGAGAAGTATTAATGAAAATACACCTTCGTGAGCTCGCATTTAATGGAAGTGATAAGAAAATATGCACAACTTGTTGTGTAGACATTTGTTTCATGTTTATTAAAGTCTTTCCAAGACTACTGGTGGTATTCATGATATTGGATTTTGTTTTCACGTGATTTTCTTGTACGCTTATGAATGTCAATGTAAGAGTATTATCTTATTTTGTCATGTAGGAACTGCAATACATGGTAGTTTCATATGAGTTTAGTACAAATTGAGAGTCAATGTTTGGAATCCAAATTGTTGGAATGTGTCATGCAAAGATATTTGTAAGGTGTCAAGTAGCTTTGTTTGTAGTAATATCGTGGTTCGTTTTAGGGTACATTGAATAGTTATTAGCGTGTACATGTACTAATCGTCTATTAAGCCAAGGCTATTTAGAAAGATATAAAATGTATTGGTTTCATCATAACTAGCATCCTTTATTGTGTCAAATATCAACTTCACATTTTTTTTTGTTCTATTTTTGTCAAATTGAATAGGTTCAAGTATTTTGGTTGTCTTCATTGATGGAATTAAAAAATTGAATTCGTAGTTTGAATTAATTTTGTGTTTCCTACAACTTCTTATGTGATGATGATGTTGGAGCATTTTAAGTTCATCTAAGAAATGATGAATTAGTGGACAAGTATTTGACTACAATTTTTTCAATGTTAGTGTTTGTGTCTTTACCATATATTGGTGCAAATTTTATCCATAATAAGTTGTTCTCGCGCTTGCTTCCTATGCTTTGAAACTCTGTGACACAGAATTAGTCCTCAATGTCTCCATAGTACTTGTGATCAAGAGATATTAATTGGCGTAGTGCATCCATCCTACTTCTATAGTAACACACACAAGTTACATGATCATTTCTAATTAATGGGTGGGGCTCGTTTTGCTCCAATCCATCTTCACATTCTCTTGTTGTGTTTTCTCTTATATGAATTAATGCAAATTTGCTCCAAAATATTCTCTACACTACTAAAGGATACAAAGAAGGTAGGTGGGCCTAGTTGTCAAATCATTGCATATAGTTTTTTATGCATTTGTTTATGGTAGTCCAATGATGCGCGGATGGTTTTCAAATCCATGTACCCAATGTTTGATTTAAGACTGCGATCCAAGTTTGGTTTTGACCTGACGTCTTTTGCAACTAGTTGTCTTCTTTTCAATTGACCTTTTCTTATCCTAATCCATATACTATTTAACACCTAGTTTAGGATGATGTGAATTGCTTTGTAGAGGAGGTTTGTTGTATTGTAAGTGAAGTCATGATTCTTGTGCAAGACCTACCATTGAAAAATATTTTGATACGTGAAGTTCTTGACCATATCACTTGGATGATTATTTCCATAGAAAATCGATGGGAAACTCATTTCCTTTGAATACTTATCTTTGAAAATTCCCAACGTCATATATCCTAGAACAAGTTCAATATTAATTTTCCCATATACAAGGTCATAAATAGTGTGTGGATCAGTGAATCCATGCACCAACATTTTTGTAACCGGTTCATCGATATCCTCATTATCATCTTCATTGTCCTCAATCTCAGTTGCATAGTCATATGCTTTATTTTCAATGAACACTTGCTTCCAATTGTCATCTATCTAGAAATTTTACAACTTGTAAAGAATTGTCTTGCATAATTATTTTAAGGCTTTCATGACTATGTGGTTTCAAATTTGGCCAAATGCATAAGAACTTTTGAATCTTAATCTCTTTTAAGTTACAACTACCACTATATCAATGTATTTTATGTTTCAAGGCAGAGAATAATGAAATCTAGATATGCTAGTAGGAATGTTGATGACCTCACAAGTAAAACCTAATTGTGGTTTTTTATGCTTGTGGCTCATTTCTTTTATTTTCAAAAAGGGAAACCTCTATGCTACTAGCATATCCTCTAGTTCAGAAAGTTGGGTAACTGTTTTGGTACCTTTGTGTATTCTTATCCGTTCTAGAACTGCATATTTAGGAATTATTTCATCTTTGAATGTTTTTTTGCAAGCTTTGCAAACGTAAAAATTGTTCCTTTCACCGTTTTCCATGCTATTGTCAACTGGTTTGCTAATCTTGTTAACATGTGTAGTTTCATGGGGACAACATATTTATTAAATAAAGTTCTTTCACACATTGAACAATTAAAGATCAGTGTATCATCTGTTTGTGTTTGGTATTCTTCCTCAAAAGTTGAAAGTTTTTTTGGTTTTTTCTTTAGTCTTGATTGGTGCGATGAGTAGCATTGCATATAAAGTTTTTTCCTCTTCCATTTTGTTTTCGATGTTTCATGTTTCTAGGCCTACTTATTGTTTGATTGTTGTTGTCTCATATGAAAGTTGTATTTTATATGTCTGTGGGTTGCTCCTTATAATGTTTTTAAGGGAATGCAAAGATGGAGTTTTTTTTTTAATGTACAAGAATTGTTTCCCAATTGGAAAATATGAATTTTTATTCTTGTTCTTTAACTAACCATATGGTTTCATTTGGCTTGTGTAAGGCCTTCTACAAGGAAGGTGTGTAGGACACCTTCACCCGCCCAAGTGAGATGAAAAAATTGGGGTTTCTAGATGAAGACGAGTGCACCTCATTCTTATATAGGCACTTAGCTTATTGGCATTGGTGATTCGGGAAACCTTGGGTGCCCAACGCACCAAGGGACTCGCCATGACACCTTAGAAAGGAATATTGTGACACAAGTGACCTCATGCGCAATTCGACAAGCATGTGGGTGACTTGCATCGCAGACAAGGAAATAAGGGCCACAACACACTTTGGGGACAAGTTGAGGACTTGGAGCATGAAGTAACTATGACGAGTCAGATCGATTAGTCAAGTGAGCGCACATGACCAAGTCATGAGTTATCTAGGTAGAGAGTGGGTTCTCGGTGGAGAAATTTCCCCATGGCATGACATGGTGTGGCAAGGTGTGGGGAACCTGAAGAGTCAGCACACCCAAGAGATGATATAGTATGGCGAAGTGTGGGGCGTCCGTTCATTTGACACACCCAAGACACAACAACATGGAAAGAAGAAGGGTGTTTGGTTGGAATGATGTGTTCTCCTAGTCAAATGACGTGACTGTCCACGAAGGAAGAGTGCATATATATGTTGGATGGGAATAATTGCAAAACACCAACGAACATCACAACTTGTCATCACAAAGCAACAGGTCTGAGGCTTGGATCCAGGGTAGAGGGGCGAGCTCCTCCCAAGGAGTCGAGTTTCCTCTTGGGCGACTTGTGCTTCATTAGGGAGTTTGTGACAACAGAGCTAGGAAATTCTTGTTGAGACAGATTGGATGGTGGGCCACTTAGTGTTTTGGATGAGCTAGACTAGTGTCAAGGAAGTTTTGAGGTGGGTGCACCATAGGTCTGAGTAGAACCAACGAAGGTGGTCAGGAGAATATCTAGGCACATCCATATGACAAAGGATCTATGGGATTGGGGTGACATTTGATGGATAGTGTGCCAACATAGGGCTAGGGTGGAGTTTGGAAAAAAATGTAGATGAAGTGCAAGAAGCAACACAAAGACTCAATAAGAGGCGCAGACAACCAAAAAGTTCTGGTGATTCGAACAAAGGGTGACTCTGGTAGAGTTGAGTTCAAGAACGGATAACGCAAAGACAATATGACGTATCACATGACTTGGTATCATGTATTTTATGAGGTGGTTTGTTGAACTGTCAGGGTCATTTTATATGTAACTAAGATATGTGCCCCTTTATATCTTTGTAACTTACATTGTCTAAATAAACCTATGTGTTAGGTATGGTTGGTGCCACCTAGTTCATTCATATACTTATGTCATTCCATTACATGTGTTTTTTATGTTATATATGCAAACAATAGACAATTGTATAATTTAATTAAGTATGGATGCAAGTAGAATGTGCAGACATAGCACCAATGGGTTGCTCATCCGTTTTATCTTTCAGGAATAGAGATGACATGAGTAAGCTCAAGGCAGAGTATGAGTGCACCTTGAGTGAGGCATATTCTGGGCCAAGTAGACTTGGGATGGTAGAACCACCAATATTGAATGGTCACAGTTCCACATGCCCTCAAGAAGTGCATAATATCACAAGAATCGAGTAGGTGACCTGTGGGGTCATGACAATCAATATTAGAGCACAATTTGGGTCACAGGGTAGTTGGTTGAGCATGTTTTCCCCATGAAACCTCTGTGTCGTGCATCACCGAGAAAAATAATTAGGTTGAGCTAGGTTATTGGGTGAGTGAGGTCAACCACAACCTTCAGACGAGGTGACTCTTCGCAAAGTTATGCAAGTCTGTCAACAAAAATTGGGCGATGCATGTTTCCTTGATGTGAAAGTAGTCAAGGTGCATAGATGATAGGGAAATTAAGATGGGTTTGATTGGTTGCATGGAGAAAGTGACTTAGATAGATTTTTGCATATCGCAAAGCTGAGTTGGATACTTGGCACAAACAGGTCAGGAGCACCTTGTCAAGACATGTCTATGCTAGGATTCACCATACATAGTTGTTGGGTGATGTTGTTGCAGACCTTGGGTTACAATGACAAGTGAACGTGATAATGTGAGAAGGAGTATCTTGATTCCCTTGCAGACGAAGATGACCAAGGTGCGGAGAGAGAGTTCAATTGGGGTGGAGTGACTTGGACGTGCCATTGGTTTTGACTTAGATGAACCTTCTATGGGGATGGACTTACTCTTCAACCATTGCAAGGAGATTCATTTCGCAATCATACTTGGTGTTTTGGGGCAAGTTTTAGACCTGTGACAACATGATGACTTGAGCCATGGAGTAGTTGGAGATTCCATGAACGAGCATGTTTGTTTTGATTTCTTTGTAGGATATGAGTTGTTGCGATGAGTTATTTATATAGAGATGGGGAAGACTTGGTGGACAAGTGTGACCTATTTCCATCACAAAATTGAGAGTGCTATGATCTTCGTTGAAGTCACAGAACAGTTTGGAGTGCGCTAGTGTAGGCTCTGCAGACGAGGACTTGGGATGACTTGATTAGACAAGTTCAGAGGTGGGCGTAGGAAGACTATTTAATTTACCCATTGTGGATTCAACCCTTGGTATACTCTGATACCCTTTAGATATTTTACCACTCTACTCAACACCCGACAGTTAGCTCAAAATAAAATCACTTTATCTATTAAAAGAACAACTGAGTAATCAAATAAACATGAAACATAAACATAAATAATGAAGCCAAAAATATCACACACAAGACAACAATATTTTAGGTAAACTACCCCTAGAAAAATCCTAGAGGTAAAATCAGTTCCAAGATTCTTTTATTAAGGTCAAATCAGGGCTCTCGTAATAAGGAAAATGGCCCACTGAAATAAATACAACTATAGACAAACTTGACACGGTCTTCTCTGTTGTACGACCCTTGAAAAACACACTTTTCGAGGTGTACACCATTTTCCTTCTTGTGAACCGCATATGTACACGACTATCTACACTATGAACCATGTATAAGTACGAAAAATTCATACAGACACTTATGTACGAAACACCCTTTTCCTCTAGCTTCTATCCTATGAAACCCACTTGAGGATGCCTCTTCTCTCTCTCATCCTTGAGTTGTATGATCTCTAGATGAAAATCCTTCTCCACCTATCCAAGATATTGAATCACGTTCCTTTGTGATCCAACCCTCTCAGCATCAACACTTGGATGGAATCTCTTCACCCAACCTCTGAGATCTCCTCACTCTCATGTAAGAAAAATTCCATCTTTGATTCTACACTCCTCACAGTAGAAAAAGTCCTTCTTTTCTATCCTCTACCTTGGTCTCTCACCAAAAGTATCGACCTTGATATCTCACCAAAGTCTCCCACAAGTGTTTCTCACACAAGTGTCTCATCTCAAGTCAAGTGTCTTCCTCCTTCTCCTAGTCTTTATTTTATAATCATGAGTTACAATCTAAATATGATCTCCAAAGTGATCCATAGTTGATTTTACTTCTCACACCCACTTAAGATTTAGCTTTCATGTTGCATGCTAAGCATGTTCCTTAAATAACTCAATTCACTAATAAAAAACACTTTTACTTTAATTAATTCCTTTTAACTAAAGTAAACTCAAGGATATAATATTTTCAACAACTTCCACTTGCTAGACACATGCCAATGCAGAAGTACCTATCCGATGCTACCACTAACATCAACACTCCCTCTTAGCAAGGAAGGTAATTCTCCCACCTAGAGTTGGATCTATATTCACTACTAGATCCACTACCATGCATGCTCTACAATACACCTAATTGGATTCTCCCTTTGACACATAAGATATCCCTACCATGATGGTCTGACCTATATCCAAAGACTCACTGCCTTTGAACATGCTCCTAGAAGTATCCTTCTCCTAAGCATCTTGGATGTCCATCTCATACCATGACTCCTTCTTGATAGACTTGGAAGGATTATCCTTCCCATCTGAACCTGAAGGATGACTCCCTCTGAGTTGCTCAACCTTCAGAGTTACCTGCTCCTTTTTCTCTGCCACTTTTCTTCTTGCAACTACTCACAAAGGTTGGCCCTTTATCCTATACAAGTCACTATCTCTAACTCCAAATATAGTTTCTTTTTCTGAGCTAGATCCTTTGGGCTTGATTAGTTTCTTTCCATCTTGGAATGCTGTGTCAAATCCCTTCTTCTCAATCACTGAGACTGAGATCACACTCCTCTTGAGTTCTGGTACCCATAGCACATTCGTCACTCTCAATGTGCTTCATGAATTCATCAAGAATGAGATTGTTCCAGATCCCTTCACTACATGCTTGGTCCCCATACCAATTACCACATGCATCTCTGAGTTAGACTTTGTGAAGCTCTCAAACACCTCTCATGCTCCTGTCATATGAAATGTGGCTCTACTATCTATCAACCATGCACCAGAACAAGAACAAGAATCAACCACAACTATTCTACATTCACCAACAAATGTGTCTCAAAGGATGACTCCCTCTTTCCTTGAAATCATCGACTCTACTACTATGTTGACTTTACCCCTTGTGGATTCAACCCTTGGTATACTATGATACCCTTTTGATATTTCACAACTCTATCCAACACCGGACAATTAGCTCAAAATAAAATCACTTTATCTACTAAAATCACAACTAAGTAATCAACTAAACATGCAGTGGAAACTTAAATAAGAAAGCCAAAAATATCACACACAAGAGACCAATATTTTTGGGCAAACTACCCTTGGAAAAACCCCAGAGGGAAAACCAGTTCCAATATGTTTTTATTAAGGTCAAATCAGGGCTCCTGTAATAGGGAAAATGGCCCACTGAGAGAAATACAACTACAGACAAACCTGACACAATCTACTCTATTCTACGACCCATGAACATCACACTTTTCGAGGTGTATGTGATTCGCCTTCTTGTGAACCGTGTATGTGTGTGATTGTCTACACTATGAACAATGTACAAGTAAAAAAAAATTGTACAGACACTTATGTACATCACACCCTTTTCCTCTAGCTTTTCCCCTGTGCAACCCACCTGCGACTGCCTCTGCTCTCTCTCCTTGAGTTGTGTTATCTCTAGATGAAAATAATTCTCCACCTATCCATGATATTGAATTATGGTCCTTTGTGATCCAACCCTCTCTGCATTAAAAATTGGATGAAATATCTTCACCCAATCTATGAATATCCTCACTCTTGTGTAAGAAAAAGTCCTTCTTTGATTCTACACTTCTTACACTAGAAAAAGTCCTTTTTTGCTATCCTCAACCTTGGTCTCTCACCAAAATTCTCGACCTTGATCTCTCACCAAAGTCTCCCACAAGTGTCTCCTCTCAAGTCAAGTGTCTTCCTCCTTCTCCTAGCCTTTATTTTATAATCATGAGTTACAACATAAATCTAATCTCCAAAGTGATCCACGATTGAGATTACTTCTCACACCCACTTAAGATTTAGATTACATGTTGCATGCTAAGCATGTTCCTTAAATAAATCAATTCACTAATAAAAAACACTTTTACTTTAATTGATTCCTTTCAAATAAATTAAACTCAAGTATAGAATACTTTCGACAACTTCCACATGTTAGACACATGCCAATGCAGAATTACATGTATGATGCTACCACTAACATCAACAAAGAGTTGGTTGTAGACATGGAGATGAGTTGGATTGCTACCTAACTCTTTTATGAGACACACTGGAGGGTTCACTACAATGAATAAGACAATGAGACATGTGCCTTGTTTGAGAGGATATGGGTGAGATGCCTTAGAGAATGGGCACCTTAGCTAGTTTATTGAGTCATCGTGTGATGATTTGATCATCGCAACAAAAATACAAAGGATGAAATGACTTGGGAAAAATAAAGTTGGTTCGTTCCAAGAGATGCATGAGAGTAGTGGTGTCTCATTTTCCTTGGATCACTTTGGATAGTACGTTGAGACACTTGTGGAGGTAGTTGTTGACTTCAATAGATCAGAGGATCACACAGACATGTTATATCGTAGCACAAATGAAGTAGTAGTGCAGTGATATTTTTTGGATGTGCGAGACTTGCAAGCTTAGAGTAGTTCATATATAGGTGATGGAGAGAATGGAATATTGATTGATGAATCTAGGCTCACACTTGAATTGGGAATACTTGTGAATGAACCATGGTGCCATGGAAGGAAAGATTGTAGCAATGATGAGGTGATCCAGGGATCCTATAGTTTTTGGGATGAGTGAAGAGAGAGTATTTGGTTGGTCGCATGGGTGGTAGATGTGCGATGATTTCCTTGAATTTTCACATGCCTTGGATGTGGGATGAGTTGGCTGTGATGATGAAAGGAAGTGACAACAACCTTTGCAATAAAGTTGATGACAAAGTTAGAGAGTTAGAGGAAGCCTTCATTTTGGAGTGACATCGCAGTGAAGTGAGGAAAGGGATTTTACTTGGAAAGACATTACATGGATGAGTTGAGTTACGAATGGAGGAGATCAAATTTCAACATGGAGGTGTGCCTTCGTACAAGTGAATAAGGAAGTTGGACTAGATATCCAACCAGTTCGGCACTTGGACGAGTTAGTGTGCAGTGACATGACAAAGGGGTTAGAATCCAAGTGTACAATGATTCATTCATGCAATACTTGGTTGATGCAAAGAAACTTCTTGACGGATTTGGATGATGGCAACAACAAAGATGCATTGATGATATTGCCTTGGCGTTTTTGGGTTGGATGGAGTGGTGAACACATGGGAAGAAACAACCATGTTCGGTTGTGCGACGACATGCTCATGAGTTGGATGAAAATTTGGATTAGCTACCCAACTTGTTAAAAACATGGGTGTTAACCACAAGCAGACACATGATAGAGTTTATTTGGAGTATGGGCACAATAGTTCAACACATAAGTCTAGCACTTAGACATTTTTTTCATGTTCTAACTAGGGTTACGATAGTGTTTGCGACAGTAGTGGGGAAGAGTACGATCATCACAACGGGATGGTGGCATATTGTGCATTGCAAAGAGAGTTGGGGAGGATATGTCCTTCTATGGTGGCAAGAAGATTGGTCAGATCACGAATTTGGGTGGAAGGTAGTGTGGATGGTTGCATAGTGTTGTGGGTGATCACAAGTGTTGTGGGAATTTGTGGTTTCCACTTCACAGGGAAACTTGGGGTTCCCATTTCGACATGGATTTAAGGTTTCCATTTCGGCATGAAACTTGGGTTTTTCAACAGAAGTTGCGATGGATGCATGATTTCATGCAGAGACTTGGAGATGCCATATTTTTGTGGATTTTATTGAGGGCGGAAATGACTTTGGGTGGGGGAGGATGTAAGGACTTCTGTAAGGAAGGTGCGCACAACACCTTCACCCACCGAAGTGAGATGTAGAACTTGGGGTTTCCATAAGAAGACGATTACACCTCACTCTTATATAGTAACTTAGCTTATTAGCATTAGTGAGTTGAGACACCTTGGGTGCCCAACACACCAAGGGACTCACCACGACACCTTGGAAAGGTGCCTTATGAAAAAAGTGACCTCATGCACAATTCAAAGGGCATGTGGGTTACTTGCATCATGGACAAGGAAAGATGGACCAAAACACACTTTAGGGACAAGCCTAGGACTTAGAGCATGAAGGCACCACGATGAGTTGGTTGGACTTGTCAAGCGAGTGTGCATGCCAAAGTCATGGGTTGGCTAGGTAGAGTGTGGGTGCTCGAAGGAGCAGTATGATGATGAAACGACATGGTGTGGAAAAGTGTGGGGCACCTGAAGAGTTGGTGCAACCAAGAGACAAGATGGTATGGTGAAGTATGGGGCGCCCAGTGGGTCGACGTGTCCAAGACACAAGAACATGGAAAAGATAAGGGTGCTCGATTGGAACAATGCATTCACCAAGTCAAATGATCTGATTGTCCACATAGGGATAGGGCATATATATGTTGTATGGAAGACTTGCAGAACATCAACGAACATCACAACTTGTCATTGCAGAGAAACAAGTTTGAGGCTTGCATCCGGGGTAGAGGGGTAAGCTCCTTCCAAGGATCTGAGTTGCCTCTTGGGTGACTCATGCTATGATCTAGATTTATGAGTGGAACGAAATGAATAACATACTAAATACAATAACACAGAGATATGAAGAACAAAAACATATATCTAGTGAATATTAACTTCTATTGATAAAAAAAAATAGGTTGAAATTGTAAAACTGTAGAACTAAAAACAACTTGCTCGAATGGTGGTAGTTATCTTTGAGAAGAGATGTGGCTGCTACATGCATCCGTCTGAGCAGATTGATTACAATGAGGCTCCAGAGTTCAATTTAACATTACTCATGAATGCCAAAACCATAGACATCCAAAAACCTAACCCTAGGAGATGAAATGCCAAAAGTTATGTGGGCATGATGGGTAAATTGGTACCTCAACTTCTCGGGGTCATAAATTTTGCATACAACCTTTGTTTTAGGTGTGTGATATCCCATTGGAAATTTCTTTTAGATAACTACACATTATTCCATCAAACTCTGATTCCATATTTAGTTTGATCGTGTCAAGACAAAAAAACATTGTCTATGGCCCCAAAATGGCCCTGAAAGTACAAAAATATGTAATGACATGAAAACTTCCAAAATAAGCTAGTTGGATTAGGTGGGAGGCCACCAATCTCCACCTGGAAGCTGTGTAGGGCTTCAGACTTCCCTGGAAGTGTAGAACCCACAATTACAAATAATTACAGAAGAACGTGTTGAACTAAAAATTGTCAAGAGGAGCCAGTTGGAATAGGTGGGTGGCCACCAATATCCACCTGGATCAGTCCTCCCCCCTTAGGAATAAATTGTCTCCATTGTGTTGAGTGCCCCCATCAAGTGAGGAAATTTCTCCTGAATTTGGCTCTGGGTGATCCACTTACCTTGGTGTAGGAGTTTCTCTGCCTTGACAACCCGATAAAGTTGGATCCTCTGCTGACGAGTGCCCTTAACCTGTGTGTCCACTATTTGATCATTGGATGTCTGTTCCATGAAGTCTAGGTTGAGATCTATTGGTGTCAACTATTCTGCGATCTTTGAGGTGTCCAATAATGGTGGAAAATATGGCCAAAGGAGGTCCACATTGAACACTGGGTGCAAGCCAAGGAAGTGGGGAAGTGTTGAGCTCAAAAGCATTGTCACCCACAACATTGGTGATGGTGTAAGGCCCATAGAGAAGTGGATGGAGCTTCTGATGGGCCCCTGTAAGGCGTTCTTTACGCAAATGTAACCATACCTTGTCTCCCACCTAAAACTTGTGTGGTACCCGATGTTTATCATGGCACTATTTGTACTTAGCATTAGATTTCTACAAAATCTCATGGACATGTTGGTGGATGTGTTGAATCTGCTCAATGAATCTGGTGGCTTTGTCGGTCTCAGACTGAACATGGGAGGAATATTTTTTTGTGGTTGCAAGAGGTAGTGAAACATCAATGGGACCCAGGGGTTGGAATCTCAGACCCACTTGAAAGGGGCTATGGCAGGTGGAGATATGGAGATCCCTATTGTAGTTGTGTTGAACATAAGGAAGATTCGCATCCCATGTACGTGGATGCTTAGAGTTATACATGCACAGGATGTACACAATCATCTGATTGAAGAAATCTGTTTGGCCATCGGTTTGAGGGTGGAAGGCAGTGGATTTAGTGAGCTTGGTGTCCAAAAATGACTAGAGACTCCACCAAAATGTGTTGAGTAACATGTTGTCCCAATCAGAGATGATGGTTTGTGGTATCCCAAAATGGAATAGCACTCGTTTGAAGAATATCTTGGAGGTATCTGTCATGGTGATGCTCTTCTTGCAGGATGCCAGAATGATCATCTTCAAAAATCGATCAACCACCACAAATATGCAATCATTTCCTTGCTTGGTGGATGTAATTCCAGACATGTAATCCATCAAGATGGATTCCCAAGGCCCCTCAGGAGTAGGAAGAGGGGTGTATAAGCCTTGCTTCTTGATGGCACATGTAGTGCAAGATCTGATATACTTGTTGACATCCTGTTGAAGTTTGGGTCAATAAAAATGTTTCTGTAGAATGACCACAGTTTTCTCCATGCCAAAATTGTCTTCCATCTGAATGTAGTGAGCCTCCTAAATCATCTTTGCACACTCGCTTGCAGGAACATAGAGATGGCTCAGATGGCATAAAAATCCATATTGAATGTCAAAATCAGTGACATTCTCCCCTGTACCCAAGAGTTTATAGGTGGTGGTGAAGTCATGATCTCGCTGATAAAGTTGGGGCCACTTCAATGTGTCATGCCCACAGGAATGGAGCACAGTGGTGAGTGAAACCACAGGAGGCTGAATGAGGCAGTCAATGACACGATTTGTGCTTCCTTTATTATACTTGATGTTGAGATGGAACTGTTCCAGGTATGCGGACCACTTTTGATGGCAGTCGTTCTACAACTTCCCTTGTGTCTGTATGAACTGCAGAGGCTTGTGATCGGTGTGGATGATTGTTTCCTTTCCCAGAATGTAATGTTTCCATTGAAGACAGTCTTGCACAATGGAATACATTTCCCTTTCATAGGTGGGGTACTTCTGAACGGTATATGAGAGTGTCTCGCTATGGTATACTACTTTATGACTGTGTTGAGTGAGAACTGCACCAACAACATAGTCGGATGAATCAATCTCAATATCAAACGATTGTTGCAGATTGGGTAAGGAGAGTACTGGAGTTGAGCACAAGCGATGCTTCATATCATCTAGTGCTCTTTGTTGTGCCTTCACCCATGTGAAATTTACCTTTCTATTGCCCTTGGTCACTTGGATGAGGGCCCATGCAATATGGGAGAATCCTAACATGAACCGTCGGTAGAAGTTGGCAAGTCCCAAGAAGCTCCAAAGCTTGGTTAGTGTGGTCAGGGTTGGCCAATAACAGATCACTTGGTTCTTAGATGGATCCACATGTACCCCAAGCTCATCAACAATGTAGCCCAAATATTAGAACATGTTCATGCCAAAGGATCATTTTTCCAAGTTGGCATATAGCTTGTGTGCCACAGAGTGCTCAAAACCTGTTGAAAATGTTGCATGTGCTCCTCCCAAGTTCCGTTGAAGATGAGGATGTCATCCATATATACCACCATAAAAGATTTTTTGAAGGGTCTCAGTACATCATCCATCAACCTCGTGAAAGTGGTTGGTGCATTTGTTAAGCCAAAGGGCATGACCAACCATTCGAGACCTTATTTAGATTTGAAATTTGTCTTCCATACATCAGTCGGTTCGATGGGAAACTGGTGGTAGCCAGACTTTAGGTCAATATTGTTGAAGAAATTCCCTCCCTTGAGTTGGTCAAGAAGGTCATCAATTCAGGGAATTAGATACTGGTTCCTGACTGTGATTTTGTTTAATGCTTTGTAATCAATATAGAGTCGTCGGGTCTCGTATTTCTTCTGCACCAGTACAATCGAGCTTCTGCAAGGGGAGGAGCTGGGTCTAATGTTCCCCTTTTGAAGCATCTCTTGGATCTAATGCTTGATTTCATCATTTTCCATCAGTGAATGATGATAGAATGGTCCATTAGGCAGAGGTGCACCAGGGGTTAGATCAATTGGATGCTTGACTTGGTAGTGCATCGGTACCCCGATGGGCGAGGAAAAGATGTCTCTGTACTCTTCCATGACCTCATCCACTTGCTTCTACTGCAAAGAGAGGATCTGTGTAGAGGCCATGGATGTGGTGGTGACCTTCTTCTTACTGTGAGAATGGATCACAAAGAAGACGAACTTCTTGGTATGTGAAAAGACCTTACTACATTTCTTAGCAGAGATTAAAGAAATAAAATCAGGTGATGCTACCTCTGGTATCCTGTACAATTGTCTAACCAAAGTAATAATAACACTGTGGGGTCTAGACTCATACACATCATGTCGTTTCCACAAATTTTGTCCTAAAAGAGCATCGCAAACTTCAAGGGGAGAAATATCACACAATACCTCATCTTTGAAGGGATTGATGTCGTAGGGTAGACGAAAATGTTGGCTGACATGGAGATCTCTTCCTTGGTGAAGCCAGTTGATGGTGTAGGGATGCAGGTGCGGTGTGATCGACAGGTTCAGTTGCTTGATGACCTATGTTGAGATCAGGTTCTTCTGAATGCCACTATCAACAATGAAATGAAGCAGAGCCCCCTTTACCCACATATATGACTAAAATAGGTGTTCTCCTTCCTCTGGCTCTTATGTTTCACTTGGATGGACTTTGGTGGTAGTGATAGTGGCACTGGGTTCGACATCAATAATCCACTTTCCTTCTTTTGGATTTGATTCGGAGTTATAATCTTCCTTTGACTCAGAATCTTTCAGCTCGACCACTAGTGACTGCTTGGAGAGACATTCTTTGTTGTTGTGCTAAGGGATTTTATGGTATTCACACCACTTCCTTGTGTCCTTCTTTAACTTCTCATTACCCTTCTTGTGTTGCAACTTGGATTGGTTGTCTTGAGAGTGGCCATATTTTCTCTGTCCCTTGTTTTGTGGGTTGGGGCTGCCTTTTCCCTGATTCGGTTGTGAGGAGTTTGAAGATCCAAATTCTCTCCTCTTCTGCTTAAACTTCTGCTCGATCTTAAAATCATATCTATAAGTCACACCTAATGATGCGATGTCCAGAAACTCCATTTTCTATTTGAATGTATCTATACATATAGTCACAGTATTTGAGCACCATATGTCATTCAGAGTCTTTGATACTCAATTTGGTGCGTAGGGTATGGAAAATGTTGGTGAAATATGGTACTGTCTGGTCCATTTCTTGACGCAGAGTGGTCCATCTTGTGTACTGGTCCTCGTAGCTTCCAAAATGGTAGTATTGTTCTTTAATGGCATCCCTGAAGGAATCCCATGTAGGGGTGACCAAAAATATTGCAGATTCCTCTATGGCCCTTTGCTCAGAGTAAGAATCCCACCAGTACTCAACATGGGGAACGACCTTGAGGAGTGCAAAATTAATCTTTTCCTTGTCGAAAAAATTGTGGACCTAAAAATACCCTTCAAGCAGATTCAACCATTTATCTACAACATTTGCATCTATCAGTCCTTCAAATAATGGAATATCAAAATTTACTTGTACCTTGAAGGGGGTTGAATGGCCGCTTGATGAAGATGTGTCTCCTGTGGGAAGTCACCAAAGGATGTGTTCAAAGTTTTCCATCATTTCATTCCTTTGTCGTGCAAGGGCTTCCTCGAGCAACATTTTAACAGGCTCTCCTGCTCCATCATATTTCTTATCATCCCCTCTGGTTTGTTGTTGGGCTTGACGCGACTGATCTTGCAAAATCTTGACTAGTTCGAGTCCCAACTTCTTGTAGCCAGATCTTATCAGGGACATGCACGAAGAAAAATAAATGAAGAGCATACCGCTCAGTTACCACTGATCCAGATTTATGAGCAGAACGAAATGAATAACAGACTGAATAAATGACACATAGATACAGAGAACAACAACATATATACAGTGAAGAATAACTTCTATTGAATAAATAAAATAGGCTGAAACTGTAAAACTACAAAATTGAAAACAACTTGCTCAAATGGTGGTAGCTATCTCTGAGAAGAGATGTGGCTGCTACGTGCATCTGTCTGAGCAGAATGATTACAATGAGGCTCCAAAAGAATTTTTAACATTACTCGTGAATGCCAAAACCCTAGACATCCAAAAACCTAACCCTAGGATATGAAACGCCTAAGTTTATGTGGGCCCGATGGGTAAGTTGGTACCTTAATTTCCCGGGGTCCTAACTTTTTCATACGACCTCCGTTTTAGGCACGTGATAGCCCGTTGGAAAGGTATTTTCAATAGATACACATTATTCCATCAAACTCTGACTTTATCGACAATTTGACTGTGGCAAGCCAAAAAACACTGTTTAGGGACCCAAAACGTCCCTAAAAGTACAAAAAGATGTATTGACATGAAAATTTCCAAAATAAGCCAGTTGGATTAGGTGGGTAGCCACCAATCTCCACTTGGAAGCTGTGTAGGGCTTCAGAAATCCCCGAAAGTGTAGAACCCATAATTACAAAGAATTATAGAAGAACGTGTTGAACTAAAAACTGTCAAGAGGAGCCAGTTGGAATAGGTGGGTGGCCACAAATATCCACCTGGATCATGCTACCTTAGGGATTTTGTGACAAAAAAACCGAGTGAGTCTTTTTGAGACAAATTGGTTGGTGGAGACTTGGTGTTTTGGATGAGCTAGACTAGTGTCACAAAAGTCTAGAGGTGGGCACACCACAAGTTTGGGTAGAGCCAGTGCAAGAAGTAGCATGAAGAGTTGACAAGAGGCATAGACAACCATAGATTTTTGGTGATTTGACGAGAGGGTGACTCTGGCAGAGTTGAGTTCAGGAATAACAAATCTAGATATAGTCCGACGTATCACACAACTTGGTATCATGTATTTTATGAGATGATATGTTGAATTTCCTGGGCCATTATGTATTGTTTTGGATTCTCTGATGCAATCAAAATCTATATGTTCTCTTATGCACCTAATTGTAAATGGGTCATTTTTAACTATTGCATTGAAAAATGTTTGTGCAATGATGAGTCATAGACAAGGGATATTGCATTCATTGTTTAGAAGGTAGAAAATTGTTTCAAATGCACTCTCTCCATATATGATTTTGAACATCGACACTCTACAAAGATTGCTCACTATCATCAATGCCTTGGCTTCTACAATGCCTAGGTCTGTGAGTTCATATGAAATGTTTCTTTGTTGCCCAAAAACAAAACTCGTGATAGTTTCTTCTTTGCAAAGGAGCAGCTCAGAGTGGCCATTTATAATATTCTCATCATGGAACAACATGTCACACGTGTTTGTTGTAATAGTCAAATTAAAGTGAAAAAAAAAAATCTTTTGTGTTTTTTACCATACCCTAATTGGAATTTTCAACCAATTCGGTAGCCAATGTATACAAAAAATGTCTCTCCATAGTCCTCTGGATTCTAATGGTATATAAGTTGAAGTTGATTTGGAATTTTTTTCTAAATAAATTTCTCAGTTGCTAATGTTGTGTATCTTTGTTAATGACTCCTCATGAAGTTTATGTTGATAAGATATAATTGCTTCACCATATTGTTTTTTTAGACACATTCTAAGATAATCAATTGTTCCTTTTCTTAGCTCTATTTATATGTATGTAAAATGCAATAATAATTATAAACTGTCAAACAAAAAGTCTCCAACCAAACACGACAAATTTCATAAACGAAACAAGTTATGCTTTTCTAACAAAAGGTCCAAATTATCATTTTTGGATGGACTATACATATCCATCTCAACTCTTTTAATGCAGTGGAAGTACTTTGCAAACCAAGATAACTAGTATTATTTAAGTGATCTAGGTTTACTAGGTTAAAAGTATTGAAAAATCAACATGTACAAGTAAAACAAGGTAGAAGAGAAGACAAAAAGAGGTTTTGTAGAAGACAAACACTTATATTTCAAAAAAAAAAATCCCGTGTATTTCCCCCCTTTTTTTCTTACATTTTGAGGTAATATAAAAAGTGATATGCACAAAAATCAGTTATGTTGCCAACCTACAATATAACAAATATTAAAAATATCAACATGTAGAAGTAAAACAAGAACGGAAAATGCAACCCTAATCCTTGGACAATGCAAAAAGTAAAGTGCAAAAAAAATTACAATCAACTATAGACATAATAATTTATTGAATTTTAAACATCATATTTATGGACATTATAATATATAATAAATTTGTTCTTCAACATCATCTTTATCAACAGTAAGATACAAATCCTTATTTGTCCCTTGTTGTGAAGCATTTTTAATTTGTTCAATTTTCTCTTCAACATCATCTCTATCAACATCATCTCTATCAACATTAAGATGTAAATCCCTGTTTACATTATCATCGCTTGTATTTTCAATTTTCAAATGTTTTTGTTTTTCCATGTATATCTTATAATGAACATTATGGAGAGCATCATCTCGAGTGTGATCCAATTTCTTTTGAAGACCTTTTGTATTCTCCATGATTATTCAATCTATAGGTCAAGGAAAAACCAAAATCTTATAACTAAAAAGAGATTCAATCTCAAATAAAATTGCAAATATCTCAAGCTTTGAAATTTTATAGTTGAAAAGAAATTGCAAATATTAATTTTAGCTACAAAATTTTATAGTCCAAAAAACCTTCAATCTAAAAAAATTTACAAATATAATTGTGTGATCCAAAATACCTTCAACCTCAAAAAAAAATACTTGCAAATATAATTTTATAGCCTAAATGATTTTCCTCAATAGATAAAAAAAAATTATAACCAAAAAATCATTAATAAAAAAATAAAAAAATAAAATATCTCAAACTTTAAATTTTATAGCTAAAAAAAACTTACAAGTATAAATTTTAGCTATAAAAATTTATATCCCAAAAAACATTCAACCTCCAATAAAATTGGAAATATAATTTTATAACCCTTTACCTTAAATAATGTAAATATAGTTTCAAGTTTTGAAACTCTAGAGTCCAAAAAACATTCACCTTGAAAGAAATTGCAACTATAATCAAATCTCAAAAGAATATTCAAATAATTCCAAACATTAAAAAAAAAATGAATGAAATGATTTATTAATGCGACATTAATCTTAACTAACAAATAACTCATTCAACAATGATTAATATTATATAATCACAACTTTAATTATTTTTTATTATATAGTGCTGATGAAAATATGAAAAATTAGTCAATAAATTTTGAACGAGACAAGCAAGTCCTCCATACAAGGTGAAGGGCTTATGATTTATTCTTTATATTATCATAAGTGTTTGAACTAAATATTAATAGGGACCTCTTTTGTTAAAGAAAAAAAAAGACTAGAAAATAAGCGCAAGAATTATAATGCAACTTAGTCTTACTTTTTGGAGGAAAGCAACATAAAAATAATGCCATGAAACATCCCTAAAGCCTCCATACAAGGTGAAGGGATTATGGTTTATTCTTTATATTATCATAAGTTTTTTAGCTAAATATTAATAGGGACCTCTTTTGTTAACCCAAAAAAATTAGAAAATAAATGCAAGAATTACAATGCAACTTAGTTTTGTTTTTTTTGTTTTTTTTTTAATATGAAAGCAATATAAAAATAATGTCATGAAACATCCCTAAAGCCTACAAATATATAGGTATTGTCACATACATATGGGATCAAATTAAATTGCATTTAAAGAATATTTTAAGTAAATATAAACCTAGACCTATAATTTATAAAGAAGTTTTAAATCCTTCTCAACACTTATTTTTGGATTCAAAGTTTCATTGCATCTATTTTTAAAAATGGGGATAAAAGAAATCCTTCTAATTATAGGACTATTATGATTAGCCCCATTTTAGCTAAGCTACATAGAAGTATTTGGAAAAGAAGATCAGTACATGGCTAGAAAGCAATGGAAAAAGAGTTAAAGGCGAGGTTGAGTTTAGAGGTTACCATTCAACTATGGACCACCTTGTTACGTTTAGGATCATTGTAGAGGAGTGTTGTAATGATAAAACTGATCTCGTTTGTTGTTTCGTTGATTCTAGAAAAGCTTGTGACATTGTGCCCTGGACTAACCTTTGGAATAGGTTAAAAGAGCTTAAAGTCCCTTTCGAGTTAAGAGTTGTTGCAGTAAGGTTATATGAGAAATTTATTTTCAAGTTTAGGGACACTGAGGGCTGGTCGAAAGAAATTAACTGTAATATAGGAGTCCAACAAGGTTTCCCCTTATCCCCTACACTTTTCGACATCTATATTGATAAGTTAGAATATGTTTTAGAGGAAGTAGGTTGTGTTGGCCTGAATCTCGCTAGTATAGTCATCATTCTTCTTCTTTATGCTAATAATATTGTTCTTATGGCGAAGAGTCTCTATGACCTAGGTAAGAAACTTATAATCCTCAAGGACTTCTACTATAGTATGGGCATGAATATGAACACTGACAAAAAAAAAGGTTACAATTTAATCAAATCCAAAAATATCACCTACGATACTTTTCTATATGACAATGATATCTTGGAGGAAGTGACTTCATACAAATATCCTGGAATCGATATTCACGACAAGCTCAATTGGAACTATATTGTTGAGAAAATGATAAATGGAGGGTGGAAAGATTATTATGGGCTTGAAAACAGTTTTAAATCAGTGGACCTTTGGATTTGGGATAAGAGAAAATGCCACTTTCACACTCTCATCACTCTAGTTATCTTATACGGATGCAAATTTTGGGGTTGTAATATCTCTTAAGAATCATGGAGAAAGATATATATATATATATATATATATAAACTTATAATATCAAAATTAATGGAAATACATCATATCCTATCCTCCTCATAGAAGCAAGCATTTTTTCCATCAAGATGATTGCTATGATTAGGTATCTAACTTACAAGAACAAGATAAACAACATGGACGACAAGAGGCTCCCAAAAATTTCTTCAAACTCTATCCAAAACCACCAATGACTCAAGCGGGGATGGCATAAATACGCCAAATTCTGGCTAAATCATTGGGGATTACAAGAAGAATCCATCATGCATAACACTGATAATATTAAAAATATTATCACTTCTAAATTTAAGGAGAATATGTTGTGTGATAAAGAATTAGAGGTGTTATCGCACAAGTTATAGGTGGGGAAAATCCTGACCCAACCACCAAATGGCGACGACAAAGAGAGAACCTACCTATTGTCACCTTAGGCAGGTGATCCCATCACTTTAGAGGTGAAGTGGTCACCTCAAGGGGGGAATCTCGGTGACCCTAGGGGGAAATGGGATGGAAAGTGAGATGTATGAAATGAATGCCCCTATAGGTCAGGTTGCTAGCTGGAAAAATCTTGGTTATGAGTCTCGAGGGTTGTTTGAGGTTGCCAAAGCCTTGAGTGACCTGCAAAGAGATAGTGCCTTCCTGAGACACAAGGAAAACCAAGTATACAATGCAATATATTAAGTGGAAAAGAAATTTAAGATTGATTTACCTAATAGAAACAGTAAACATAGATATATATTGGAAAGATTAAATGAGGATGCTAGGTAAGATGCCAAGTGTCAAGAGGATAAATGTGAGAAATAAACTAGCAAAGAACTAGCACCACTTCAACAATAAAACTTGTGACTTTATCATGATAATATGACTGTAAAATAGAAAATTTGTAGCAAAGACTAACAACCTTAGTGGATATATAAAAACAAGCTAAATATCAACAAAGTTAACCAATAAAAGTTACTCCTAATTGGCCTAAAACGTGCACTAGGGTTAGTAGTTTATTAGGGAGAAATTATAGCTAGCTCCTAGGGCTAGTTTGGAGGGTTCCTAGGGTTAGAAGGTTATCTTTTCTGCAGCCCTAGTGGTTGTAGGTTATTTTTGTAACAAAAACAAGTTTCAGTGAGAGAAAGGCAACACCTCAATGA
The DNA here is from genome assembly GCA_009831015.1 of Picea engelmannii. Lineage (NCBI taxonomy): Eukaryota > Viridiplantae > Streptophyta > Pinopsida > Pinales > Pinaceae > Picea > Picea engelmannii. The sequence continues at coordinate 382,640 of ML779593.1, forward strand.
GGCAAGATAGCCTAAGTCACAAATAATAGTATCCAAATGAGAGAACAACAAGACCTTGACTTTTCACGTTTATCAATGCAGTATTTTGTTTCTCCAGTGCAATGACTGTTGGGTATGTGTTATATTCTTTGCAAAAAAATAAAATCTGCATTAGGACCGCATTTTTCGGGACTGCATTTTTCGAGACCACATTATATTTAGGTGGTTTTTCAGCACATGGTTTCTTTGCCGATGGTTTTCTATTTCCGGTTAAGGAATTAGGGTTTTGGACTAATCCAGGTCACTGGATTAGGGTTTTGGATGCCACTGGCTCCTATATGTATTTTGTATTGTAAACATTGTAACATGATGAATAATATAGAATATGTTGGTTTTCCCGGTTTGGGTTTCCAGGGGAAAAATCTATGTGTAATGTTTGTATTTTCCATTGTATCTTTTCTGTTCTTTTCCTGAATATCTATTTGCAGTAGATATTGTACAAGGTTAGAATTTACATTTGGTATCAGAGCTTTATTGGCTTTAGGGGGATGCCTTTTTGGAGAACTGCGATATTTCTTTTTCAGGTGAAAAGAAATGGAAAGCAATTCGAAGATGGAGATTGATAAGTTTAATAGGAAAAGTTTTGAGTTGTGGAAGATCAATATGGAAGATCTGTTGGTGGACATAGATTAGTGGATCACGGTAGATCCAGGTACTGCACCTACAGGAACTTCTGTAGATGAATGGAAAAAGTTGGATCGGAAGGAAAAGAGCACAATCTGACCGTGTCTCTCTGATTCAGTATTACTGAATGTGTCAGAGGAAGCTACAACCAAGGATTTATGGGAAAAGTTGGGGAAGTTGTATCAGTCTAAGTCCCTGGTAAATAAACTATTCCCGAGAAAGAAGTTGTATAACCTGAGGATGAGAGATGGAGACTCGGTGGCAGAGCATTTGAATGCCTTCAATACTGTGGTAAGTCACTTAGTATCTATTGAGATTAAAATTTCAGATCAAGATAAATGTATCAGTTTGTTGTGTTCTTTACCAGACTCATGGGATAGTCTAGTTGTGGCCATAGGTAGTAATACAACTTCCTTGAAGTTTGAAGAAGTGGTCTCATCCTTGTTGTCAGAGGAGATGAGACGAAAGAATATGGAAGGACATAGCACAGACGCATTATTTGCAAGAGGACGTTCCCAGGAAAGAAATAGATCTAATTTCTCAAGTGGGAGATCTAAGTCTAAGGGTAGATCTAAATCTCCCAGAAAGTTTGTAAGGGTATGTTGGAGATGTGGAAAAGAAGGGCACTATAAGACGAAATGTAGATCCAAAGTTGAGAAAAAGAAGGGATCTGAAGAATATTCTTCTACAGAAGAAAAGACCTCCAAGGAAGGAGGGGATGTGTACTTGACCTCTTCAAGCACACATGCAAATCATGAGTCATGGTTGGTTGACTCTGGTGCATCCTTTCATATGACTCCCCACAGGGAGTGGTTCTGCGAATATGAAAGGTATGATGGAGGTAATGATTCGACAACCAGAATCATAGGAAGAGGAAGGGTCAAGTTGAGGCTCATAGATGGAAGGATTAGAAAACTGCATGGTGTTCTGCACATCCCAGGTTTGGCCAGAAATTTGATTTCTGTAAGAAAAATGGACGATGCAGGGGTAAAAAAAATATTTGAAAAGGAAACCTGCAGGATGGTTCGAGGAGCAATGGTGTTGCTGAGGGGAGTTCGGTTTGGAACTCTCTATAAGCTGCAAGGAAGCACTATTAGTGATGGGTGTAATAGTTCCATTGTTCCTGATATTGGAGTTGAAGAAGAAAGAAATCCTACAGTCTCTAGAGAAAAGGTTATGTTGTGGAATCAAAGATTGGGGCATATCGGAGAGAAGGGTCTTCGACTACTACACGGTAAAGGTATGGTTGAAGGTATGTCTAACTGCTCTTTGGATTTTGATTTCTGTGAACATTGTCTATATGGGAAGCAGAATCAGGTAAGATTCCCCTTTGGTGCAACAAGGGCAGAAGGAATTTTACAGCTAGTTCACAATGATGTTTTTGGACCTGTGTCGGTTCCATCATTGGGAAAATCTATGTACTATGTCTCATTTATAGATGACTTATTGAGGAAGACTTGGATATATTTTCTCAGGAAGAAATCTGAAGTCTTTGACAGGTTTAAAGAGTTTAAGGCTCTTGTTGAGAATCAAACAAAGAAAAGAATTAAGGTGTTGAGGACAGATAATGGCAGAGAGTTTGGAGGAAATGAATTTGAAGAATTTTGTAAGAAGTGTGGTATAGCAAGGCAAAAGACTACTCCATATACACCTCAACAGAATGGAGTTGCAGAAAGGATGAGCAAGACGCTGATGGAAAAAGCAAGGTGCATGCTCATTGGTGTCAGGTTAGGGCAATAATTCTGGGTAGAGGCAGTGGGTATTGCATGTTACCTAGTCAACATATCACCCACATCAATGTTGGATGAAAAGAATCCACAAGAGGTATGGACTAATAAGGAACCTTCTCTCACACATCTCAAGGTTTTTAGTTGCGATGCATATGTTCATGTTCCAAAGGAAAATAGGAGTAAGTTGGATAAGACGGCTAAAAAGGGTATCTTTATTGGATATAAAGATGGTCTCAAAGGTTATAAGCTTTGGAACCCAGAAACTAAGAAGGTAGTGTATAGCTGAGCTGTGGTATTTAGAGAAATGAAGGATGTTGTTAAAAAGGAAGCCCTACCAAGTAAGGAAGAACCAGAGAAGATAGAGTTTGATTTAAAGGATGATGAATCAGACTCTATAGAAGAACATGAAAGAAGAAGAATATCCTCATACTCCAGTATTGAGGAGATCAGATCAAGAAATAAGGCTACCGGAAAGATATACTCCATCTGATTTTCGTTCAAATTTTGCTTTGTCTATTACCGATGATGATCCTAGAACTGTGAGGGAGGCAGTGGATTTAGAGGATGGAAATCTTTGGAAAAGGGCCATGGACAAAGAAATGGCATCTTTGGATAAGAATGAGGCTTGGGATCTAGTGGAGTTTCCAACTGGAAGAAATCCCATTGGCAACAAATGGGTATTTAAAAAGAAGTTGAATGCAAAAGGAAAAGTGGAGAAATACAAAGCTCGGTTAGTAGCAAAGGGTTATTCCCAGGTTGAGGGAATTGATTTTGGTGAGATTTTTTTTCCCGTTGCCAAGTTAACCTCCATAAGATTTATGTTATTTGTTGCTGCTACATTTGATTTTGAAATAGAACAATTGGATGTGAAGACAACATTCCTACATGGGGATCTGAAAGAAGAAATCTATATGAAGCAACCAGAAGGTTATGTTGTGAAGGGAAAGAAGGAGCTGGTATGCAAGCTGAAAAAGTCCATGTATGGTTTAAAACAATCACCAAGAATGTGGTATCAAAAATTTGATACTTATATGTTGGGACTTGGCTTCACAAGAAGCAAAGAAGATCATTGTGTGTATTTTAAATTAATTGGTGATCATTTGATTTATTTGGTCTTATATGTGGATGACATGTTGTTGATAGGAAACAACAAGGAGATTATCCAGGATGTGAAAACTCAGTTGTCCTCTAAATTTGACATGAAGGATCTCGGTGCTTCAAATTTCATTTTGGGCATGGAAATTAAACGAGACTAGAAAAGGAGGAAACTCTAGTTAAATCAGAGAAAATATGTCGAGACAATATTGTAGAGGTTTAATATGCAGGAATGTAAACCCGTCAAGGTTCCTATTCTTGTTGGTGTAAAGTTATCTGCGGATCAGTGTCCCAAGACACATGAAGAAGAGGAGGACATGTCTCATGTTCCATATGTGAGTGTAGTTGGCATTTTGATGTATGAAATGGTCTATACTAGACCGGACATTGCACATGCAGTGGGAGTTTTGAGCAGGTATATGTCAAAACCAGGGAAGGAGCATTGGACATTAGTAAAAAGGGTTTTCAGGTATTTGTGTGGCACTGCTAGCTATGGATTGTGTTACGAAGGAAGATCGGGATTGGACAGAGTGGTGGATATACATGGCTTTGTGGATGCAAACTGGGCTGGAGATTTGGATCGTAAGATATCTACAAGCGGGTATGTGTTTAACCTGTTTGGAGGAGCAATAAGTTGAATGAGCAAAAGACAGGTTGTAGTGGCACTTTCAACTACAGAAGCTGAATACATGGAAACCACTCATCCAAGTAAGGAAGCAGTATGGTTACAAATATTGTGTTCATGTATTGGGTTGGTACAACAAGCTGTAAGGATAGAGTGTGACAGTTAGAGTGCAATTTTTCTGGCGAAGAACCATGCTTATCATTCAAAGACAAAGCACATTGATGTTCAATATCACTTTGTGAGAGACATGATTGAATAAAAGAAAGTATCATTGATGAAGGTGGATACTTTGAAGAATGTTGCAAACTCATTAACAAAATATCTGAGCACTGAGAAGTTCTCTTGGTGTAGAGGATCCATGGGCATTTTTGCCCTGGATTGTTGACTATGTAACCCTGTAACCCCCTGTATGCAAAGAAAAAAACAAGTGGGAGAATGTTGGATATATGTTATATTCTTTGCAAAAAGAAAAAACTGCATCGGGACCACTGTAAATTCTAACCTTGTACAATATCTATTGCAAATTGATATTCAGAAAAGAACAGAAAAGATACAATGGAAAATACAAACATTACACATAGATTTTTCACCTAGAAACCCAAACCGGGAAAACCAGCATATATTATATTCATACATTGTGTTGCATTGTTTACAATAAAATATACATATAGGAGCCAGCGACATCCAAAACCCTAACCCAATGACCTAGATTAGTCCAAAACCCTAATTCCTTAACCAGAAATAGAAAACCATCAGCAAAAAACCATGTGCTGAAAAACCACCTAAATATCATGTGGTCCCGGAAATATGTCGTCCCGGTAATATGTCGTCCCGGAAATATGTCGTCCCAGTACGAAAAAACTAACCCCCCTACGTGCACGACGCAGACGCTCAAACACTACTACTCGTGCAAAGAATATAACACATACCCAACATTCTCCCACTTGTTGTTTTCTTTGCACACCGGGAGTTACAGGGTTACATAGTCAACAATCCAGGGTAGCAATGCCCATGGACCCTCTACACCAAGAGAACTTCTCAATGCTCACAGATTTTGTTAATGAATCTGCAACATTCCTCAAAGTGTCCACCTTCATCAGTGATACTTTATTTTCTTCAATCATGTCTCTCACAAAGTGATATTGAACATCAATGTGCTTTGTCTTTGAATGATAAGCAGGGTTCTTCGCCAAGAAAATTGCACTCTAACTGTCACACTCTATCCTTATAGCTTCTTTTACCAACCCAATACCTGAACACAATATTTGTAACCATACTGCTTCCTTACTTGCATGAGTGGCTACCATGTATTCAGATTCTGTAGTTGAAAGTGCCACTACAGCCTGTCTTTTGCTCATCCAACTTATTGCTCCTCCAAACAGGTTAAACACATACCCACTTGTAGATCTCCTACGATCCAAATCTCTAGCCCAGTCTGCATCCACAAATCCATGTATATCAACCACTCTGTCCAATGCCGGTCTTCCTTCGTAACACAATCCATAGATAGCAGTGCCACGCAAATACCTGAAAACCCTTTTTACTACTGTCCAATGTTCCTTCCCTGGTTTTGACATATACCTTCTCAAAACTCCCACTGCATGTGCAATGTTAGGTCTAGTACAGACCATTGCATACATCAAACTGCCAACTACACTCACATATGGAACATGAGACATGCCCTCCTCTTCTTCATGTGTCTTGGGACACTGATCCGCAGATAACTTTACACCAACAGGAATAGGAACCTTGATCGGTTTGCATTCCTGCATATTAAACCTCTGCAATATTGTCTCGACATATTTTCTCCGATTTAACCAGAGTTTCCTCTTTTTTTGATCTCTTTTAATTTCCATGCCCAAAATGAAATTTGAAGCACCAAGATCCTTCATGTCGAATTTAGAGGACAACTGAGTTTTCACATCCTGGATAATCTCCTTGTTGTTTCCTATCAACAACATGTCATCCACATACAAGGCCAAATAAATCAAATGATCACCAATTAATTTAGAATACACACGGTGATCCTCTTTGCTTCTTGTGAAGTCAAGTCCCAACATATAAGTATCAAATTTTTGATACCACATCCTTGGTGATTGTTTTAAACCATACATGGACTTTTTCATCTTGCATACCAACTCCTTCTTTCCTTTCACAGCATAGCCTTCTGGTTGCTTCATAAGGATTTCTTCTTCCAAATCCCCATGCAGGAATGTTGTCTTCACATCCATCTATTCTATTTCAAAATCAAATGCAGCAGGAACAGATAAAAAAAATCTTATAGAGGTTAACTTGGCAACAGGAGAAAAAATCTCACCAAAATCAATTCCCTCAACCTGGGAATAACCCTTTGCTACTAATCGAGCTTTGTATTTCTCCACTTTTCCTTCTGCATTCAACCTCTTTTTAAATGCCCATTTGCTTCCAATGGGATTTCTTCCATTTGGCAACTCCACTAGATCCCAAGCCTCATTCTTATCCAAAGATGCCATTTCTTCTTCCATGGCCCTTTTCCAAAGATTTCCATCCTCTGAATCCACTGCATCCCTGACAGTTCTAGGGTCATCATCAGTAATAGACAAAGCAAAATTTGAACGAAAATCAGATGGACTATACCTTTCTGGTAGCCTTCTTTCTCGATTTGATCTCCTCAATACCGGAATATGAGGATCTTCTTCTTCTGATCCATGTTCTTCTGTAGAGTCTGTTTCATCATCCTTTAAATCAAACTCTATCTTCTCTGGTTCTTCCTTACTTGGTAGGACTTCTTTTTTTAAAACATCCTTCATTTCTCTAAATACCACATCTCGGCTATACACTACCTTCTTAGTTTCTGGGTTCCAAAGCTTATAACCTTTGAGACCATCTTTATATCCAATAAAGATACATTTTTCGGCTTTCTTATCCAGCTTACTCCTGTTTTCCTTTGGAACATGAACATATGCATCGTAGCCAAATACCTTAAGATGTGTGAGAGAAGGTTCCTTACCAGTCCATACCTCTTGTGGAGTCTTGTCACCCAACATTGATGAGGGTGATCTGTTGACCAGATAACATGCAGTACCCACTGCCTCTGCCCAGAATTCTTGCCCTATCCCGACACCACTGAGCATGCACCTTACTTTTTCCATCAACGTCCTATTCATCCTTTTTGCAACTCCATTCTGTTGAGGTGTATATGGAGTAGTCTTATGCCTTGCTATACCGCACTTCTTACAAAATTCTTCAAATTCATTCCCGCATAACTCTCCGCCATTATCTGTCCTCAGCACCTTAATTCGTTTCTCTGTTTGATTCTCAACAAGATCCTTAAACTCTTTAAATCTGTCAAAGACTTCAGATTTCTTCCTGAGGAAATATATCCAAGTTTTCCTCGAGAAGTCATCTATAAATGAGACATAGTACATAGATTTTCCCAATGATGGGACTGACCTAGGTCCAAAAACATCACTGTGAACTAGCTGTAAAATTCCTTCTGCCCTCGTTGCACTGGAGGGGAATCTTACCCGATTCTGCTTCCCATATAGACAATGTTCACAGAAATCAAAATCCAGAGAGCAATTAGACATACCTTCAA
>ML779593.1:390916-441357 GCA_009831015.1 Picea engelmannii
GGCCACAACCAGACTATCCCACGAGTCTGGTAAAGAACACAACAAACTGATACATTTATCTTCATCTGAAATTTTAATATCAATAGATACTAACTGACTTACCACAGTATTGAAGGCGTTCAAATGCTCTGCCACCGAGTCTCTGTCTCTCATCCTCAAGTTATACATCTTCTTTCTCGTGAATAGTTTATTTACCAGGGACTTAGACTGATACAACTTCCCCAACTTTTCCCATAAATCCTTGGATGTAGCTTCCTCTGACACATTCAGTAATACTGAATCAGAGAGACACAGTGGAATTGTGCTCTTTGCCTTCTGATCCGTCTTTTTCTAGTCATCTGTAGAAGTTCCTGTAGGTGCAGTACCCGGATCTACTGTGATCCACTGATCTCTGTCCACCAAAAGATCTTCCATCTTGAGCTTCCACAGCTCAAAGCTTTTCCCATTAAACTTCTCGATCTCCATCTTCGAATTGCTTGCCATTTCTTTTCACCTGAAAAAACAATACCGTAGATCTCCCACTGTAACAAGGCTTATCACAGTCCCGATCCAAACCCTTGACGACAAAGGCATCCCCCTGAAACCAATAAAGCTCTGATGCCAAATGTAAATTCTAACCTTGTACAATATATACTGCAAACTGATATTCAGAAAAGAACAGAAAAGATACAATGGAAAATACAAACATTACACAGAGATTTTTCACCTGGAACCCAAACCGGGAAAACCAACATATATTATATTCATACATTGTGTTACATTGTTTACAATACAATATACATATAGGATCCAGCGGCATCCAAAACCCTAACCCAATGACCTGGATTAGTCCAAAACCCTAATTCCTTAACCGGAAATAGAAAACCATCGGCAAAAAACCATGTGCCGAAAAACCACCTAAATATCATGTGGTCCCGGAAATATGTCGTCCCAGTAATATGTCATCCCGGTACGAAAATTTTTTTGGGGGGCGTTGCATCGCCCCTATAACCCCCCTACATGCCCGGCACAGACACTCAGACACTACTGCTCGTGCAAAGAATATAACACATACCCAACAACCACATTATATTTAGGTGGTTTTTCGGCACATGGTTTCTTTGCTAATGGTTTTCTATTTCTGGTTAAGGAATTAGGGTTTTGGACTAATCCAGGTCATTATGTTAGGGTTTTGGATGTCACTGGCTCCTATATGTATTTTGTATTGTAAATATTGTAACATGATGAATAATATAGAATATGTTGGTTTTCCCGGTTTGGGTTTCCAGGGGAAAAATATATGTGTAATGTTTGTATTTGCCATTGTATATTTTCTGTTCCTTTCCTGAATATCTGTTTGTAGTAGATATTGTAGAAGGTTAGAATTTACAATGACTAGTGCCTTTTATTAATGGTTTAATGGGGTCACAAGATAGAGAGCTAGAGGTACTACCTCCTTGGGGGTATAAATCCTTTTATTCCCCAACTCAAGTATCCTAGCTAGGGTTTAGGCTAAGGGGTGTATGCCCTTGTACTTCCTTAGCAAACCCTTGCAAACAATATTTATATGATAGAGTATGGTGGAGCTAGGTAGGGTTGTATTTCCTTATACTCCCTACTTATCTTATCAAATAACCTTGAATTTTGAACAAAGAAAACAACAACAAGTGTAGCCTTTACCAAATTCAAGTTGCAATAAGATAACTTCTTAACATGCCAAGAGAAAACCACCATAAAGAGATAGAAATGACCTTCATAAGCTAGTGCATCATCATCATGTAGTCAATAACCAAAGAGAACACCATAACATAGCACAAGAGAGAAAAAATATTGAATGTAGCGAAAATTTTAGTCCTTACTTTCTCACAATGGGAGAGTTATGTTATCAAATGATATTCACATGATCTATATTTATAAAAAAGTCTTAAAACATAGTTTGTCCACTTAGAAAGGGTAAAACATAAGATAAGGGGACAACAACCCTTATCTTTCCCCTTGAACCAAATAACAATATTTAACTTTCAGTTTAACACATTAGAAACCCTAAAATTAAGATGATGTCACCCCTTTAGGGGATGTTTTGACACTTTTCCAAATCGTTGGAGAAGAAGAAAGAGGTCGTTGGGGATCCTTGATCCTCCTCTTCATGTTCTAGAGTCAATCCATGCCTCCTTCGGTCAAATCATGACAATTTTCAATGTGCAATAACTCCATCACCATCAAACCCCCTCAAGCATGATGTCAAGCCTCAAAAGGTGACGTTTTTCCTCTCCTAGGAAAGTCGTTTGGGTAATAGGGGCATGTCTCTATGATCTGGTGTGCAGTCCTACAACATCCAACCTGTGGGATTTTTTCTCCATGGAATCTCAATCTAGGCTTGTTCTCCCAAAACTGGCCACTAAGCAAGGTCCTACAAAACAAAAGGGAACACCCTCAAAAGATCTCAAGTCGAAGATATCATGACAAGTGTAAACCACATCTAATAATAAAGGAATATAAACATGTGCATCAAAACTACCTCATCAAATTAAACAAATGCTCAGAAACCCTATACAATCAACCAAGTTTAAGTATGGGAGGGGTGTCATAAAAGTCCTATTGGGTAGACCAAAACCCTCAATTAGGGGATGCTACCAAGGATATCCTTTCAAGGTTGTGTAATGGATGATGAGGTGGAAAGGGATTTAGACTTCATAGGTCAATGAGTTTCATGAAATACAAGGGCTCATATTATCTCATTTATGGGTGCCTTTTTAGAGGGTGTGTGGCACCTTTGTTTGCGATGCATTTTTTCCAAGCCCATCTTCTTGCCATTCTTTCTTCTTATATTGATTTCATGTTTTAAGGAAAAAGTTGAAGGCCATTGTCCTGGTTGTTAGAAATAATAGGTGTGCTCATTTAACCATAGACAATATAGCAATATTGTCACCCAACCATAGGCCAAAGCCACCCCTGAGCACCTTAACCTTGACAGAGAGAATAATTTTGGAAGAAAACCCTAGATCCAAAATCCAATCAAGATAGCGTACCACTCTCCAGAGCTAGCGTACCAAGCATAAATTACAAACCATAACCAAGAGAAATTCCAAGCCTAAAACCAAAAATACTAGTTGCAGTAGTTGCAGCTGCAACTACTCTCCAAACTTGCACACTTACTAAATTTTTGCAGTTGCGAGTTGTGTGTGTCCAAATGAGATCTGGCATCGTGTATTTATACTTCTCTTCCTTAGCTGTCTGGGACAATGTCTCTTTCTAGAGGATAAAAACTCAATATTAATTATTTTCTTTAGCCAACTTGTCTTCTAGGGTTATGCCCAATGCTTTAGGGTTTCTTCTTGCTTCTCGGAATATTCTATTATTGTCAGGGTTACACGTGGAGGTTTAATACTTCCCGCAGCTACCATGATATCAACACTCCCTCCTAGCTAGGGAGAGATTGAAAGCAATGGTATTGAGCACAAACATACCATTTGACCGATAGCATCATCATAGCCGCATAGGCTATCTCATGATTAAATCACGAGCACCATCATCACTATAAATATCATTTGAAGGCATCAACTGCATCATCTCTCGAAACCATACTCCATCTGAGTAATCAGGCATGATGTTGAATAAGTCACTCCCTCCATTTTCCACCTGAAGAATATATGTCCACCAACACACTGACTATCCATCTAGATGGTAATCATTTCCAACACTACTGATAGTCTTCATGGCGATCAAAACAATGACATTCAATAGAAAAAAACTGTGTCTATCCATAGTAGTACACAAATACTATCCAGTGGTACACAACCACACCAAGTATCACACAACTATTTAACCAGTGACACATAGTCACAACCAATGGAACACATCCACCACAGTGGCATACAACTACTGTCCATAGACATACATTCTCCATAGTAATCATATCATCTGATATCAACCTACATAACAATATCATGATACAAACTGAGTCATCTAGGTCGTTCTTCCAATCACATCTGTGATATCTGGAAGAATATCTTTCATCAGGAGGTAAAACATCAGTCATGGGCTATCTGGACTATTCTTCTCAAGAATAGAAGAATAATTGTTCCTGATTTCTAAGCTTGGACCATTCACCTAACTGGGCCATTCCTTCGGCACTAATCATAGTGCAACCTGGAGAGAATGAGTCTGCCCTAGGGAATGCATGTCTTTGATTATTGAATCTGGACCATTCACCTAACTGGGCCATTCCTTCAACACTAATCATAGTGCAACCTGGATAGAATGAGTCTGCCCCAGGGAATGACTGTCTGGACCATTTCCTAATGGAAATGATTGTCCTGCACTAACCTCCAAAATAGACCATTCTTCGACATTGCTCACAACTGTGAACTTCGAAAGAATGATTGCTCGACGAGGTGGACCATTCTACTTGACCACTACTCAGAGTGATTGCCAGGAAGAATGACTTTGCTAGACCATTCACCCACACTGGCCACAAGGGGAATCACTGTCTATGGTACATCATCAATCTATCAAACCATTTTCATTACGAAAATGACTGTCCGATCTGGACCATTTTTCAAACTGGAAAATTCTCGTCCATCAGAAATCTCAAACCACTTTCCAAAATCGAAAGGAACTGCTCATCCTAGACCATTTTTCAAAATGAAAAATGATTTTCCATAAATCAATAACATATCAGTGCTCCCTCCCAAATTGGGAGTAATCTCCTCCTTTTTCAATAAGGAATTCATCTCCACAAGCCCCAACTTGTTTCTTGAGTACACAAACTTTTCATCTTGGACATAGGCTTTACCAAAATATCTACTATGTGATCATCTGTGGAGATATATTGGATAACCATTTCTCTTTTCTGGACTTCATCACGGAGAATATAATGCTTGATCTCAATGTAATTCGATCTGTCATGGAACATTGGTTTTCTATGAAGGATTCATATAGCTCTGATCATTACAATATGTCATGGTTGAATTCAACACTTTTGTTTCCTGCTAGCTCATGACATCGTGGCAAGGCTCAAATTGAAACATATCCAAGTAGCACTTCTTTTGTCATCATGAGAGTTTTCCATGTATTAACAATCCATAATCCCAAACTTTTGAGTAACTATTCTAATACACTATCTCTATCATAGAAAGTTTTCACCACGCTTATGTTGTATATGAGATACTCTGCATCAATTTGTTTGAATCCATACAAGGTCTTATTATATCTGCATACATGGGTCTCTTTCTGGTATAATCTCCTTTCTCACTTGATTTATTGGGAAGAACAGTGTTTTACATGTACATTCCAATCCATGGATACTACAAGAGGTATATCTGGTTTACTGGAACAAGTTGTTCTCATAGTCTTCTCCCTCCTGGAAGAAACTATGAATCTTGCAATGCTTCCATTCATAAGTCTTTTTCACATTTGCTTACATACAATTTTCTTTATCATAACTTCCATTTCTTCTGCTTGATTGCTTCTTAGTGGGTTCAAACCAAGCTGGTAATCTTTTGATTCTCAGTATAATAATTGGTTGTTCTTGCTTTTATTTCTTTATTGGAATCTTCATGTTCTTCCTCATGTCTCTCTTTAGCGCTTGGGTCCATGGGTTCTTCTATATACCATGAAGATTCCAACTTCTTCCTTTCATCATAGAATCATGGATGTAGATGGACAACCAAGGATACTTTAAGGCTTATTTTCGAATATGACTTCTTCTAGAGTCAAACTGAACATGTGTTGCTTATCATGGTTGCTACTTTCAATTGGAACATGGATAGATACTTTAGGATTAGCTCCCTCCTAATCCTTTCTTCATGCATGAATGCATGCTCTTATTTTGGAATTATGTAATCAACCCCCTCCATCTAAGAGAGTCCATGCTTATGTCTGCATCCTTATTGCCTTCTGCAAAGTGTCACAAGTCTCTTTTTAATTTCCTCTTGACTGTTGACTTCTTTGTGTTTTGACTTCTTCTGGGTCTCTTCAATTTTGATTATGATTTCGACTTATCTGGCAGTTGTTACTTATATAATAGCTTCCACAGGAATTGTTACCAAGGGTTGTAAACATACTTCATCTTTTCATGTGTATTCCTTGAATTGTAGTCATCGTGATATAAATCCTTATCTTGTTATTCTTCCATAGGTATTGTTTCACTTGAACATATTAAATTTTAAGAAATATATATGCAAGATATGTACAGAAACTATGTAAACATGCTATGTACAAGAACTTTGAAGAATATTGTTACCTTGAATTAGAAGAAGAAGTCTGTTTTATCTTGCTTGGCCTTCTTTGAGGGTTCCCTTTCTTCGACAATTAATGCTTCGTCTATTTCCTTCCTTAAGCCAAACTTCCTCTTATTCCTGAAATTTTTGAATTTTGTTGTGAAGGATTGTTCATCGTATTTCTTTTTGGATTTCTCTTTTGTGCTAATCCTTGATTCTTCTTGTGCACAACAAGTCCAAAGTTCTTCAAATGTGAGATACTCCGTTCTTGTGTTCATGCTTGTGGAAAATGCATCCCATGTCTTGGGAAGGTTGTTGAGTACTATATTTACTAGTTTCTTGAAATGATTTCTTCAATAGCTTGTAGTTGATATCTTAACTGAGATATTCTCACAAATTATGATGTTATGATTTCATCATCATTCATTTTCATGTCACAAAGCTCATTCTTCAAAGTCATTACTTGTCTAATGTTTTTGACTGAGAAGAGATTAGTTAGGGCATCGTGCATCTTCTTAGATGAGTAAAGATGAGAGATGTAGGGTATCAAGTGGTCTTTTACAGATTCCCCTATGATACTCATGGCATTGATGTCATTGTCCTTGAACTTCTCCATAACTGCAACGTTATGAGGTTCCTTCTCTTTTCCTTCTTCAAAATATGGTTCCACGATCTTTCCTTTCATGATATCCAATACTTTATTCTTGGCAAGGATGAGGTCAATCCTTATCTTCCATTCTCTGAAGTTAGAAGCCCATTCTAACTTGTTTTCCAACTTCATAGAGTAAGTCATGATTGCTTTGACTTGGTCAACCTTTGACTTTGACCAAAAGATCAAACTTGACGTCTTAGCTTGCTGAGAGTACCAGGAGGTGTGCTAGGTTAGGGCACACTAGGATATCCATAAATTAGGTCAATATCTTCACTTAAGGTGCCTTAACAAGAGGGTTAGGTTTTCATTGCTGCAACAAAAACTTTGAATGCAACCGCAACTGTAACTGAGAAAAATCCTCAAAATCTATCTTCCAGCTGTTAGACTGTCCGAAGATAGTGTGGGCCCATAAACTGTTAGAAATAATAGGTGTGATCATTTAACCATAGACAATATAGCAATTTTTTCACCCAACCAGAGGCCGAAGCCACCCCCGATCACCTTAACCTTGACAAAGAGAATAATTCTGGAAGCAAACCCTAGATCCAAAAGCCAATCAAGATAGCGCACCACTCTCTAGAGCTAGCATACCAAGCAGAAAGTGCAAACCATAACGAAGAGAAAGTCCAAGCCTAAAACCAAAAATACTAGTTGCAGTAACTGCAACTGCGGCTACTCTCCAAACTTGCACACTTACTAAACTTTTGCAATTGTGAGTTGTGTGTGTCCAAATGAGCTCTAGTATCTTGTATTTATAGTGCTCTTCCTTAGTTGTCTAGTCTGACTTCTCTTTTTAGAGGCTAAAAACTCAATATTAATTATTTTCTTTAGTCGACTTGTCTTCTAGGGTTATGTCCAATGCTTTAGGGTTTCTTCTTGCTTCCCAAAATATTCTATTATTTCTAGGTTTAAACGTGGAGGTTTAATACCTCCTGCAACTACCATAATATCAACACTATCTTGGTGTCCAAATAATGACAATGTCATTCACAAATACATCGTGGAAATGAGAAGGTTGGTTTGTGATGGGACCCCCTTTCTATCAATTGTGTAATTGAGAGCCATTACCTTGGCTCGGTGACCAGATGATGGTAATGGCATACTGGTAAATACCCATGATCATGATAGGCTGACTCGTGATGAGACCTCCCATCCTTCAACTAGCCCCTTAATCATTCACTATCATTTATTTTTGTAGGTCCCCCATTTATTATAGAGAAGCGTTTCATTTCTTTCTTGGGGATCCTTGGGAAAAGCATATGGAAAGTCTATATTTAGGATTTTATCTTTCTTATCCAACAACAATCCTTTTGGGCCTTCAACCCCTTCTTCCCATGAAATGAGGACATTGAATTGGTTTATCGGGAATTTGTTTGGATATCCGTCAATAACTTTGATATCCAAGGCATTGTATGATTCATGAAAGCACCAAAGAGCCATGTTTCCATTACTTGGGGTAATACCTCAATGGAGTCAAGATGAGATCAAATCTCATCAAAGGGTGGAAAGGGATAAGGTGGGTTCTTGGAAGGTGGAGTCACCAGATGAGCTTCAATAAGAGCTCATCATGGGTGGAAAGGAAAGTCCTTTAGGTGGAGTCACCAGGCAAGCCAAGGAAAAGGATTTGGGATAGCTTGCCAAAGTGTAATTAGGGTTCGAAAGAGGATTCAAAATCCTCCTCGACAATGACGCCAAAATGTTATCGCACAAGTTGTAGGTTGGGAAAATCCTGACCTAGCCACCAAATGGCGAAAACAAAGAGAGAACCTACCCACTATCGCCTTAGGCAGGTATTCCCGTCACTTTATAGGTGGAGTGATCACCTCAAGGGGGAATCCTAGTGACCCTAGGGGGAAATGGGATGGAAAGTGAGATGTATGAAAGGAATGTGCCTATAGGTCAGGTTGCTAGATGGAAAAGGGAGATTGGTGATCAGTCTTGAGGGTTGTTTGAGGTTGCGAGAGCCTTGAGTGACCTGCAAAGAGATAGTACCTTCCCGAGCCACAAGGAAAACCAAGTATACAATGCAATATATCAAGTGGAAAAGCAAGTTAATATATCAATAGTAAACATAGATATATATCAACAAGAAACTATTAAATGAGGATGCTATATAAGATGCCAAGTGTCAAGAGGATAAATGTGAGAAATAAACTAGCAAAGAACTAACACCACTTCAACAATAAAAATTGTGAGTTCAGCATGATAGTATGACTGTAAAATAGAAAATCTGCAACAAATACTAACAAACTTAATGGTTGTATCAAAACAAGATAGATATCAACAAAGTTAACCAACAAAATTTACTCCTTATTGGACTAAAAAGTGTGCTAGAGTTAATAGTTTATTAGGGAGAAATTATAACTAGTTCCTAGGGTTAGAAGGTTAGTTTTTATTCAGGACTCGTGGCTGTAGGTTAGTTTTGTAACAACAACAAGTTTCAGTGAGAGAAAGGGGATGCCTCAATGAACCAAGATAGCCCAAGGCACAAAGAATAGTATCCAAATGAGAGAACTTCAAGACCTTGACTTTTCATGTTTATCAATGCAATATTTTGTTTCTCCAATGCAACAACTAGTGCCTTTGATTAATGGGTTATTGGGGTCACAAGATAGAGAGCTAGAGGTACTACCTCCTTGGGGGTATAAATCCTTTCATTCCACAAAGCAAGTATCCTAGCTAGGGTTTAGGATAAGGGGTGTACGCCCTTATACTTCCTTAGCAAACAATTGCAAACAATATTTCTATGATAGATTATGGTGGATCTAGGTAGGTTTGTATGTCCTTATACTCCCTACTTAGCTTATAAAATAACCTTTAACTTTGAACAAAGAAAACAACAACAAGTGTAGCCTTTACCAAATTCAAGTTGCAATAAGATAAGTTCTTAACATGACAAGAGAAAACCACCATAAAGAGATAGAAATAACCTTCATAAGCTAGCACATCATCATCATGTAGTCAATAACAATAGAGAACACCATACCATACCGGAAGAGAGCAAAAATATTGAAGGTAGCAGAAATTTCAGTTCTTAGCTTTTCACAGTGGGAGAGTTATGTTATCAAATGAGATTGACATGATCTCTATTTATACAAAAGTCCTAAAACATAGTTTGTCCACTTAGAAAGGGTAAAACATAAGATAAGGGGTCAACAACCATTATCTTACCCCTTGAACCAAATAATACTATTTAATTTTCACTTTAACACATTAGAAACCCTAAAAATAAGATGATGTCACCCGTCTAGGGGACGTTTTGACACTTTTCCAAGTCATTGGAGAAGACGAAAGAGGTCGTTGGGGCTCCTTGAGCCTCCTCTTCATGTGTTAGAGTCAATCCTTGTCTCCTCTGGTCAAATCATGACAAGTGTCAATGTGCAATAACTCCATCACCATCAAACCCCCTCAAGCATGACGTCAAGACTCAAAAGGTGACGTTTTTCCTCTCCTAGGAAAGTCGTTTGGGTAATAGGGGTTGGGTAAGCTCCTCCATGATGACATGTAAGCCTCCAAAGGAATGTCTCTGTGATCTGGTGTGTGGGCATACATCATCCAACCTGTGGAATTTTTTCCCCATGGAAGCCCAAGATAGGCTTGTTCTCCCAAAACTGGCCACCAAGCAAGGTCCTGCGAAACAAAAGGGTACGCCCTCCAAAGATATCAAGTCAAATATATCATGACAAGTGTAAACCACATCTAATAAGAAAGGCACCTAAACATGTGCATCAAAACTACCTCGTCAAATTAAACAAATTCTCAAAAAACCCTATACAATTGACTAAGTTTAAGTATGGGAGGGGTGTCATAAAAGTCCTATTGGGTAGACCAAAACCCTCAAGTAGGGGATGCTCCCAAGGATAGCCTTTCAAGGTTAAGTAATGGATGATGAGGTAGAAAGGGATTTAGACTTCATAGGTCAATGAGTTTCATGACATATAAGGGATCATATTATCTCATTTATGGGTGTCTTTGTAGAGGGTGTGTGCCACCTTCGTTTGTGATGCATTTTTCAAAGCCCATCTTCTTGCCATTCTTTCTTCTTATATTTATTTCATGTTATAAGGCACAAGTTGAAGTCCATTGTCCTGGCTTGGTGTCCATATAACGACAATGTCATTCACAAATACCTTGCAGAAATGAGAAGGTTTGCTCATGATGAGAGCTCCTTTCTCTCAATTGTGTAACTATGAGCCATTACCCTGGCTTGGTGAGTATATGATGGTAATGCCATACCACTAAATACCCACGATCATGATAGGTTGGCTCATGATGAGACCTTCCATTCTTCAACTAGCCCCTTAAGCATTCACTATCATTTATTTTTGTAGGTCCCCTATTTCTTATAGAGAAGTGTTTCATTGCTTTCTTGGGATCCCTGGGAGAAGCATATGGAAGTTATATATTTAGGTTTTTATCTTTCGTAGCCAACAACAATCCCTTTGGGCCTTTAACCCCTTCTTCCCATGAAATGAGGTACATGCCCTTCTTGGGTCACTAAAGTCAAAGGGCCTAGAAGAGGGAAATATGATGGGAATGTTATGATCGAAAAGTGGTAAGTATGGTTAGGAATGGTACGACAACCCCTTAAGGGACCCCTAGTCACAAACCTTCCCCAATGGTTGGCCACTTACTAGGAAATATATGGCACTCACCAAGGTGAAACAGGGTCAAAAGCATAATTTCCAAGCATGCATTCTATAATCAAAAGTAGCTTAAATATAGCATGTTTAAATGCCTTAAGTATTAGGGTGATTACCTGCCACAATAGCTGACTTGTACCATATGGAGCAAGACCCATCTACCTTCCAGAAGCTAGCTGGTGTGGTGGATGAGCTGACAATGGATCATAATGTGGTGATAGAGCATGCTTTTGTACGTGCAAGTGTACATTGCTATTCATGTGGTCTCTCGACACTCCATATCTGCAACCTGAGGGCCTTGAGACATCATCTCCTTAGTTATCCCACAAAATGGGGATAACAAGAGGATAAAAGGAAACTAAGATACTACAAGGAGGTGGTAAACCCTAATTTAGAAGATCAAAAGTATATCTTAGTTTTAAGAAAGTGCAAAGAAGAAAATCAACATAGCTAAAATAAGAACAAACTCTCACTAGCTACATAGTGAAACTGGTCGTTGGGAAATTCCCAAAACACCATGGGATGAAATAATCTACCATCTTTGTGACACTAAGAGGGTTGAAGATGAAAACAAAATCCTCTTAGATTTCCCTGCCTATTCCCAAATCAGATCCCAATTTAAAAATATGTGCCACAATACAGACCTTCCTAACCTCCTAAATCATCAAAACTATGGTGATCTTGGAACACTTCTCTTAATTCCTTTTTAGCAAAAAAATACAATTTTAAAGAAATCGGAGTAATATCTATCCTTCTTAATGTCTGATAGACCAATTGGTCCCAATGGATGTTAATCATCATCATATTCTTTTGTCATGATTTGTACAAAATTGTGATGGGAAGCAAGGCATCAAAACTAGTCATTAAATAATAGATCAACATTGTTTATTTATTAGTGCACTGTGAAATCATCCACTCTTCCTTATCACCCTCTCATACAACATTTTCACGTGAAATATAATATTGAGAGTTCAATATTACATCAATATTTATGATATGTAGTTTTTTTTCATTTTCCAAGAAAAACTTCATAAAGAAATCAAAGGGATGCTTCCTCACATTCATGGATGACCTTCTTAGTAAACCTATTAGCGTAGACTAGTCCACGAAACTTGTTCAATTCCTTGTAACATTAGTAACAACCAATTAAGCTAACGCCTTGGGCTTTGTAACAAGTGATTATACAAAACATATAAATAACTTATACATGTACTATTCAGATATCAAGACTACATCGCCAATTTCTCTATGATGCATATGCATACAATGTCCCCAAGTGAGGTAGCCTCGTTGAAATGAAAAAATGTTTCCATTATCGTATATCATCTTACAAATATTAATTTGCCACATATAAAAAATTGTTTAGATTAAAAGAAAAAGATTTTTAATATATAATATCCAAACACAAGGAATGGAAAAAAAAATACCCTTTCATAATAACAAGAAACAATAAATTAAATTCAATCAATTGAATAATTGAGAAATAAATATCACTATTCAATCTAGAAGAATGAGTACATGTGAACTACAATCTATATGATTCCTAAGAGTCATGATGATACGTACACTATTGTCATCTTTCAACAATAATAGGAATTGTTTCTTTAGAGGGATGATAATATATATATATATAAATATATATATAAAGGAGACCAAATCAAATTCATTCTCACATTTTGATCAATTATGAGAGCAAGATGAATGGTTTCACACTAAAGATATGCTATGATGTGGTATATTTTAAGACAAAATGTATGCACATAACCATCTAAAGAAGTTTTTTTTTTTTCTAAAAAAAAAAAGCATAAATTTTATTCATATAGAGAAAATTTACATTATGAATAATGCATGAGAAGACATGCATTTAGCCTAGCTAGCCTCATTAGAAAGCCAATATGTCCTGAGAAATCCAAGAGAACCCAACATCTAAAAAATACAACCATCAGAGCGCAGTGAATCAGAGCAAGCCTTGCATAGCAAAAAGAGTGACCGAAAGAATCCCATCACAGAACCACAAGTGCAATCCCAAGAGACAAACCCAAAACCTCATCGAGAGCAAGCATCGGACAAAACCCCCCAAAGAATCATCAGAATCCGGACGGACCAGGTTAGAGCGACATACAACCTCGCATCGACAGGGAGGGAAACAAAACCCCAAAATCCATCACTAAAAAACTAAACCCGACATCAACTCCATAGCAACAACGAGACAAAGCTCTGAGTATACATCAAACCTTAAATGAACCAACACCGAAAAGGGGAAAGACAAAGGAAGGAGTCAAAGGTTGCAAAGGAGAGTCCACTCCAGAAGAAAAACATCAGCAGAGGTAGCAATGGAAGCCCAAGCGACTAAAACACCAGTAGATGCATTATCAAAGAAGAGGGAGAGGGTGTGTGACACCAAGGAAATCCCCATCTGCACCCCCCAAAGCCCCACCACCGACAACCAAACAAGACCTACCCATAGATCTACCAAGGGATAGAGCCCCTAGGGAAGAGTCGCCGAAAGACACAACCACCTAGGAAAAAGGAGAAAAAATAAAGCCCAAGAGAAAGACCAATCAAGGCTGAGCCAAACCACCGAGGGATCGACACAAAGCATCCAATGATGAACCAACAAAAATCCCAAGCCACAAAAGGAAACAACTAGGGTTTCCCCTAAGCCCCGCACTGACGCCCCAGACCATAAGCTCTACTAACAAAATCGACAGTCCACAAATCCAATGATTCGGTGATCTCCAACGAATTCGACACCACCCACACCAACTATAGTCCATGTATGTGTCTGAGGTAGGTTGCAGCTAGGGAAAACCCTAGCTGCAACCTGGATCTACTCCTCCCTCAATTGTTTTTCAATAATCATACACAAAAATCCCTAAAGAAGTTGTCAAATCAATGACCTTTCATAATAACAAGAGACAATAAATTCAATCAATTGAATAATTGAGAAACAAATATCGTTATTCAATCCAGAAGAATGAGTACATGTGAACTACAATCTATTCCTCCTAAGAGTCATGATTATTCTTACACTATTGCCATCTTTCAACAACAATAAGAATTTTTTATGTAAAGGGATGATAAAGGAGGCCCAATCAAATCCATTCACATATTTTGATTAATGCTAAGAGCAAGGTTAATGGTTTCACACCAAAGATATGCCAAGATGTGACATATCTTGACCTATTTTATTTTAAGACAAAAATGTGTTCATAACCTTCTAAATAAGTTCTCAAATCAATGACCTTTTAAAACAACAAGAGACAATAAATTCAATCAATTGAATAATTGAGAAATAAATATCACTATTCAATCTAAAAGAATGAGCACTTGTGAACTACAATCTACACCCCTTAAAAATCATGATGATACTTGCATTACTATCATCTCTCAACAACAAAAGGAATTGTTTGTTTAGAGGGATGATGTTTGTTATGAATATCTTTTTGTTATTGAAAGATGACACAATATATGTTTATAAAGGAGACCAAATCAAAGTCATTCACACATTTTGATCAATGTTGAGAGCAAGATGAATGGTTTCACACTAAAGATATGCCAAAATGTGGCATATCTTGGCCTCTTTTATTGTAAGACAAAATGTGTGCACATAGCTTTATAAAGAAAATGTCAAATCAATGATCTTTTTTAATAACAAGAAAAAATGAATTCCAATTGAGAAATAAATATCAGTATTCAATTTAGAAGAATGAGTACATATGACCTACAATCTATACATCTTAAGAACCATGATGATACTTCCACTCTTATTATCTTTCAACAAAGAGTCATGATGATACTTCCACTCTTATCATCTTTCAACAACAATCAACAATAGGAATTGCACAAAGGAATTTTTTGTTTAGATGGATGATGATATATATGTATATAAAGAAGACTAAATCAAATTCATCGACACATTTTGATAAACATGGTTTCACACAAAAATATGCGTGGTTTTGACCATATTAAAAAAAAAGAAGAGCAAATCAAATTCATTGACACATTTTGATCTACATGGTTTCACAAAAAAAATATGCCAAGATATGATCTTGACCTTTTTTATTTGCATACAAAATGTATTCACTTAGTCTTTTAAAGAAGTTGTCAAATCAATGAATTCTGGAAAAATATTTTCCACCTATATTCAAGAGACTTTAGGAAGTAATATTGTTATTTTAATTTTGACATATATATATATATATATATATATATATATATATATATATATAAAACAATTTTTAAAGTTTAACTTAATCATTCACATTTCTTATTAAAACAAATGCACTATTACACATTGTATTACATCAATTATCATACTAAATGAAGTGTATTACATTTCTTATCATAATATATAAATTTTTCATAGTATATTATTAATACTTTTTAATTTAAGTTAAAACAAATAAAAATAAGGCAACCATTTTTATTTTTAAAATTTTCATTCACATTTATAAAAACAAATAAATTATTACAGTGTATTCACATTTATAAAAACAAATAAATTATTATATAATGTATATAAAAATTTAGTATTTAATGTCATTTCAAAATAAATGAAAAAATTTAAAATCTAACATGATAAAAAAAAAAAAAATTATTTTTTATAACATTTTTTTATTTTAAAAAATTATATAAAATTTAATTTTATTATTACTTTTAAACTTATCCAAAATAAAATTTTAATATTAATTTATTTATCTCAAACTAAAAAAATAAAAAATAAAAATAAAAAAGTGTTTAGTTACCATTGTTTGTTTTTTGTTGTTGCTAGTAGCTTTGGGGCCAACCAACCAACCAATTATTCGTTTCCTCCCTCCCCTCTCCCTATCCACTAGGTCTTAAAAAACCCTAGGCTCCAAGAAAGCACCTACCATACCATATAATTAATTATTTTACAAAACACGGAAAAACTTTAAATCAATCCAAACAAATTTAATAAAATTCGAAGCAACTTATT
Source organism: Picea engelmannii (assembly GCA_009831015.1). Taxonomy (NCBI): domain Eukaryota; kingdom Viridiplantae; phylum Streptophyta; class Pinopsida; order Pinales; family Pinaceae; genus Picea; species Picea engelmannii. The sequence goes on from ML779593.1 coordinate 407,372, forward strand.
AAAATCCAAAGCAACTTGGATTCAAAAGAAAAAGTATAATCCTTTGTCCAAAGCAGGGACTAATAACACAAGAGGAAAGCCATACAAATCAATAAGGGACTTCTATTGCTTCAAGATAGTAAAGATTAAAGAGTAAATTCATAAGAATGCTCATGTACACCATCTTTCGTCGTCATCAAGGCATCGCTTTACGCATGGCAGTGCCTCGTCCTACTCCAATATCCATTTTCTTTCTAGTAGGAGAAGGGAAAAAAGTACAAGAAAATATTATAAGAAAAATCAAATATAGAGATTGTACTAACCTTTTAGAAAGTTAACTCTAGAGCAAATAGATAGATAGGTAAAAATATGGGTTTGAATTTGGTCAGATTTTCAGGGATAGTTTGACTTTTGTATGGATAAAGTTTCATGCATTTCAGAATCTTATTTTAGGGGTTTTGCCCCATTTTAAACCAATCTAGATGCTCAAATCGATCGAGTTCTGAATTGACCGAAATTTAAAACCGCACCGCCAAAAAACCTGCCAAAAACGAAAAGAAAAATTACTCCCGAATTAACCCACTCCATAACCTCTTAGATTAAGAATTTGCCCCAATATTACCACTGATAATTCTCTCCCAATATTCGCACTGATAATTCTCTCCCAACTGCTTAAATTTGGCAGCAATACTTCACGTGACTGCATGCAATAGGAAAGACTGCATGCAATAGGAAATATATAAACTCAGCAGCCTCCCCAGCATGAGGCCATGTGTTAAAATAGGGATGACTTGGAAAGTTCCATGGCATGAACAATGTAGGATGACACGAAATAATAGCACGTTCATTCACTGATTCAGCGTACAGAGGATGGGCAGGAAGGAGGAATCACAATAACTTTAAATGGCAGAAAAAACAGAGATTATATGATGAATTGTCAAGCAATCTACCCTCATCACCATACTCAATCCATAACATGTAAGGTTACTTCAAATTTTACAGCAATAATTTAACTGGAGTACTAAGGAAAAGCTTCAATGAGGAGGGTGGAAAACTTTGGTTTCGTCCTCTTATGCAAAAACAGCATAGCAAGGAGGGTGACAGGGGAATACACGAAGTTCCAAGGTGACACTTTGATTCTTTAGAGTACGATCAATGCAATAGAAATGAGAACGTGAATTTATCTTTAAAGTCGTTTACAAGGCCCCATCGTAGTGCATCAGGAATATTTGTATGAAGTGGCTCGATTGAATTATTTGAAGACTTGGAAAACAAATTTAATTGGAAATTTTGATTAAATAAGGCAAATTGTGGAAGGGAAAGATACAAAATATGAAATCATGGAAGTTTGTGGCCTTAAAAGAATACATCATGTGCTCTTGATTTCAACGTGACTAATATGGAAGTTTATGCAATTCGATGAAATTGCATGGCTGAATGAATAATAGCCTCTCCTACTAACAGTAACAGTGGTTGTCTGTCTCTTTTGGGCTTTTCTTTGAAAAACCTTTTTTTGCTCATGGATATTTCTGGATTTAAAAAGCCTCTTTTTGCTCATGGATATTTTTGGATATAAACTGTCAGGAGTTTTTGAAACCTCTTTTTAATCGTATATTTCGTAGAAAACTTATATATCATTCTATTAAAGGAACTCGTATTTTGGCTAGTCTCCTAGCTTTAGCTGACAGGCTTCATTACTGTAGGAGCTTGTTAACAGATTCTGAGATACGTTTCTCACTGTTTTGAGTTCTGGACCATCTTGGTTTGTACGTACTTTTCTCTATTCAACGAATGAACTTTCCACAAAAGTGTGTTTTCTTGGAAAATTCTGGAAATAATTCTGAGGCGACAAAAGTCCAATAAATAATGAAACTGTTGATAACGAATCTCAAATTTCATTGCCCCAGTGACTAAATTACATATAAAGTTACGCTAACTATGACAATACAGGTTCTATAATCATCATATTGAAATGACTTGAAGGGTGATATTTGACACTCATTACCAAAGTAGTTGGTGGATGGGATTGGTTGAGGCCGTAGCATAACCATGACAACACAAAACAAAATGGTAAATTAAAACTAAAAATAAAGCAAAGTGACTAAGAGGATAAGAAACGAAGAACAGGAGAGATATACAGTTAAATGTATACACTTATGTCGACAGTGGTGGAGTCTAAGTCACCTACTAATTAAGGAAAAGGAACAAAAACTTTGAAAAAAGAGAAACAAGAGTTTTAGGAAAAGCACTGAAATTTAAAGAAAAGGTTGAATGTGACATAACATGGATCATGAATCAAAGTGATGTTTAGGGAAAAGGACAGGAACTTAAAAAAAAAAGTTTGAATATGACAGAACATTGATCATGAACGAAATTACAACTTACATGTTTGAAAAATGATAGATCATAATGGTAAATTCACAATACATAACAAATTTGGATTAGACAAGAAAGCCGATAGTTTTATGTCTACAGGTCAATCTCTGGCACACTGTTATTCACAATTCTTTCTTTGAATACAAGTTGGTATATATTTGGATGAAACATCACAAACAGTGAAAATTATAATTCTGACATGGTAGTCTTGTAGGCTAAAGCATTACTTCAAATAAGAAGTTCAGGTAGATTGACTGCTAAAGGATTAATGAACATGTCTTTCAACAACAGCCCACTTCTAGCACCAGCGATATCGCGCACTAAAACGTGCATTCAAGATGAGAGGGTAAAAACGAAGTTTATTAGATCAATATTTACACACATCTACAAGCTTCCGTAAAATCCTTCTCAAACATGCAAAACATAAGATGGCTTGAAAATCACCGCAAGGTTAAGGACCACTTTTATGGATTAGCCAAATCCTTTTATTTAAAACCCAAGCAAACTCATTACAATAGTATGTACACCCCTTATCGAGACGGTCATATCTTTACAGATCCACCAGGATCACACCAAAAAGGGCAGAAAAGAACAGTAGAAGTTAACCATGATCCAAATAACAAAGGCCAAGCCATTTTGTTCACTTATACTTTCTTTTTTTCCTTTATCATGCTGTTTCTTTGAATCTCTTCAGGGAGTGGTGCATCTACAGAGCCTCTCGCCATCAGATAATTGTATCTACAATTGGTCTGTGAAAATGGGCAACAAAGAGAAAATATTTTATGCACTACAAAGCTGCTTTAGATGAAGTCTACACTTTCCTCTCTCCAGAGCATCCTTCAATCGAATGAAACAGTTGATATTTTTCACCCTTTGATTCAGCATTACTGTGCACCTGTGGAACTGCTGTTGTATCTGCTTTTGACAACAGAACTAACCAACTTGAATAGATAATGAATACGAATACTACTATTCAGGGACATCCCACAGGCCTAACCCCTCCTCCAGAGTTGTCCAACACCAATAAGAAACCCAACAGTAGTTTTTGTACCTTTAGAAGAGAAAAAATAACACAGAAACTAAAGAATATCATGACATGTAGACTTCCACACTTGCATTCTTTATAGCATGACAAACAGGACATGTATCGAATGTCATTTCACAGTCCCTGCAGAGACAGAGGTGTCTGCATGGCAACAGCAAAATTGAAATAGCATTCTTTCGACAGATCTTGCAGGTTATCTGATCTCTGGGATCCTTGCTACCTCTAAGTGGTTTAGCATAATTAACCTCCACGTTGGGATCTACATGAGCTGATTCTGCATCATCTGCCTCGTTATCACCACATCCTTCTCTGTTTTGCTCCTTGCTTTGCACCACAGCCTGCTGAAGATTACTTTTTAAGGTTGCCACCATTGCTTCATGATTCCTAGCTTTGCTCTGCCATAAATGGGCTTCTAGTTTCAGCTGTTTCACCCTCTCCTCCAATTCCATGTTTCTACGATTCACCTTTTCCATCTCCAAGTCCTTATCCCTAAGACTCCTAGAAAGACCTTCTTCTATGACATTCAGAAGGGACCTCAAATACCTTTGTCTCTTCTCCACAAGAGATTGTCTCAGATGTTCACCCTGTCATTTCAAAGCATCAAATCAAATTTGTTTCAGGACACTAATTATGTAATTTCGGATCTATCAAAATGCAACCACAGCAGATTTTATAAATTACATCCAATCAAACGTAGATGAAAATCTTGCAACATTAGGGATTTCTCAAGTCTATCCAGACTCAAATTATGCAATTCCAATGCAGTCCACTGCTACCGAAATGCAACACAAATATTACAACTCTAAACATTCTGGATACGGCAATGTCTAGGCACAATGACAATAGATGAAAACACTGCCCTTTCAAGATCCTAACCAAATTATACTTCAATTTGTAGGGATTTTACGATGACTCTAGATACCACCAGAATGCAATCTTAATTTGCACATCTTAACAGTACCAATCTGCAATGTCTTCCTTTTCTGATTAATTTGATGTTATCTAACTTTACAATTAATATCCTTAAAAATTGCCCTGTTTTAGGATAAGCTGACTGGCAAATTACAGTACAAACCTGAACCCTTAAGAACTGATCCATTTCATCTCTTTGTTGCTGCAGCTTTGTATTGAGTTCATCTGAAAGACAAGAAAAGATAGAATCACTATCACCCTTGGCTGTGTTTGGAGCTGAAGTTCCATGCTCATCCTCAAAAGCTAACCGTAGACCAGTTGAAACTGTCCCAGGAGCTTGTTGGCTGAGATCTGATAAACTCATCAGAGATGGTCTCTTACACTGCAAAGAAAGCAGATCTACAGGTTCTCTTGCTCTTTTTATACTGCATGCCTGATCTTCAGGAGTTTGAAAAACAACTGGAAATATTGAAGGGACTCGCTGACCATGAGCAGTGTTGAGTGCTGCAAAATAAAATGAAAGGAAAAAATGTTTAGAAAACATACAGGTTCCGAAGGAGATAAACATTTCAGCATCCAAATTCTGCAATTTATTACAAAGAATCAAATGTAAATGCATCAACACTGAACATACGAGGCTGTATGTGCATCCCAGCTGCATGATATTCGTCCAATAGAGCTGCTGAACCAAACCCAACTCCCAGTAAGCCCTTATAATCACTAGCTTGCCCATTCCTGCTAAAGCATACAGGAAATGCATACATGAGAAAGGCCATGTGAACCATAGTTTAGGCATTACCCTGTCACCCATAATCAAATCAAGTAAAATGTCTTGTTGAAAGCTGGAGATGGACCTTAATGTTAGAATCACAGTTTTAAAGAGAAAACAAATGATATACAACAACACCTTAAAACTTGAACCAGAATTCTTGTATAAGTTTGACACAAAATGACCAAATACAATCTTAATCCAGGAAGCATACTTTTGACAAATAACAAGCAGGAAAACCCAAACGGGCCTCAACTTCAGAATGGACATAGTTAGAACTTAGGCCTGTGACCTAATCCATTATAAATCGGACCTTGAAAAGCGAAGTTTATTTTGGTTTCTAAATCATAATATGTCAAAATAAAGATGTAACAAACCTAAATAGATCTTAACTATGAAGCTTAAACATACAAAATGTTAAAGATGAAGTAAAAATTAAATAATTAAACATTGTATGGGTCAAAACAGGAATCTGTGCAAGCTAAAATGAAGCTTGCAAATACAAATAGCCGCAAAAGAAAATCAATATTGCAGTTAGATTAATGAATACTTTGTGGGATCTAGAAATAGAGGAAAAAATATAATACGCCAATATTGATCCTCCGCGGGCATGTTACAAACATAAAATTGAGTAACAAATACTTTCCCATCTCAATCCCGGAAAACCCAACTAGGCCTTAATCCTATGATAATACCGATAACACAGCAATGAGAAACCCAAGCAAATCCCAAGAAACAGAACGCGCGCACAGAAAAAATAGATATGATGCTAAATCGACATCCTCGAACGATTATTCTCCCAAAATGACTATGGGGGGTTGTTTCACCAGTGGGGTCGAAATCCACCACGGTTCCGTTCTTGGCGTGGTCTGCCTCACAATTTTAGCATGAGACTTGCGCCTCAGACCTGGCACTTGTTCCAAAAAAGTTCGCTCTATGCATTGCAGCCCCTCAGGACGTGTTTCTCTAAGCAATTCCAATAGAAGAAATTACAGAAAACATGCCACGAATATCCCAGTAGACCTTAATGCCAAACCATATGCCCTAAGAAACTAACATAGCTGAAACAATGAGGATCTAATTGTAGGGAAAAGAAATCAAATATCAAGAAAGTAACGGTCCTCTCTGAATCCCAAAGCATTGAAACGCATAAAAAATGCCAGACTGCAAAATCTTCAAACCAGAACTCCCCAGAGCTTGAATTTTATTCATTATCATTTCAGAGGTTAAGGAAACCCCCTTTAAACAGGAAAGGGTTTGTGAGAAAATCCAAACTGAACATGGATTGGGTGTGTATTTGAGCGAAGGGACAAGATACCAACCTCGTTCTGAAATCAGGAAGCAGGACGTTGGAAGGATACTGTGCCTGAATAGCCATTGCACGCTGGATTAATCCTGCAGCTTCGCTATGCCCTGGATCCAGAAAGGAAAAGAAATACCAGCAACTGGAAATGAATAAGAGGGGCTGTGAAATTTGATTTATATGGAGGAGAAACTGTTGTTAAAACAAGCCCTGTTGCGAATGGAACTATATACGAGGAAGCCACGCCAATTCCTTCTCCGAAAGGCAACTTTTTTCCCGCAAAACTGATGGATGAATTAAAGTGGGGGTGGGAGGGCGGTTGTCAAGGGAATCACTAGAAGGGGTCGTTGCAACAAACAAATGGGTGAATTAAGAGCCTGCGTTGAAGGGATTCAAAGCTGGCGATTCATTCACGACAAATGTCATACAAGAATATATGACAGCAGACATCATACACACAACCTCATCTCCATTTGCTATACAACATGGCGGAACGTGCAAGGAATCATATGACCGCTAGGGTTTCAGGGCGAGGAAGTGGGAGTGGTGCCCATCATAAATTAATCCACCTCTCGCCAAACTAACTTCGACCCAGTTCACAATCCGACCCCGTAAACCCCACCCACGATCCAACAACTTTCGCATCAATCCCCATCCCGCCTGCATTCCCCATTTTCTCCTCTGCAATCCTGCACCAATTTCTCCGCCTACGCCCAACAAAAATACGCCAAATTTGGTGAGTTTGCAGCCGCTGCGGACACGAGCCCACCCATATCAGATTCCCCCTCAAAGCAGCAGCAGCTGCAGCACTGCCAATGATTTTAGAATAGAATTAATCCCCTCTATCCGCCAGCCATATGACAGTAATTTGTCAATCATTTTCCACTGCATTTCACGGCGAGTAATTTGAATTCTAACGGCTCTTTTGAATCAAGTCACACTTTTCTCCTATCTAATCATTTCATTAAATATTTTAATCATTTTATTGAATTAAATTAATTAATTAGTTTGAATAGTTTAATGTTTTCAGCTTCCCTGTCAAGGGTTTTGGGACCGATTCCAAATTGACCGCCTCTATTGCATGTTCCAGTCGATATTCTTATCATATTAAGCATCGTAATTAACCTCAACAAATTTACCTGAATATCAATACCAAAAAAATGCAATCTAAAATTTTCCTTCCAAAAATAATAATATATATATTTATATATATATATATATAATTGAATTGTTCCTCTAGCTAATCTTCCTTCCGGTCTCGTCAATTGACGGTACTTGCACTTCCCGCCATGTCCTGTTATTCAAATCCCCGGGTCGCCCTCTAATGATGAGGGGAATTAGCCCGTCAATTGACGTGTAATTTTGGCCGTTCTGCCACTGGGCCCTACAATGACTCTCCGTTGTTCCCGCCATTATTTCTGTCATTCGCACTCCCTATTCCAATATGCTCTCAATTCGTGGGCCGAAATTAAAGAAAAATAAATCCACGATAATAATAATAATTTCTTTTTAATTTATTTAAAATAAAAGAATAGTAGAGAAGTGTCTTTTAGTGGATGTCTTTTAGCGTGGCAATGGTGGTATCCAATCCTACCATGATATATGCTCTATTCTGGCGGAAATATGCTATCACTTTAAGAATACTCTATCCCAATAGATAGAATTGTTATGGTTGACCCCCACGCATGATAATACTAGAAGACCTTACTACATGTATCCCAATCATGTCACGGCATCAATACCCCCACTCCACTTTCTTTGATTTCACATCATCCTTACATGTATATAAATAATATATATACCCTAAGTGGAAGAGGTACAAGTATGAGTGGAAATTTTTTTATATTTCTTTCCAACCTATAGTTGTACGTATAATTGGACCTCTCCCAAGGTGATATGGATTGATGTGCGTTGTTATCTAGAACAAGCAATAGTGTGATAAGGGCTAAGAAAGTGGTTTAGTATAAACAACTCAAACTCCATTTGCAAATAAGAATCTTTATAGTTTGGAAATAGTGTTAAGAGTCTAAACAATTCAAACTCCATTTGCAAATAAGAATCTTTATCATTTGGAAATAGTGTTAAGTGACTCGATGGATATTGATCTTTTGAGAAGTAGGGTATGCTTGTGGCTAGGTTTTTGAGAAGTAGAGTATGCTTGTGGCTAGGGTTCATTTGAGGTAATGGTTGAGTCATGAAGATATGGAACATTGGTTAGAAGAATATTGGCATGGGTTGATAAATTCCTTCTTTTGAAATAGAGGTTATATTGTTTTTATATTTCATTTAAAGTAAGAAATGGATTTGATCTTTAATGAATCTTACTTTATGGGATCTTAAGGTTTATATTTGAATCATTAAACACTTGATTTCAATCCCAAAGGGTTTTAGTCTAGGTCCACTTACCACATGCACCATATTTTTTGGGGATGATCCAACATTCTAGGTTATACATAATGGCATTATTAAATTCTTAGACAAGGCAGTCCCTAAAGCCAACGAGTATACTTGTGCATCCATTAGCATTGAAGTTGATCTTAAGATGGGGCTTCCTAAATTAATATAGTTAAACTTAGATTATATGTATCACCTCTAGGCATTGTAGTACAAGAAACAACCATTCAAATCCAAAATAAGACACAAATACGATTACTTCAAAAGACACTATGCGTAGGGGCATCATCTTTCTACCCAATGAGACAAACAACTAATGCAAAGGTCATTAAGAAGAGACATAGGCATCACCCAACCAAACCATCTACATCGTCGAGTTGGATCTTCACAAATCATTATGTTTCTCTAAGTAAGAAGGTGCAAGAAATGAACAATGATAAGTACTAAGAAGAACGACATGAAGAAGATGAATGCAAAAATTATGAAAATGAAGAAGAAATACATGAGAAGAATGGCATAGAACAATCATTCAAAACAATAAAGAATGATGGTCCCCAACCTAAGCAACAACAAAGTTAGACCTTAAAACTCTTACATTCTCAGGTATAGTTAAACAATGATTTAAATCTCTATCAACCATAAAAGAAAAAATCTATTTAAAAAATAAATAAAAAATTAACTATTTTCTTCAAAACCTCTCCAAAAACTTGGTATGCTCCATCAATGCATCTTGCTAATTTAACAAATTATAAGACAATGCCCAAATAACTATTAGTCAAACCATAGAAATGGGAAATAAATATTCACCCAATTACCCATCCTAGGGGATGGAGAGAGATTATATATATATCGTGGTGAATGTTTGTTTCATGTTTTATTCAGTTTATGGTTAATGGTTTGAAGAATCAATAAACTCCTAGATTTCAATTTTCGTACTTAGCTCAAAAGCCTTAGTATATTTGTTAGGGACTACCCCCCCTTGGCTTCGCTAGGAGTTGGCCTAGACGGAGGAGTTGAGGATTAGGTGACAACACCTTAACTCTCACTTGCCCCCAAGGACACACCGAGTGGATTGAAGATTTCTTCCACGTCTCCCAGGTGTGTATAAGACATAGGCTTCTCCCTTTTTGATGTTCAAACTATACAAATATGATCGCAATCCTTTATTTTTTATTTTTAATACAAATATTTTCTTTACTTGAAAAAAAATCTTTATATTCGAATTAGCTCACTATCCTTCCAAAGTTTGTTGAGTGAATTTTTTTAATGGAAAGCAAAGTCAATCACCAAACAATATGTCATCAAACTTTGTACGTTTCTTCCACAAATCCTTGTGATACATAAAATTTAAAATTCCAATTTTTTATTTAAAAAACCTTCAACCTGTCTGATTATATATGTGTCGATGCATAACGTTAAAAGATGAAACATTTCATCACTTTGATGGCCACATATTTACAACATTGTGATGGTATTTTGATTCACGTGATTTGAACTTGAACCCAAGTTGTGAATAATCATTCTATCACGAGGGTATATTGCTTGCCCACAACTTGACTTTACATAATTTTTTATATTATATGTCATATGTATGGCCAGTCCCACTACCATCCAAATCTTATTAAATAAATAAATTATAATGAATGTGATATAAACCAATTTGCCTTATTTTTTGGGGGGATATTTTCGTAGTGTGAGGATGATCAACATTAGCATAATATGGCATGCACGATCACAAGGCCAAGCATCAAGGATGGCTACCGTAAGCCATTGAAAAGCTAGCAAATGCAGAATATAATTATCTAGGGTGATTTGCTTACTTGATTTGTTGAAATTTTAAATTCATGATTATCGACTTAAAATGGTTTGGGATGCAAGTTTATTTAGATGTATGTTTGAATGTATGTGTGTAAAAAGGAATTGAGAAAGTAGGTATATATAGAATGAAGTACGATTGAAGGTGCATACAAAAAGGTGTTATTTGAGAGTTATAAGTAGAGATGAATATAGACATAGAATGTATAAAAGTATGTAAGCAAGCAATAAGAAAGGCATGCATATAAAAGAAGTAGAAGGCACAAGAAATTGAAGAGTAATGAAGGTGGTGAACATGTCAAGTAAGGAAAAGGAGGAGATGGACCATTATGAGATGGTGATTGAGTTGGTTGGCAAATTGAAATTTAAAAAAAGTTGGAAGATCTTGAAAGATAAAAGGAAAGCACGATGGAAGTGAAGTTAGCTTTGAGAAAGGGGTTGGTTCATGAAACAAGGAAAGAAATGAAGGAAAATAGATGATTATGGAAGAAGTGAATCTCAAACTCAAGGACAAATATTCATGTAAGCAAGATGTTTTTAAAGGGAATGCACATAAGAAATATCTTATTTGCATGAAGAAGTAACTATTGAGATGAGAAGCTAAGTGAGAGAAGATGAATTGAGTAAGATTAAAATATTATAGATTGTATATATTTTTTAAAATCTATATTATGAGAATGAGTATATTTTTATAAGAATCTTATTTATGTTTAGATTGTATATATATATTCTAAAATCTACATTAAAGAGAATGAATATACTTTTATGAGAATTGTATATGATACTGAGTATACTTTTATGAGAATCTTGTCATTTTATTTTATATGTTTGTCTAACATTTATGGTCTTTAATATATGTTGAAATATACCCTATATCATCAAAAACTCCATATATATATATATATATATATATATATATATATATATATAAAAGAATGAATACATCTTTATAAGAATCTTATTTTTAGATTGTATATGTATTCTACAATATATGTTAATAAAATTGAATATATCTTAATGAGAATTTTTTGTATATTTTGAAATTGTATTTGATATTTATATTCTGTAATATATATTGTATTTTATGTGGTCAAGACTCTAATAGCAAGGTCATTAAGTTTGTATATATATTTTAAAATCTATATTAATGAGAATGAGTATACCTTCATAATAATCTTATTTCTAAATTGCATATGTATTCTAAAATTTATATTAATGAGAATGAGTATACTTTTATGAGAATCTTGTATTTATTTTGAATTATGTCTTGTATATTTGTTGGACATCTATGTTCTTTAATATATGTTGATGCATAGCCTATATGGTCAAGATCAAGTGCATGGTAACTAAGTCTAATTTGTGATCGTGTTGCATTAATGTGTTGACAAACATTAGATTATAAGAATATGTCAAAGCATCATTGCTAAAAAAATTGTGAAGTTACATAAAAAAAAATATTTAACTAGTGTAAGTTCATCTTAACCCCAGTTCTATTAAGCATTGAGATGGGTCAAATCTATGGAAATGCAAATCTTTTTTAGGAAAAAAAAACATAAAGTTTACACTTCAATTTGATCATTTACTCAATTTTTTTTGTATTTCCATAAATTTGATTCCTCTCCATACTTATAAAATTGAAGTTAAAATTGATTTACAATAATTAATAATTAACTTATTCATTAATATGTTTATCAATATTATGATATTCTTTCCTTATTTTTGTTCACATAATAAAGAAAAAATGCTCATAAATAATATACCAAGTATAATAATCCAAAAATACTATGCTTCCTTGGAATCATCAAACATTTACTTGGCGTTGTAGGGGCATTGATAATTAAAGTCAATAGGAAAGTTGGTTAGTAATTCCTCAATTTGAATCGAGTGTTAGGTTTAGGTTAGAGAGTCATGTTGATGAGATGACTAGTAATGTAGTTTGTGTATAGTTTAGGCATGAAATATATGCTTGCATAATAGGTAGGTGATGATGTGTTTAAACACAAAATTATGACTTTCACTGTAGTTTAAAGTTTGTTGGGGGAGATTTTCAAAGGCGTTTAAAGTTTGGTGAAAAGGAGTGGGGGATAATAAGGATGATGGTTTTTAAAAAGGACACCCACCGAGCGAGAGAGGGTGGATGTGGATGAACTAAACGGTTTTAAGCAATGAATGATTATAAATAGTGAAAGGGGTAAAAGTCGCGTATGGCATGAACACGGATGAAATAAATAAAGCAACAAAGTTGATATGGGTCTATATGTGTTCATTACTCCACACGTTTGGCCTTTGTTAATAAAGAAAGTGAGGGACATTTTCAAGGTTGGGGATGAAATGGACTTTGGGCTTTCTTTTCAAATGCATGAACGTGCTGCGTTTGGCCCACCTTTCCAAGTTCATAATTAGTGCCCATGACACATGGGTATCAATTTAATTGAGCACCTATAAGGACTATTCTTATATACCAATTATGTTATTTAGAAATATGTAAAGAGAACTACCATGGTGTGGCTTTTAAGGCAGATAATGATCACTGAGATAGCAGGATGAAGACATAAAGATTGAACCCATTCCATTGTCCTGGTATCCACAACTTTCATAATCACTGGATTGGCACCTCGTCAAATAAAGTATTTTCTCTGGTCACTCATTAAAACTTAATTTCAAACAATCATCCTCGGGTTGTGTCCAGAGTACTTAGGAGGTCACGGGTTGCCTTATTGGTTGTTATTTAATAGAAAAAATGTAAGGTCTCATAGCAAACTTTTACCTTAATTACATACAAAGATAAGCATGAATTTGATAAATGAATGCACTTAGTTCGATGAAAGGCATCAATAAAAATTTTGGTTTCAATAAAAAAAAAATAAAAAAAAGTCAAGTATTGTATTTGCAAAAGAAATTGTTCAAAGGCCTTGGGTATACTCGTTAGGTCAAATATGTTCACAAAAAGGGGATTTTTTACATTGTTTGGAGCCCAATCCCTTTAGGGATTGCCCTTCAAACCAAAATTTTAGGATTACATACATATCCATGATACATATTTCTATTCTTTCAATTACAAGGAAACTACAATAAAATTGGAAATGAAGATTACAACAACAAAAAAAAAAAAAACATAACATAATGAGAATATTAAATTAAAGAAATTGAAAGAACAAGTGACTAGTGGCTCAATCGTTGGGTTACTTGATGTGCTTGATCGAAGATTTTCTCTTTAAGATAATTTCTTATATTTCTCTAGTTTTTCTAGGTTATTCCTCAAATACTCTTTGACTCACCAATAGATGGTAGCAGATGGTAAGGGGCCATGACTTTTTCTAGCTCCCATAATTTGGCTTCCATGGCCATTTTTTTGCGGGAATAAACTTTCATATAGCCATGGCTAACTATAACCGAGCATATTCAAAGAACATTACAATTCTTTTCCAAAAGTAGCCTATGATATTCTTCAATAACTACCAAGTAGTTATGGGAGGGCTCACTTGGTCCTGATGATTGATCGAAGACAACCCTTGTTGGTTGTCTTTGCTCCAATTTTCCTCACTCCTACTTCAGATTGCAAACCTACACACATAGAGACAAGAAACCTTCCTCAAGAGTGTCTGGTGGAATTGAAAGTGAATACAAAATAATTACCTTAACTACCTTAATCAGGCAAAGTAGTTCCTTATCTAAACACCGAAGGAGATTGAATTCAACATAAACAACTCAACATTTAGGGGAGGGAAAGAAGAGAGATCTTCAATTTATTAATTATAACTACACTACAAAAGCGTGTACTTGATTCTGTTGTCGGCACTATTCATAATCACTTTTTGGATTCCTCCAATTTCAGGCTACTCAGGACTACATCACCTCTAGTGATCCTTTTCTCATGGATAAGAGGAAGATCAAGGGATCTTATGCCTCACTAATGCGAAAAGGAAATGAACTTTAGGAAATAGGGGTATCTTAAGAAATGCAGGTCATAAAAACCTCAGGAATAATGGCTTGGCTGCTAGGGGCTATACAACTACTCTGACATAATAATAGTGCTTGTACCTTCCTTCTACCCTTAGGTCTCTTTTTATACCATTTCAAGATGGTTGAGACCATTTTTCTATGGAAAACCCTCTTAAGAGCACATAATTTTCCCATTTTTTAATATTTTTTTGGCACATTAAGATGTGTTTGCACCTTCCCTAGGGGAAAGTGGTGAGAACTCGCACCTTTACTAAGCAAGAGTAACAAGTGGATTGTCTGGAAGGGAAAATTGCAAAGGAGATCCCATGCAACAAAAGGGGGGATATGAAAGGGTAAAGGCCAATCACATGCATATTAATTACTAAGGTGGCAAAAGATGATATAACAAATTCCCCCTAATGTGTGAGGTTAGAAAGGGAGATGATGGCCAAAATACATTATCATACTGTAGATGGAGCAATTGGGTGGGACCAAGTGGAGTTCACCAAACTATGGATAAGGAAAGCACCTGCAATAAAAACCAAGGTGCCATATCAAACTCTTCCCGAGGTGGGAATACTCGTGCTCATATGTAATTAAGCATGGCCACCAAATCAAGTATACCATGTATTCATGAAGTATATATAAAGCATTGATCATGGCCACGAAAAAGATACATGGTGGATCCATGTCAAAATAGATCATAGCCACGAATAATACACAATGGATCTATGTCTCAAAGTATATCAGGAGGATAACTGGAGCAATGAAATGAACAAATTGATCCTCCAATAGTACTAATATCATATGGTGATTGGTACTATCTTGCGCAAATTAGGTATCATCATAAAGTGGAGATGCTACTATGGCCCAAGGTCTTCAATCCTAACTCATTGAAGGTACGGATTTGCACCATGTGAATAAATGTGTTGAGGTCGAACATGGGAGAAATTGTTTGGTTGTCAATCATTGGTGTATACCGTTAAAAAATGAAACATAACCCATCGATGATGATAATGGGCATCAAGGTACCTTGTACATTCTAGCAAGTGTGAATATATGTGCTATCATCGAACACTTGTAGAATCGATCGATTAGGGGACATTGGTGTATTCCCACTATCAATAGCAAGGGATCATGCCATTAATGACTGCAAACCCCAAGGTACTATAAGGTCTCTAGATCCCATTCCCAAAGTAAATGACTTTGAATCAATGGGAAGAGATATGTTGGAAGGAGGGAACTCAAACATCCCACATCATCCAACACGAGGAATGTGAAGAGAAAGATTTGGAAGGTCTCAGACAAAAAAGTTGGAAGAACACACCACTAGGTACATGATCTGGATTTAGGAGCGAAACAAACTGATTAACAGGCTGAATACAATAAAGACAAAGATATGAAGAATAACACAGATATCCAGTGAACAATATCTTCTATTGAATAATGAAATAGGTTGAAACTGTAAAACTGCAGAACTGAAACACCTACTCGAATGGTGGTAGCTATCTCTGAGAAGAGATGTGGCTGCTACACACATCCATCTGAGCAGAATGGATTACAATGAGGCTCTAGAGGCCTTTTTGATATTACTCATGAATTCCAAAACCCTAGACATCCAAAAACCTAACCCTAGAAGGTGAAACACCAAAATTCATGTGGGCTCCTATGGGTAAGTTGGTGTAAGTTGGTACCTCAACTTCCCAGGGTCGTAACTTTTGCACACAACCTTCGTTTTAGGTGCGTGATAGCCCGTTGGAAAGGTCTTTCAGAGAGTGACACATTTTTCCAGCAAACTCTAACTCCATCTACATTTTTTTACTGTGGCAAGCAAAAAAACCAATGTTTAGGGCCCCAAAACGGACCTGGAAGTACAACAAGATGTGCTGACATGAAAACATATAAAATAAGCCAGTTGGATTAGGTGAGAGGCCACCAATATACACCTGGAGGATGTGTGGGGATTCAGACATCCCCAAAAGTGTAGAACCCACAATTACAAAGAAGTACATAAGAACTTGTTGAACAAAAACATACAAGAGGAGCCAGTTGGAATAGGTGGGTGGCCACCAATATCCACCTGGATCAATCCTCCCCCCTTAGGAAGCAATGGTCTCCATTGCGTTGATTTCCCCCATCAGATGAGGAAATTTATGTTGGATTTGGCCTCGGGTGAGCCACTTGCCTTGGTATAGGAGTTTCCCTGCCTTGACAACCCAATAAATATGGATCCTCTGTTGGCGAGTTCCCTTGACCTGTGTGTCCACTATCTGATTAGTGGATGCTTGTTCCATGAAGTCAGGGTTGAGATCTGTTGGTGTCAATTGTTCTGCGATCTCTGAGGTGTCCAATAATGGTGTAAAATATGGCCGAAGGAGGTCCACATTGAACACTGGATGCAAGCCAAGGAAGGGTGGAGTGTTGAGCTCAAAAGAATTGCTACCCACAACCTTGGTGATAGTGTAAGGCCCATAGTAAGTGGGCGAAGCTTCTGATGGGGCTTGGTGAGACGCTCCTTTTGCAAATGTAACCAGAATTTGTCGCCAACCTAAAACTGGTGTGGTACCCTGTGTTGATCATGGCACTGCTTGTACTTAGCATTAGATTTCTACAAAATCTCTTGGACCTATTGGCGGATGTGCTGAATCCACTCAATGAATTTGGTAGTTTTGTCGATCGCAAACTGATCATGGGAAGAGTCTATCTGTGCGGTGGAAAGAGGAAGTGCAACATCAATGGGTCCCAAGGGTTGGAATCAGACCCACCTGAAATGGGATATGGTCGGTGGAGCTATTGAGAGCCCTGTTGTAACTATGCTGAACATAGGGGAGACTCTCATCCCATGTACGTGGATGCTTAGAATTGTACATGTGCAGGATGTGCACAATCATCTGATTGACGACCTTTCTTTGGCCATCAGTTTGGGGGTGGAAAGTAGTGGATTTTGTGAGCTTGGTGTCCAACAATGATCATAGACTCAACCAAAATGTGTTGAGGAACCTGTTGTCCTAGTCGGAGATGATGGTCTGTGGTATCCCAAAGTGGAACCACACTCGTTTGAAGAAGAGCTTAGCAGTATCTTCCACTATGATATTCTTCTTGTAGGATTTGAGGATGGCCATCTTTGAAAATAGATCAATGACCACAAATACACAGTCATTTCCTTGCTTGGTGGATGATGGGCCAGACATGTAATCCATTGAGATGGATTCCCAAGGCTTCTCGGGAATAGGAAGAGGGGTGTATAAGACTTGCTTCTTGATGGATGGCTTTGCAATGGCACAGGAAGTGCAAGATCTGATATACTTGTTGACATCCTGTCGAAGTTTTGGCCAACAAAAATGTTTTTGAATAATGGCCATGGTTTTCTCCATGTCAAAATGTCCTGCCACCCAATTGTAGTGGGCTTCCCAAATCAAATTTGCACTCTCGCTTGTAGGAACACGGAGATGGCCCAGGTGGCATAAGAGTCAGTTCTGAATGTGAAAATCAGTGACAGTCGCACATGTACGTAAGAGATGATAGGTGGTGGTGAAGTCCAGATATTGCTGATAAAGTTGGGCCCACTCAGATGCTTCATGTCCACAGGAATCGAGCACAATGGTGAGTGCAACCACATGAGGCCGACTGAGGCAGTCAATGACACAATTTGAGATGCCTATCTTATACTTGATGTTGAGATGGAACTGTTGCAGGTAGGTGGACCACTTTTGATGGCAGTCGTTCTACAATTTCCCCTGTGTCTGTATGAACTGCAGAGGCTTGTGATCAATGTGTATGATCGTCTCTTTTCCTAGAATGTAATGTTTCCATTGACGACAGGCTTGTACAATGGAATACATTTCCTTGTCATAGGTGGGATATTTCCAGACAGTATCAAAGAGTCTCTCAATATGGTATGCCACTGGATGCCCATGCTGAGTGAGAACTGTGCCCACAACATAGTCAGATGCATCAGTCTCAATCTAAAACGATTGTTGTAGATCGGGCAAGGAGAGTACTGGAGTTGAGAACAAGAGATACTTCAGATCATTGAATGCTCATTGTTGTTCCTTCCCCCACACAAAATTGGCCTTACCACTGCCCTTGGTCACCTGGTTGAGGGCCCATGCAATATGGGAGAATCCCAACACGAATTGTCGGTAGAAGTTGGCTAGTCCCAAGAAGCTCCGAAGCTCGGTCAGTGTGGTCAGGGCTGGCTAGTCATGGATGACTTAGATCTTAGCTGGATCAACATGTACCCCATGCTCATCAATAATGTAGCCCAAGTATTGGGCCATGTTCATTCCAAAAGAACATCTTTCCAAGCTGGCATATAGCTTGTGTTGTCGCAGAGTGCTCAAAACCTGTTGAATATGGCACATGTGCTCCTCCCATGTTCTGTTGAAGATAAGGATTTCATCCAAATATACCACCACAAAGGAGTTAGTGAAGGGTATCAATACATCGTCCATCAACCTCATGAAAGTGTCTAGTGCATTTGTTAAGCCAAAGGGAATGACTAGCCATTCGAAGAGACCTTCCTTAGATTTGAAGGTTGTCCTCCATACATTAGTTGGTTCAATGGGAACCTAGTGCTAGCCATACTTTAGTTCAATCTTGCTGAAGAAATTTTCGCCCTTGAGTTGGTCAAGAAGGTCATCAATCCTGGGAATGGGTTACCGGTTCCTGACTGTGATTTTGTTTAAGGCTCTGTAATCAATGCAGAGTCGTCACATCCTGTCCTTCTTATGCACTAGTACAATTGGGTTTTCACAAGGGGAGGAGGTGGGTTTGATGTGCCCCTTTTGAAGTAGCTCTTGGATCTGTCTCTTGATTTCTTCATTTTCCATCAGCGAGCGATGATAGAATGGTCCATTAGGTAGAGGTGCACCATGTGTCCGATCAATTGGATGCTTGACTTGGCAGTGTGTTGGTACCCCTGTAGGTGAGGAGAAGATGTCTCTGTATGATTCCACGATCTCGTCCACTTGCTTTTGTTGCAAAGAGAGGCTCTGTGTAGAGGCCAAAGATGTGGAGATGACCTTCTGTTTACTATGAGCATGGATCACAAAGAAGACGAACTTCTCGGTCTATGAGATGACCTTACCATTGCTTAGCAGAGATTAAAGAAATAATAGTAGGTAGCGCTACCTCTGGTATCCTGTACAATTATTTACC
The DNA here is from genome assembly GCA_009831015.1 of Picea engelmannii. Taxonomy (NCBI): domain Eukaryota; kingdom Viridiplantae; phylum Streptophyta; class Pinopsida; order Pinales; family Pinaceae; genus Picea; species Picea engelmannii. Next base: position 427,067 of record ML779593.1, read on the forward strand.
CAAAGTAATAGTAACATTGTGGGGTCAGACTCATACACAACATGAAGATTTCACAAATATGGTTGTCCTAAAAGAACATCACAAGCATTAAGGGGAGAAATATCACACAGTACCTCATCTTTGAAAGGCTTGATGTCGTAGGGCAGATGACACTGTTGGCTAACACAAAGATATCTTCCTTGGCAAAGCCAACCGATGGTGTAGGGTTGCGGGTGCGGTATCGTTGGTAGTTCCAGCCGCTTGACGACCTTTGCTGAAATTAGGTTCTTCTGACTCCTGCTATCGACAATGAAATGAAGCAGAGTCCCTTTACCCACATCTGCGAGTGAAAGAGGCATTCTCCTTCCTATGGTTCTTCTGGTTCGCTTGGTCGGACTTTAGTGGTACCGAGAGTGGAACTAGGTTCAACATCGATAATCCACTTCCCTCCTTTAGGATTTGATTCAGAATCATAATTGGCCTCTGACTCGGAAGCCTTCAGTTCGACCATGAGTGTCTGCTTAGAGTGGAATTCTTTGGTGTTGTGCTAAGGGATTTTATGGTACTCACGCCATTTTCTCATGTCCTTCTTCGTCTTTTCATTGCCCTTCTTGTGTTGTGGCTTGGACTGGTTGTCCTGAGGGAGACCATCTTGAATTGGTCCCTTGCTGGGTGGGTTGGTGTCACCTTTTCCCTGCTTCGGCTGTGATGGGTTTGTAGATCCAAACTCTCGCCTTTTCTGCTTAAATTTCTTCTCGATCTTGACCGCATATCTATAAGTCGTGCCCAATGAGGTGATGTCTAGAAAATCCATTTTTGTTTGAATGTATCTATGCAAACAGTTTCAATATTTGAGCACTAGATGATGTTCAATGTCTTTGATACCCAACTTGGTGTGCAGGGTATGGAAAATATTGTTGAAATCTGGTACTGTCTAGTCCCTTTCTTGATGTAGGGTGGTCCATCTGGTGTACTAGTCCTCTTAGCATCCAATAGGGAAGTATTGTTCTTTAATGGCGTCCTAGAAGGAATCCCATGTAGGGGCCACCACAAACATTACAGATTCCTCTATGGCCCTTTTCTCAGAGTAAGTATCCCACTAGTATTAAACATGGGGAACAACCTTGAGGAGTGCAAAAGTGATATTTTCCCTATCGAAAAAATTGTGGATTGAAAAATACCCTTCAAGAAAATTCAACCATTTATCTACAACATTCGCATCTATCGGTCCTTCAAATAATGGAATATCAAAATTTACCTGTACCTTGACCGCTTGATGAAGATGCTTCTCCTATGGGAAGTCGTCGAAGGATCTGCACAAAGTTGTCCATCATTTCGTTCCTTTTTCGCGCGATGGATTCCTTGAGCAACATTTTAATATGATCTCTTGCTCCATCATATTTATTTTTATCCCCCATGGGTTGTTGTCAGGCTCAGCTCAACCGATCTTGCAATGGCTCGATTGGTTCAAGTCCCAACTTCTTGTACCCAGATCTTGTCAGGGACATGCGTGAAAAAAAAAAATGAAGAGCAAACTGCTCTGATACCACTGATATTGATTTAAGTGCAGAACGAACTGATTAACAGAATGAATACAATAAACACAAAGATATGAAGAATAAAAAAATATATCCAGTGAAAAATATCTTCTATTGAATAATTAAATAGGTTGAAACTATAAAACTACAGAACTGAAACACTTGCTCGAATGGTGGTAGTTATCTCTGAGAAGAGATGTGGCTGCTACGCGCATCCATCTGAGCAAAATGGATTACAATGAGGCTATAGAGGCATTTTTTATATTACTCATGAATGCCAAAACCATAGGAATCCAAAAACCTAACCCTAGAAGGTCAAACGCCAAAAGTCATGTGGGCCCCTATGGGTAAGTTGGTGTAAGTTGGTACCTCAACTTACCAGGGTCGTAACTTTTGCATATGACCTTCATTTTAGGCACATGATAGCCCATTGGAAAGGTCTTTCAGAGAACTACACATTTCACGTGTCAAACTTTGACTCCGTTTACAATTTGACTATGGCGAGCCAAAAAAACAATGTTTAGGGCCCCAAAACGGCCCTGGAAGTACAACAAGATGTGTTGACATGAAAACATACAAAATAAGCCAGTTGGATTAGTCGAGAGGCTACCAGTATCCACCTGGAGGATTTTTGGGGATTCATACATCCCTAGAAGTGTATAACCCACAATTACAAATAAGCATATAATAATGTGCTGAACAAAAACTGACAAGAGGAGCCAGTTGGAATAGGTGGGTGGCCACCAATATCCACCTGGATCAGTACATATCCTGCATGAACTAGATAAAATATCACATGGAAGGGACCCTCTGAGAAAAAAATGATAATGAAAGTTGATGACAAAGGTGAGGACTTCTACCAATGATGAAAATGGAAACTATTGGAACATCAAGCATTGATGGTTCATCACACTTCTCTTGGATTCAATCGGTTGGGCCATCAACCAGATCGCTACATTAGTTGGTCGAGTAGTCGACATGCATGTCGGTCAGACAGTCGACCGACAGTCTAATATATTTGGGCAGTGGATCAACCAGCCCAACAAATGATCACAATTTAGATGCATGGACGATTGGGTTGAGCATCCTTGTCGAGTTGACTAGACAACACGAATTTGACGAAGTCAACTCTAAAATTCGACGATTATATGTGGACAAGATCTTCTCAATTACAAGGAAAATCCTTAGACCTTGAGGCTATAAATACTAGACCCCATGGGTCATTATCATCAAGTGATCGAAGTGATATCATATGGACATATCAAGTTTCAATATGCATTATGATGTTTTGACCACAATGCACTTTGCTTAAGTGTTGTAATGGTGTCTTTAGACACCACCTTTGTCTTCGAAATTTTATTACCTCTTTGATTATCTGTAGAATTGTCTCTCTGTTTCATAAGAAGTTCCACCCTATTCCCCAACATGATATCAAATTCAATGGTTTGAAACCTTACCTGTTATCTACAAACCTTGTTGAGTTAGATTTGTTGTGTGATTGACTCTGGGCCGGTGGTTGTTGTTTAGAACATACTAAAATAGAACTTTTCTGTCTAGATATCGAAGATGGCTTCGAAGATTGATCTTGTTATTCTGAATGGATCAAATCATATAGTATGGACACCATACATGGAAACCATGTTGAAGATTAAAGGACTGTGGCAGTATATGAAGATTGTGATTCCAAATCCAACAGACGATCATGAAAAGTTTGTTGTTGATGGAAAGAAGGATGAGGTTGTGGGGGTCATTATGACATATATCTCACGGAAGATTTGGTTTCACATCGGTGATTAACCTCATCAATTATATAAGAAGCTAAAGTTGTTGTTTGATAGAGTTGGCGAAATCCACGTCATGCAATTGGAGAAAGAGTTGATCTCTCTTGATCCTTATTCTTTTGATAGAATAGAGGACTATTTGGCGTGTGTGAAGGAAATCCAATTGAAATTGGGAGAATGTGGAAAGAATTATCAAAATAAATACATACAACTCATCAAGTTGGTCCTGATGAATTTAAGAACACCATTTGATGTGTTTGTGTTGACTTTCCGCACCAACTAGCAAGCACACAAGGAAGATGGTAAGGACTACACCTTTGAATATTTTTGTGGTATTTTGATTATTGATCAACATAGATTGCTTGAAGAAGGTAAATTGGTGGTAAACATCAATCCCACTTTCTCAAGGGAAAGGGAGGGTCAAATTACATGGAAAGAGTACAATTTGATAACTCTACACAGAAACCTAGAGGCCTTGACCAAAAACCTAAGGGGAAAATAGATGCACCCCAACGAAGTTGAAAGAAGAAGACATGTCAGTATTGTGGAAAGACTGGACCTGCAAAGAAAGTATGCTATAAGAAGAGAGACGATTTAGAGGAGAAGGTTAAATTTCTTGAATAAGACATGTCAGTTGTTTGTTGACCTGTTGATAATTTCACCTTCCAAGTAGGAACTTCTTGAGCCTTGTTGTCTCATCCCGTGCAAAATGAATGGGTAGTTGAATCTGGGTGGACACATCATATGGCTAAGGATGCTTCCTTGCTCACATCTTTGGATGAAGCCAAGGAATATAATATTTATGTTTTTAATGATTTTTCCTTCGATATTGCTAGTGAGGGTGGTGTTTCTTATCGACATGGGAGAATTGTCGATGTTTATCATGTGGCAAGCCTCAATGCCAATCTGTTGTCTGTTTCTCAGCTAACATAGATGGGTAGGATTGTGGAATTTTTTCCAGATCAGTTCTATGTTCATTATTTGAAGAAAGGTCTGTCGATTGTCGTCGGAGGGTTTCTCAACTAGAAGGCTAATTTGTATAAATTCTATGACATGACTCGACCTAACTGCAAACCGAATTCTCTTGTTTCTCACAATGATGAATGAATTTTAACTTGGCATGAACGACTCAAACACCTAAATTTACAAAGTCTATAGGAACTAGCAACTCAGAACATGGTTTCTGGTCTACCTAAAGTGTTTCCCCCTAAAAGAGTATGTAAAGGTTGTGTTCTTAGCAAGCATCATCAGGCACTGTTCGAATCTGGTAAAGCATGATGAGCATAGAAACTATTGGAGTTGGTTCACAATCATGTCTGTTGCATCAATCTACCTTCATTGGTAGGTTCAAGGTATATTTTGACTTTCATTGATGATCTCTCTCATTTCACTTGTGTCTATTTTCTGAAGAATAAGAATCTTGTCTTTGAAAAGTTCAAAGAGTTTCGAGCCTATTTTGAAAAGCAATGTGGTCGACCCATCAAGTGATTGGGATTAGAAAATGGTGGTGAGTATGTCAATCGACCTTTTGAATAATACCTAGTTTTATCTGGTATTGATTGGCATTGGTCAGTTCCTCACACACCTCAACATAATGGCACTGTAGAATGAAAAAATTAGTTGTTAGTCAAAATGGCTAGATGTATTTTGGGGGATAAAAATATGCCCTCTTTCTTCTGGGATGAAGCGGTTTATTGTGAAAACTATTTTCTCAATCACATCTCGACTAGAGTTGTTCCTTCCATGACTTCAGCTGAACAATGGTGTGGAAAGAAGCCTTCACTCAACCACCTATGTGTGTTTGGATGTGTTTCCTAGGCTCATATTTTCGATGATTGCAGAAATAAGTTGGATGCAAAGAGTCATGCTTTCATCATCACGGGATAATCTGAAGAGTCGAAAGAATATCGAGTGTTTGATCCTGTCAAAAGAAAAATTATTATCAGACGAAATGTATGGTTTGATGAGAATTATTTTGGAATCAATTTGTTGAATGCCTTCTCTGGATTGTTGTAGGATGATCTCTTTGATATTTTCTTAGAATTTGGTTCTCTTGTTCCATATTTTAGTGCTTCGACTTGACAATTGAAATTTGTTCCTATTTTGACTAGATCGTCGACCTCTAAGTTGACTAGTCCATTGATATTTTTTTTGATTGGTACGTCGTCTATGCCAAATAAAACTCTTTTGACTTCTTATTGACTTGTTGTTGTGAACACCAGTTCACCTGTTTCTTTTATGCCCCATTGGGTTGCTAAGACAATTGAAGCTGTTGGAGTTGATGCCAGTGACATTTTCTTTAGACAACAAACTCAAAGTCAAAATCAACATGACAACGTTTCCTTGATGACTCATGTACTTGAAACTTTAGATCCTATTTCCTACTCGGATGCTCAAGAACAACATGAATGGGACTAGGCTATGTAGACATAAATTGATTCTTTTTCGAAGAATCACACTTGGGACTTGGTTCCCTGACTGCAAAGAAAGAACATCGTGAAGTGTGAATGGGTCTACAGGACCAAATTCACATCTGAAGGTGTTGTTGAGTGACATAAAGAGCACCTAGTTGCGAATAGATTTTCTCAACAAGAAGGTATTGACTACACTGAGACCTTTCCCCCTTTGTTGCAAAGATGAACTATGTTCGACCGATTCTTTCCCTTGCTACTCATTTTAAATGGAAAATCCATCAGATGGATGTGAAGAGTGCTTTTCTTCATGGAGACTTATTTGAAGAAATTTTCATGGAAAAACCACCTGGTTTTGTGACAGATTATAACTTGGTTTGCTGACTCAAGAAGTCACTTTATGGTTTGAAGCAAGCTCCTTGAGATTGGTATGCTAAGATCAACATTTTGTTTCTTTGACTTGGTTTCAAACGTTGAGAATCTAATCATAGCTTGTATGTACTCCATACCAATGGAGACACTTTGATTGACTGTTGTATATGTATATAACCTTCTCGTTACTGACAATAGTACTGATCTCATTCTTAGATTGAAGAAACAACTTGTTGACTCCTTTGACATGACATATCTTGGTACTCTACATTATTTTTTGGGTCTTCAAGTATTACCACTATGTGATGTTTTCTTCATTTCTTAGTCTAAATACGTGATGGATCTTTTGACATGTTTTAAGATAGCCAATTGTAAGCCTTGTGCTACTCCTTTTTAATCTGAAGTAAATCTCACCAAAACTTGTCAAACACCCGCAGTCGATGCTACACTTTATTGACAACTGGTTAAAAATATTATTTATCTTACTCATATTCGACCTGACATTTCCTTTTCTATTAGTGTGGTTTCTCCGTTGATGTTGGAACCTACAGAAAGCCACTAGAAAGTAGTCAAACAATGTGTTTTCTATCTCAAAGGTACCACTCATTTAAGTATCAAGTATTGTCGAAGTTCAGATTCACTAGTCAAATTTACCAATTTCGACTAGGTTGGCAACAATGATGATCGAAAGTCCACTTTTGGCTATGTGTTTCATCTAATCACTGGACCATTGGTGTGGTCATGCAAGAAACATAAGGAGACTAAGGTAGTCTCCTTGTCGATTACAAAAGTAGAATATCATGGCATCGTTCAAGTAGGTACTGAAGTAGTATGGATCCACCAACTTCTGGGTGAACTTGGATTTCATGTTCAGACCTCGACTACAATCTACTGTGATAACCAAATTGAAATACACGTTGCTAACAATATTGTTTCCCACAGTAAGATGAATCATGTTGAGATCCATGCTCATTATTTGAGACAATTGGTTCATGAGAATGTTGTATCTCTTGAATATTGCAGGACATATGACCAGGTTGCTAATATCTTCATTAAACCCTTAGTTGAAGCCATATTTATCAAGTTCCATAAAATGTTTGGGCTTCAAGAAGTTGAAATTATGGGGGGGTGTCATGATGGTGTAATTTCACCTCCTCTCTCCAAATATGTGTGCTGATGGGGGGTATTGGAACATCAAGCATTGATGGTTCATCACACTTTTCCTAGATTCAGTTGATAAACCTACATGTTGAAATAGTCAATCGAGCAATTGGCCAGATCTCTACATTAGTCAGTGGAGTAGTCGACATGCCTCTCGATCGAATAGTCGACCAACAGTTGAAGATAGTCGGGTGGTGGATTGAACAACCCAACAATCAAATGTGATTTGGATGCATGGACGGTCGGGTTGAGCATCGTTGTCGAGCCGACTAGACAACAAAGATTTGACGGAGTCAACTCTAACAACTGACGATTATATGTCGACAAGATATTCCCGATTACAAGGAAAGTGGTCAGATATTGATGCTATAAATAACTGACCCCATGGGTCATTATCATCAAGTGATCGAAGTGATATCATATGGAGATATCAAGGTTCAATATGCATTGTGATGTTCTAATCACAGTGCTCTTTTCTTAAGTGTTGTAACAACGCCTTTAGACACCACCTTTGTATTCAAAATTTTATTACCTCTTTAATTATCTGGAGAATTGTCTGTCTATTTCGTAACAGGTTCCACTCTATTCCCTAATATAAACCAAGGTACATCATGAATCCTAATATGTGAATAAGGTCTTTTCGTCGAACACATGGGAAACCACTTATTTAGTGACCAATGTGTAATGTCCTTGTTGGCCTATGAGTCACAAGGAGTGGTTTCGCTATCCTAACTTGGTTCTCGTAAGCTAAGTCGGAAAAGTTACCTAGGGAACTCAACTTTTGCCTAGGAAATAACTTTATAAAGTGAAAAAGGGAAAAAGGGGGACATGGGTCTTAGGGAAATAAAGTCACTTAAAAATTATAAAGTGTTCACACATAAAGTGACTTTAAAAATAAAATAAAAGTAAAGTGAGTGGGAAAATAACTCAAGTGAGAAATAAAAGAGGGGAAATGAAGAGACTACCCTCATTCATTCATTTTATCATTTGGAAATTAGATTTTGGAGAGCTCTTGAGGAAAGAGTCTAGGGTTTTGGAAACCCTTCATCTATCTCTAGTTTCGGTGTTGAAATTATAAACCCTAGTCAAATCTGGGGAAGAAGTCACTTCAGGTTTCTTTATTGCACTTCACTGGATTGAGTTCCTTCATTTGAAATTTAATCTCCGTGTGTGGGGATCAATTTGATCAAGGAGGGCGAGTTTCTCTTGGATGGTACGATTTTTTTTTGGCTAGGATTCATCTTGGAGAGGTTGTGTTCTTCTTAAGCTAGATTTTCATCTGCATGAGCTAAATCTTTCATTTATGGTTTGATTTCTTTAGTGGGGACGAGTTACCTTAAGTTGGGCGTTGAAGCTACCTGGAGAGGCACATTTCAATTGCTACTGGGATAGTTTGTATGTTGGTTACTATTGCTTCACAACTGGGCACACTCTATATGTTGAAGGAGCATAAATATTGTTGGAAAGGAGGGGTCGAATTACTTCTTTGGTGAGCAGAGGGTCACCGTTTGCATTGTTGAGCATTATTACTATTTCCTGGGCATATTTTTCATGATGGTTATCACTATCCCTTGCGAGAAAATATTGATGGGCTCTATTTCTCCTAGTGGACACCATTATTATTGTTGGGAAAATTCCTTGACTGCTGAGAGCTTCATTGAATTTTTGGGCATGAATTTATATTATTCTGGGTGCCATATTCATTGTTGGGTGCATCTTTACAGTCCATACCGATCTGTCATCTCTATCATATTTTTGTTGCAAGTTCAAATTCAGAACGACAAATAATATGGATGTCAATTCCTCCAATTATTGAGACATGTTCCTCTTATCATTGCTATAGATGAATTTGTGTGTTTTTTTGAAATAAACTGCTGCACTTATTGTTAAATTACATGCTATAACAACTTCTATGTTGTTAAATGTTTTTTCCTTATGATAATATGAAATAAACAAAGATTTATTAGTTTATTAAACATTGTGGAAATTACATTTTTCATGGCCCTTGCTGGGCATTTTCATTCAAACTGTTTGAAAAAAGTACACACTTAAATATTTAGACAAAAGTTTGCAAAAAGGGCGGATTGGAATCTTACAGTGGTATCATAGCATATTCCTCTACATTTGTGGGCTTTGAGGGGCACTTATAATCATATTTATAAGACCATAAGATGAGAAGAACATTACCTACATAAGACATAGGGGAAGAACACTAGATCCCGCCATGTGGGAAGAAGAAGAAGTGGTTAGAAAAGAAGAAACATGAGATGCAACACCATCTATCACACTTAAGGAAAATAAACTATGGGGGAAGAAGATGATGCCAAGATCAACAATCTGTTTAATATTTTGAATGATTTTGCCAAGGGTCAAAAGGTCATGATGGACCTTATGGGGAAGCTAGCTAAGAATTACTTGGAGGGCCCGATGAAGCAGAATCATAATGGTGATGGGGGCTCAAACAATGGAGAGGGTAGCCACTCACGCACTACCATGCAGAGCCACCCCCACTTGTACACCAAATCCACAGACCCACTATGCCTCAATTTTTGGGGAATTATGCCGCAGGTCCATTGATGCAGGTTGATTAGGATGAGCCCTATAGGGCATGTTTAGCAGAGTACATGAGGCTGGGAGATGATTTCCACTCAGCCATGTCTTTTGCAGAGTTCTACAATATGAAAAGTAGAAACTGATCGAGAGGGCCCATGAGGGCCATGACACAAAATTTTGAGTTGCAACGTACCCTTGGGAAGGTCATCTTTCCCAAATTTGACGAGAGTTCTAAATGCTCCGCGAGATCATGGGTGCAGAAGCTCGACACTTACTTCCAGCTACACCAGATGATAGAGATAGATGCCATTAAGTTGGCCACCTTACACTTGGATGGTGAGGCCCATGAATGGTGGTACCATGGGTTAGTCACCTTGGGACATGACAGGGTCACTTCCTACTAGGACTTCACACAGAGGCTCATCGAGAGATTTGACAGGAAGGATCTAAAGTTTCACTTTAGAGAGTTGGCTCAACTCAAGAAGAGAGGTATCCCAAAGGCTTATGTATTTGAGTTTCAGAGGGTTGCAATGATGGTGACAGACATTTTAGAGGCTTGTTTGGTGATGTTGTTTGTTAAGGGGCTATCAAAGCCTCTACGAGGATGGGTCAAGGCTTACAAGCCTATTGCTTTACAAGATGTAGTCAACATAGCTCGTGACATGCATGATGCACTACCTAAAAGTCAGTTTCCGCCCAAACCCACTTTTACCTCGAAGACTAAGGAGACCAGACCACCTCAGAGAGATTGGGCCAGAAATCCCAAACTAGATGAAGGTACCAAGAGATAATTGAGGAAAACGAAATTGTGTTTCAATTGTCAGGAACCATGGGCACTAGGACACAGATGTGTTGGGAAGGAAAAAATGGGCAAGGCCCATTACATTGAGGTATACTATGACAGTGAAAGTGATGAGGATGAAGAGGTGGAGTAGGCACATGACTAGGGACATCCAACATTAAGAGAAGAGTCTTCACAATTTGGGGCTAAGGGCCCAGTCATGGCATCGATGTCAAGATTTCTGAGTTATCATACCTTCATGGTTAGAGGTGTCTTACAGGGGCACAAGGTGACAATATTGATTGATGGGGGAGCATCCCATAACTTCATTGACACAAACATGGTCAAGAGGAGAGGAATTCTGACAGAGGAATTCAATGGGTTCACAGTAGTCATACCAGGAGGCCACCAAATGAGTTGCACCAAGTGGATTATCAAGCTCACAATAACCATGGGAAACTACTCAATGACAGATGATTTCTTCATGGTGGACGTACCAATCACCAATGCAGTGTTTGGATTTCAATGGATTTACTGTATTGGGAGATACACTACTGATCAGAGGACCATGGAGATGGAGTTCATAAGCCCAGATGGCGAGAAAGTGGTCCTGCGAGCCAAGCACCAGTACCCGCCGAAGATTGTGTCATCGCACAATATGGAGGTAGTCATGATGCATGGTGATATAGAGTGGGGTGTAGAGTGTTTTTTTTCTAACAGAGAGCCACTAGACTGTTTGCAACAGCTTCCGAAGGACTTACAGGTATTGCTCCGCAAACATCATAAGGTATTTACTGACATTCCTTCGAGAATTCCACCTGATAGAGGTTTTGATCATATCCTAGAGTTATAAGAGGGGGTCCAAGCAATTATCAAAAATCCCTATCGACACCCTAAAGTTTACAAGGACGAGCTTGAAAAAACCATCAAAGAATTGTTGAAAATGGGCCACATCTGTCCTAGTTCTAGCATGTTTGTCTCTTTCGTTGTCTTAGTCTAGAAGAAGGACAGTACTTTGTGGATGTGTATTGAATACAAGGCTCTAAACAAGAAAATGATCAAGAATCGATACCCCATACCCAGGATTGATGAATTAATGGATGAGCTCAGGGGAGACAATTTTTTCTCAGAGATTGATCTTCGATCAGGGTACCATCAGATTAAGGTATGAGAGCAAGACATACCTAAGACAACCTTTAGATGCCACTATGGGCATTACAAGTTTGTGGTCATGCCATTTGGGCTAACTAACACTCCTGCCACTTTCCAGTTGTGCATGAATCATGTGTTCAATAAGAAGTTGAGGATGTTCTTATTGGTCTTCTTTGATGACATCCTCATATAAAACAAAACGTGGGAAGACCATATGCGACATATTGATGAAGTAATTGGTATTATAGAGAGTCAACAACTGTATGCAAAGGAATCCAAGTGTCAGTTTGGTATGAAAACAATGCTCTACTTGGGGCACGTGATTGGGGAAAATGGGGTACAGGTGCACCAAGAAAATATTAGGGCGATCATTGAGTGGCCAACCATGAGGAATGTGATAGAAATAAAGAGTATCCTTGGTCTTTGCACTTACTACAAGAAATTTGTTAAAGGATTCTCACAGTTGACAATGCCATTGACTGATCTCACCAATAAGGGGGCTTTAGTTTGGATAGAGGAGGCCCAAGAGACATTCGATAAAATAAAATAGGTGATGAGTTCATGCCCTATTTTAGCACTCCCTGATTTCACTCAGCCCTTTGTCTTAGAGTGCGATGCTTCAAGAATTTGGATATCTGTTGTATTGAAGCAAAGCGGTCACCCAATCATGTTTGAGAGCCGAAAACTCCAAGAGTATGAGTGACATTAATCCATATATGACAAAGAGATGTTTTCCATAATGAATGCTTTGGACAAATTCCAACAGTACTTGGTGGGAAACATGTTCAAGGTAAAGACTGATCAAAATAGCTTGAAGTTTCTCATGGAGCAAAAGGAGTTGAGTGAGCGACAAAAAAAATGGATTAGTAAAATCCAAGCCTACGATTTTGAAATTGAGTATGTGAAAGGAAAAAATAATGTGGTTGCTACCTCCCTATGTAGGATACCCACTCTCTCTCTCATGGATATTTTTGCGAAATGGAAGGCACTTCTATTGGTAGAATACTCCAAAAACAAGTTTTCTTGTGAGATAATTGATGGCCAGGTCTCCGATGACAGGTACACAGTTATTGATGACATCATATATTATAAGGACCGGATCTACTTAGTACCAAAATCCCAGTTGAAAGACAAAATTCTATAGGCTGCTCATAATTCTCCCTTGGTAGGTCATCCAGGATATTTGAAGACTTATAGAAACATTTGGGAGAGGTTCACTTGGAAGGGTCTCAATACTAATTTACTAAGGCTTGTACAGGAGTGCCACAACTGTTAGCAGAATAAGGTAGAACATACCTATCCAGCAGGATTTCTCCAACCACTTCCCATCCCTGAACAAAAATGGGAAAGAATTTTGATGGATTTTATTACACGGCTACCTCAGGTTCAAGGGAAGGATTGTATCTACGTGGTGGTTGAAAAGCTTACTAAATTCTCCCATTTCTTTTCCATATCGTCCAAGTACTTTGCAGAGCATGTAAGAAAATTGTTCTTCAGAGAGGTATTTCAGCTGCATGGACTTCCCAAGACAATTCTCAGTGATCGAGACAACAGATTCATGGGGGATTTTTGGAAGGAGCTGTTTAGACTCATAGGGACAAAATTAATGTCCAGTACCAGTTATCACCCTCATACTGATGGGAAAACTGAAATTGTGAACAAATGGATTGAGGGGTATTTGAGAAATTATGTATCGGGGCAATAAAAGGCATGGATAAAATGGCTTCACTTGGGTGAGAATTGCTATAACACCACCTATCACATGTCGATAGGGATGAAACCTTTCAAATCTTTGTATGGTTATGACACCACCACCTTTGTGGATCAATAATTTGGGGATAGACAGGCACCCAAAGCCAAAGATTGGATTCAGGAGAGTCAAGACATCCTGCGAACTCTCAAAGATAACCTGCAAACGACACATAATCATTAGAAAATATGGTATACTCCACTTGTAGCCATTCAAACAGTCATCCTTAAAAATGAAAGGGGTAGAAAAATTTAAGCCACGATTATATGGTCCCTACAGGATTTAGAGGCGAGTCGGGGAGGTATCTTATGAGGGTGTAACATACACAATGTCTTCCATGTTTCATGCCTCAAGAAGGTGGTGGGAATACAAGTTGTCACCTGTACAGAGATACCACCAATGGATGAGGAGGGGAAATTAATTCTAATTCCGGAGGAGGTGTTGGAGACTAGAGAGCGGAAATTAAGGAATGAGAGCATTAAAGAGTGCTTGATCAAATGGAAAAATCTTCCTATTGAAGACGCCACTTGGGAAGGAGAGTAGATATTGCAGCTTCCTAGATTGTATTTGCTTGAGGACAAGAAATATCAGGCGGGGATGAATGTAATGTCCCCGTTGGCCTAGGATTCATAAGGAGTGTTTCCGCTAGCCTAACTTGGTTCCCATAGGCTATGTTAATAACCAAACATCAATATAGCATATAAAAACCTCAGGAAAAGTACTCAACGCCTTGAAAAAGAGATAATTTCAGATAATAAGCCTCTTCGAGGGGGCAACCTCCTTTTACCCCACTTAAATGTTCAAGTACAAGAT
>ML779593.1:445999-459420 GCA_009831015.1 Picea engelmannii
AATGGCTTAAAGCCGACATAATTAAAATAACATTACTAATCTAAATTACAACTAATGGCCTAAAGACGACATAAATAAAATAGCATTACTAATCTAATATGCCCCAATTAAGGGGTAATGAGCCAATATTAGGGCTTAACAAGCTAAGTCGTAAAAGTTACCTAGGGAACTCAACTTTTTCCTAGGAAATAACTTTATAAAGTGAAAAAGGGAAAAAGGGGGACATGGGTATTAGGAAAATAAAGTCACTTAAAAATTATAAAGTGTGTACACATAAAGTGACTTTAAAAATAAAATAAAAGTAAAGTGAGCGGGAAAATAACTCAAGTGAGAAATAAAAGAGGGGAAATGAGGAGGCACCCCTCATTCTTGCATTTGCTCATTTGGAAATTAGATTTTGGAGATCTCTTGAGGAAAGATTCTAGGGTTTTGGAAACCTTTCATCTATCTCTAGTTTCAGTGTTGAAGCTATACACCCTAGTCAGATCTGAAGAAGAAGTCACTTCAGGTTTCTTCATTGCACTTCACTGGATTGAGTTCCTTCATTCAACATTTAATATCGGTGTGTGGGGATCAATTTGATCAAGGAGGGTGAGTTTCTCTTGGAGGATACTAATTTTTTGTGGTTGGGATTCATCTTGGAGAGGCTGTGTTCTTCCTAAGCTAGAGTTTCATCTTCCTGAGCTGAATCTTTCATTTATGGGTCGATTTCTTTAGTGGGGACAAGTTACCTTAAGATGGGTGCTGAACCTACCTGGAGAGGCGCATTTTGATTGCTACTGGGACAATTTGTATGCTGGTTACTATTCCTTCACAACTGGGTGCACTCTATATGTTGAAGGAGCAAAAATATTGTTGGAAAGGAGAGGTTGAATTGCTTATTTGGTGAGCAGAGGGTCATCCCTTGCATTGCAAGGCGTTATTACTAATTCCTGGGTGTATTTTTCATGGTGGTTATCACTGTCCCTTGTTGGAAACTACTGTTGGGCACTATTTATCTTAGTGGACACCATTATTATTGTTGGGATTTACTGCTGGGTGCATTCCTTGACTACTGAGAGCTTCATTGAATTTCTGGGCATGAATTTATATTATTCTGGGCGCCATACTCATTGTTGGGTGCATATTTACAGTCCATACAAACATGTTATCTCTATCATATTTCTGTTGCAAGTTCAACTTCAACACGATAGATAATATGGTTGCCAAATTCTCCAATTACTGAGACAAGTTCCTCTTATCATTGCTATAGATGAATTTGTGTGTTTTGTTGAAATAAATTGTTGCACTTATTGTTAAATTACATGTTATGGTAGATGTTGTGTTGTTAAATGTTTTTCCCTTATGATAATATGAAATAAAAAGATATTTCTCAGTTTATTCAACATTGTGGAAATTACATTTTTCATGGCCCTTGCTAGGCATTTTCATTCAAACTGTTTGAGAAAAGTACACACTTAAATATTTAGACAAAAAATTGCAAAAATGGTGGATTGGAATCTTACACAATTGTAACACCATGTTTCCCCCAATTTGTAAATATAACTAATCCAGGTGGATATCGGTGGCCACCCACCTTTGCCGACTGGCTCAAAAGAATTTTCTGACAATTTTGGCAATTTACTATTTTTAGCAGTTTTTAACTTTTGGGGCCATTTTGAGGGCCCAAATGAAGGTTTTTTTAGATCGAGGTTCTCAATGATATCCTATAGCATGATTGAGCCCCCAAAATGAATCTCCTTGAAGATACCTTTCCAACGAGCTATCATACGCCTAAAACGGAGATCGTATGCAAAAGTTACGACCCCGAGAAGTTAATGTACTAACTTACCCAAACGGGGCCCACATGACTTTTGGTGCTTCATATCCTAGGGTTTTTGGCATTCCTGTTTATTGTAAAAAGGATTCCAGAGCCTCATTGTAATCATCTTCTTGCAAATGCGAGTAGCCGTCACATCTCTTCTCAGAGATAAGTTGCCACCATTCTAGCGAGTCTTTACTCTGTATTTTTATAGTCTCTGTACATTTCTTTGATTAGTAGAAATCGTGTATTACTGTATATATGTGTTTCTGGTTGCATCTCTGATACATTTCTATTATATTATTGAATATCCGTGATATCTCTTTGCATTTATTTATTATATCTTCGCTCACATTTTGTGCCGAAAATAATTCGGATCAGTGGTATCAGAGCAGGTTGTTCTTGATCATTTTTTCAGTGCATGTCCCCGACGAGGTCCGAGTATAGCAAGTTGGGTCTCGATCTTGTCTCTCTTGAAGACAATCGCTCTCGCACACCCAAGAAACCCTCAATGGCAGAAGAAAATAAAAAAGACGGAGCAGACGATCCTATCAATATGTTTCTTGAGCAAGCTCTCACGCGACAGAGGGACGAAAGGATGGATAATTTTTCCCACATCCTTCAACGCCTACCAATAGAAACATGTGCATATTCATCAAGCGGCCACTTTGGAAGCACCTCGCCTTTCAAGGTACAAGTTAATTTTGATATTCCTGTATTTGAAGGACAGATAGATGCAGAAGCACTAGACAAATGGTTAAATCTACTAGAAGGTTATTTCTCTGTTCACAATTTTTCCGATAGAGAAAATATCACCTTATCACTCCTTAAAGATCTCCCTCATGTCAAACATTGGTGGGAAACTTACTGGGAACGAAGTTCCACAGAGGAGTCTGGAATATATGGGGTTGAGCCCACTTGGGATTTTTTTGTGGATGCGGTAAAGGAATAGTATTACCTTGTTGGCAACTATGAGGACCAGTACATGAGATGGACCACACTGCAGCAAGAGAGGGGCCAAGTAGTTCCAGAGTTCACCAATACCTTCCATACCTTGCACACCAAGCTGGGTATTAAAGACTCTGAACGACATTTGGTTCTGAAATACCGTGGGGCTCTACACAAATACATCCAAACTGAAATGGATTTTCTGGAAATCTCATCACTCGGTTCTGCTTATCGATATGCTGTTAAAATCGAGCAGAAACTTAACCACCAGAACAAACAGGAGTTTGGGTTTGCAAATCCGCAACAACCAAAGTTTGATAGAGACAACCCTAACAAACAGTCTTTCGAATACCAGTCCAAACCACAGGAAAAGAAGGGTCACGGGAAGACAAAGAAGGACACTGGAAAATGGTGTGATTTCCACAAAAGCCCCTGGCACAACACCGATGAATGTCCCTCAAAACAATCATTGGTGTCCGAGATCAAAGACAAGGAGCCAAACCCTAATTCAGAATCTGATTATGAAAATACTGGTAAATGATAGATCATTGACGCAGACCCCACTGCTATTGTCATGACCGCAACAATTCAACCAGAAGAACCAACAGATCCTGAAGAGGGGGAGCACCTTTTTCATTCACAGATGTGGGTGAAGAGGACTCTGCTGCATTTTATCGTTGATAGAGGAAGCCAGAAGAACCTCATCTCAACAGAGGTCGTCAAACAATTGGGATTGTCGACAACACCACATCTGCAGCTATACAACATCAAGTGGCTTCGCCAAGGATGAGATCTTCGTGTCAGCCAACAATGTCGATTGTCACACAACATCCAACCCTTCAAGGATGAGGTATTATGTGATGTTTCCCCACTGGATGTCTGTGATTTTCTCTTGGGCCAACCATATATGTGGAAACGCCATGCTGTTGATGAGTCTCGACCCCACAGTGTCATTGTTTCTATGGGGGGTCATCTCTACAGAATACCAGAGGTAGTTCCGACTACTGTTCCACCTAAAAAGTGTCGCAAGGTAGTATCTCATAATACAAAATTTAGCTTCTTCACAATCTATTCAAAAGGAGAACATAAGGACACTGCAACCACTACAGCCTCGCCCCAAGCACCTTCTATCCAACAAAAGCAGGTCGAAAAGGCTGGAGAAAAGCACAAATATTCCTTCTGCACACCATCCTCTCATGTATCTCGACTTGTTGAACAACCTCAACCTCAATAGGTTCATGACAGACTTCCACAAACTGAGCAACGCGACGTCTCCAACAAGGCAAGCAACTCACCAAGATGCAGATTCAACAAACACTTTTCCCTCTCCCCTGAGAACTCAACGCAATGGTGATCATTGCTTCTTAAAAAGGGAGGATTGATCCAGGTGGATATCAGTGGCCACCCACCTTTTCCGACCAGCTCAAAACAGTTTTCTGGCAATTTTGGCAATTTACTATTTTTAGCAGTTTTTAACTTCTGGGGCCATTTTGAGGGCCCAAATGAAGGTTTTTCGAGACTGAGGTTCTCAATGATAGCCTATGGCATGATTGAGCCCCCAAAATTAATCTCCTCGACGATACCTTTCCAATGAGCTATAATACGCCTAAAACGGAGATCGTATGCAAAAGTTATGACCTCGGGAAGTTAATGTACTAACTTACCCAAACGGGGCCCACATGACTTTTGGCGCTTCATCTCCTAGGGTTAGGTTTTTGGTATTCCTGTTTATTGTAAAAATGTTTTCAGAGCCTCATTGTAATCATCTTCTTGCAAATGCGAGTAGCTGTCACATCTCTTCTCAGAGATAAGCTGCCACCATTCTAGCGAGTCTTTACTCTGTATTTTTACAGTCTCTGTACATTTCTTTGATTAGTAGAAATCATGTATTAATGTATATCTGTGTTTATAGTTGCATCTATGATACATTTATTTTATATTATTGAATATTTGCGATATCTCTGTGCATTTATTTATTATATCTCCGCTCTCATTTTGTGCCGAAAATAATCTGGATCAATAACTATATTGGCCAAGGGACTATGGAAAACTCAATATGTGTGAATGTTTGATTTGATGGACCTTTGAATAAAAGGTCAATGAATGTAAAATTTGTTATTTACTAGAAAATGGATAAGTGTTGCATGACTGCTGGAAGGGGGGATGTACTAAGAGAGACTGGGAATGCTATCAAAGAAATGGTGAAGGGGACCAGGAATGGTTGCCTTAACCTCCACCAAACCAGTACCTTAATGGATTTAATTGCTTAGGACCGGAACATTCCTTTGACCTAGAAATGAATTACAGTTAGGCTAGTGCAGAGATGAGAGGCTAAGCTCTCATGTTCACAAAAGAACTAAGGGTTAGGTGAACCTATATTACCAGCTAAACTGGGATCCAAAACCCTGAAGGTCGGAGCCACGAAGGGCCCAGAGCTGTACATCGAGGGACCCTTCGAGTTCTTTCCCAACCATCGATATACTGGGGGCGCGTGATGCTAGCCCCTTTAATTCAAAGATTGGGCACCTCGGGAGATAAGAGGAGGTTTCATCGCAACACTCCTGAACACCAAATCCCTGAGGCAGCCAAAGCCATAGATCTATAAATATACATGGCCGAATCTCGACCATGAGATTTGAGGAATGTTGGAATCTTATCAGTTCGAGGGTAGTGTGGTGCAGTGACGCCCCCCTAGGGTGACGTGGAACCTAGCTTGACATGCCATGTGTCACTTGGATTCATGTGTATCATGTATCCTATAGGCCCATTGGAACATAACACATGTCACCCTGACCCCTCCTGCGTGTTAGTTCTTGATATGTGTCCGCCTAACCAATGGGGTTGGTGAAATGACTGGGATTTCTGGAGTCTAGGACTTTGGGAGTCCAGGACTTCGAGACTCTGGAGGATCTGGGATGTAGTATGGTAGAGAGATTGAATAGTCTGAAGGTCGTAGCCACGTGGTGAGCTTACGAGACTTTGGAAGTTCTAAACTCTTGGTGGTCTCGTGCGTAGATAGTAAAGATGCGAGAAGTGTTGAAACGCCGAATTCCTCTACAACTGATATATGAGAAAGAGAGTAAGTCCAGTCATGGGATTGGATGGTGGATGGTATTCCACTGTGGAGGAAGGAACTTGGAAATAGTATGTGTGAGGTGGGTCCACGTGGTCGCCATGTGGCCCTCAACCAATAAACACCCAAAGAACTTCAGAGAGATATATCCGTCGATTCTGGGCTCGGTTTTGAGCATGGAGAACGTGGTTGGAAGACTTTGGATGATCAAAATATGGTAGAGACCCTGAATGAAGGATTTGATCACTTAAGGAGAACTAAATTTTGAGGCTCCATCCCTAGGAAATCCATTCAGGGGGTGTGTTACAAATTGGTATCAAAGCATGGTTACAACACTTGGCCTACTTGGGCTCATGGATGAGTTGCGTAAAAAATATATTTAAAGAACTCTAAGGGTGATGACCTACCTTACCTCTTTCCTAAAGAGTTTGGTTAAACTCTTACCGAAGAAAATAATGAAATCTTTCTACTGTGTGTGTATTTAAGAAATATGAACTATGTGTTTCTCATGGACTAATATACTGTTAGCTAACAACAAGTGTTTTTTCAGCACTCAAGCAATCAGTAAATCGCGAGAAACTACAAGCATAAAGGATGGTGATGCTCCATGAAGTGGGGGATGTCTCCCACAATAGAGACGAAGAATATGATGAGAGGAGGGCGGTGGAGACCCCTCTGGATCTGGTTGAAACTGTAAGGAGCCTCATGTCCGAATTACAGAGTTGGAAGGCTGACAAAGAGAGATTGATAAAGGAGCAAGAAAAAAAAATGGAAATTAATGCAGTCTTGTTGCAGAGCTTATCCGATATGCAGAGGCAGATGTAGCATGGACATGCAACCAATCATTTGGACCGACGACATACGAAGTGAAGTCGAAGTCCACCTTAGATACATAAACGTGGTCCCATAAGTGGCCACACTAGGAGGAGTACCTCGAGGAAGGGCCAACCTGGAGATAGGGGACACTCATCGGAAGAGTCCTCTAGAAAGGAAACTGGCAACTCTGAGGGATATTCTAGTAGGAAAACTAGCCCACCTTCTCAAAGGAAATGAAAGAAGTGAAAGCATTCCAAAAGTCATGACCTTGAAGAATTCAAGAAATCCAAAACACCCTCTTTCATTAGATATATTGAGAAAGGGGAAGAGGTAGAAGCTTGGTTGCTTGGTTTAAATAAGTACTTCAGAGTCCATGACTACTCTGAAAACTTGAAGGCTTGAATTTCCATCTTTAACTTGAATGGAAAGGCTTCCATTTGGTGGGAATATATTAAGAATGCGAAAGGAATCCATGAAGAGGAATTATCATGGAAACAATTTGAGAAACACTTCAAGAAGAAGCATCTGTCAGGGAAATACTTTGATGGGAAGACTAAGAAGTTCTATGAACTCAAGTTGGATCAACTCATCATAGAGGAATATGTTAATAAATTCCTTGAGCTGCTGAGGTATGTGCCCTACATAAAGGATGAAAAGGTAAAAGTGCAACGATTTATCAGTGGGTTACCTCAGACCTACCAGAACAAGATTGAGTTTGACGAGCCAAAGACCTTAGAAGACACTATCTGAAAGGCAAGGTACTGTTATGAACAACTCAAGAGTCAGACAGAACCTTGCGAAGACTGGAAAAAGAAGAGTAGTTCAGGAATCAATAAGAAGGGGTTTAAATCCTCAAGATTTAAGAACTATAGGAAGGACTCTAGGATAATCCTTCCTACAAGAAGTGTATATCAACAAAACTTCCCCTCCCAGAGTTGAAATAAACCTTTTGGAAAAACCCCAGGAAAGGTGGATAACCCAAAGAAGGAAACCTTGAAATGTTAGGGTTGTGGAGAAGAATATCTACTAAGGGATTGTACACACAGACAAAATAACATTAGGAGAGTCTACAACATCCAATAAGCTACCACCGTCAATGATGTGGCTAGGAGCATGCCACAAATTTATGCAGTTGTGGATAATAAACAAGCCGACCACCAAGCTTCCGTGGTGGATATGGAAGGTATGATTGCCAACCATTTGGTTTCTATTTTAATCTACCTTGGTTCTAATTTGAGTTATGTAGCCCCTCAGACTATTGATCAGTGTAGACTGCAACCAGTTAGACATGAAAATCCATGGTTAGTACAACTAGTCATTGACACCAAAAGAAAAGTAACAGAGGTCATACCAGCTTGCCAATTTATTATGGATGGATTTCCCACCCAAGCTACCCTTAACATACTTCCCATAGGATATTATGACCTGTTGATTGGTATGGACTGGTTAACTGCTTAGAAAAATAAGTTGGACTATTACCATAAAACCTTAGAATGTGTAAATGAAAAAGGGAAAAAAATAACCCTCCAAGTGATTCAGAAGCCTGTCTCAGTGAGACAAATATCAACCCTTCAAATGAAAAAGTATTGCAGAAAGGGATGTCCTCTATATGAAATACAAGTGTTGGAATCTGTTGAGGATGAAAAACCGAACCTAGAAGACCACCCCATATTAAGAGAGTATATAGATGTGTTTCCAAAAGAGGTATCGGGTCTACCTCCGAGAAGAGACATTGACTTCTCAACAGAACTTGCACCAGGAGCAGTGCCAGTGTCTAGGACACCCTATAGGATGAGTACACCCGAGCTAGTCGAGCTCAAGATACTACTAAAGGAAATAATGGACAAAGGCTACATCCAGCCCAGTGTGTCTCCATGGGGAGCACCAATTTTGTTTGTGAAGAAGAAAGAAGGCATGCTCTGACTATGCATAGATTATAGACAACTCAATAAGACAACCATAAAGAACAAGTACCCCTTGCCAAGGATTGATGACTTGTTCGACTAATTAGGGGGTGCTTCCATTTTCTCAAAGATTGACTTAAGGTATGGATACCATCAAGTCCGAATCAAGGATGAAGACATCCACAAAACATCCTCCAAGACCAGATATGGTCATTATGAATTTGTGGTGGTGCCATTTGGATTAACCAATTCCCTCGCCACTTTTATGTGCTTGATGAATAATGTACTTAGCAAATTCCTAGACAAATTTTTATTGGTTTTCATTAATGATATCCTAATATAGTCCAAGAACAGAGAGGAGCATGAAGAACATATTAGACTTGTACTTCAAGTACTAAGAGAACATCAAATCTACGCTAAGTTTAGCAAGTGTGACTTTTTCCAGAAGCAAGTCCATTACTTAAGCCATGTCATTTCTAAAGAAGGAGTGGCAGTAGACCCTGACAAGATCAGATCTATTATGGAATGACCTATCCCAAAGGATGTATCTGATATCAGATCCTTTATGGGCTTAGAAGGATACTATAGAAGGTTCATAAAAGGATTTTCCAAGATTGGTTGTCTAATCACTTACCTTCAGAAAAAGGGGGTTAAAGTCACTTGGACACCAGAATGTGAAGAAATATTTTAGGCACTGAAATACCTTCAAACCCACGCACCTGTGATGAATATTGCAGACCCTGATAATGACTTCCTCATGTGTACAGATGCCTGGAAGGAAGGACTCGGAGGAGTCCTTACGCAAGAAGGACGTGCAATTTTATATGAACCCGAAAAGTTGAATGAGCATGAAATCAGTTATGTGATCCATGATCTACAGTTGGCTTCCATAGTGCATGATTTAAAAATGTGGAGGCATTACCTCCTGGGTAGGAGATTCGTACTTATGACAAAACACTGTGGATTGAGGCACTTGTTTGATCAACAAAATCTCAATGCTAGACAAGCTAGGTGGATGGCTCTCCTTAGTGAGTTTGATTTCAAAATCAAACACATCAAAGGAAAGGAAAATAAGGTGGCCGATGCCCTTAGCAGAAGTATGAAAACAATTCACCTGGAAACAGTGAGCACCTGTGAAACAGATATCAGGGAAAGAGTCAGGAATGCACAAGAAACATATGCATTCTTCAAGACCATGACATCATACCTAAAGCAAGAGCCCATAGGGCTAAAGTATGAAGGCTATCGGATGCTGGATGAAGGTCTGTTGACTTACATAAATAGATTTTATATCCCAAGTTGTGATGACTTGAAGAGATTCATAATGGACGAACTGCACAAGAGACCATATACTGGTCACCCAGGATATTATAAAATGATCACGACCACTGAGAAATAATTCTATTGGCCTGGATTGAAAAAGGACATAGCTTATTATTTAGTTAAGTGTCTAGAATGCCAACAAGTTAAGACAGAACACCAACACCAAACAGGGTTGTTACAACTTCTCCCAATTCCAGAATGGAAATGAGAAACCATCTCCATGGATTTCATCACCGGATTTCCAAAATCAGCCAAGCAGAATGATGCCATCATGGTATTGGTGGAAAAATTGAGCAAGTTTGCTCACTTCGTTCTTGTCAAGTCAACTTGCAAGGAAATAGATATTTCCAACATCTTCATGAAGGATATATTCAGACTGCATGGCATGCCTAGGGAGATTGTATCCGACAGAGACACAAAATTCACTTCAAGCTTTTGGAAATCCTTGATGGCTGGTTTTGAGACTAAATTGTTGTTTAGCACAACCTATCACCCTCAAAATGATGGGAAGACAAAAAGAGTAAACCATATATTATAAGACATGTTAAGGATGCATGTAATGCATCAACCTAAGAAATGGGAAGACTACCTGTCATTGGTAGAATTTTCCTACAACAATGGTTATCAAGAGTCACTGAAGATGAGACCTTTTGAATCCCTCTATGGTAGACCATGCAAGACTCCAGTCAGATGGAGTAATCCAGTGGATAGAATTACAATCGGACCCAACATGTTGAAAGAAATGGAACAACAAGTGATTTAGAGAAAGAAAAATCTGAAAATTGCTCAGGATAGACATAAGAGTTACGCTGACAGAAAGAGAACTCCCATAGAGTTCAAGACAGGAGACCATGTCTATCTCAGAGTTAGGCCCAGGAAGAGTTTCCTAAGAATGGGAGCTTGTGCTAAGCTGACACCTCGGTATTTTGGACCCTTTGAAGTCTTAGATAGAGTGGGACCTGTAGCCTATAGGATAACACTCCCTCCCACAGTAAAGGCAGATAATGTTTTCCATGTTTCATTATTGAAGAAATATGTACATGATTCTATTCATTGATTGGTATGTGATCCAAGTGGAGTCGGAGGGAGAATTCCTACCAGAACCTCAATGCATACTAGACAGGAAGGAAACCCTAGTCAGGAACTGAACCATTGCATAGATCGAGGTGCAATGGAAACACTTTGGCCCAAATGAGGCTACGTGGGAAATGGAGGATACCATGAGACATGCATATCTATTTTTTTTTACTTTTGTATATACATAGCATGTTGACAGATAGAACATTGAGGATGATGTTCCTTTAAAGGGGGAGGGAATTGTAACACCCTGTTTCCCCCAGTTTGTAAATATAACTATATTGGCCAAGGGACTATGGCAAACTCAATATGTGTGAATGTTTGATTTGATGGACCTTTGCATAAAAGGTCAATGAATGTAAATTCTATTATTTACTAGAAAATGGATAAGTGTTGCATGGATGCTAGAAGGGGGGTGTACTAAGAGAGACCATGAATGCTATGAAAGAAATGGTGAAGGGGACCAGGAATGGTTGTGTTAACCTCCACCAAACCAGTACCTTACTGAATTTAATTTCTCAAGACCAGAACATTCCTCTGACTTAGAAATGAATTACAGTCAGGCTGGTAGGTGGGAAAACCTCCTCAAGAGTTAATGAGGGGATGAGGGAGATCACCCATCTGTAAGGCTTTCAGACCCGACCACAGACTGGGAATTCAAGCCACACACAACCTTACTGAGAAAGGTAAGAAAGGAAGGTGTGGTGGGGAGAGGAAGACCTGCGAAGAGTGAAAATATGAGAGGCTAAGCTCTTGGGTTCAAGTAAGAACTAAGGAATGAGCATTCTGGTCGCAGGAAAAATGGCTAGCAGGGTTACGATACAAGCTAATAAACGAGGCTGGTCCTCCTTGATTGGTATTGTGTAAACCGTTGCCAAGATCCTGTGGGAGGAGGAGAGTAATCTCCGTCCCTACTGTCGCTGAGCCGAAATAAAGGATTCTATTGCAGATCATCGTGGTCTATCTTGGGGGTAGCTAGTGGTAAATCCGTTAGGAGTGACTGAGACTATGGTTGGGAGGAAACATGCACCCCTTTTAGCATTTGCTTCACGTTATTTGGTTCTGATAAGTATTTTCCTGCTTTATGTATTGAACTGAAATAATGGATGAATGCATGGGTTTATGTATATATGTGTGTATCTTTGAATGGTTTCTGAGTAGAGTGGTCATGATATGTATATGCATTCATCTCCTTGTGAACTTATTCTTCTGACTGATAGTCTG
Organism: Picea engelmannii; assembly: GCA_009831015.1. NCBI lineage: Eukaryota > Viridiplantae > Streptophyta > Pinopsida > Pinales > Pinaceae > Picea > Picea engelmannii. The sequence continues at coordinate 458,166 of ML779593.1, forward strand.
TATGCCCCTTCTTAGCTCCTGGGGATTCTTGGGATATAATCCTATAAGACGATCGAGTTAGAGATATCGTGTTGATATGAACCTATCCGTATGAAGAGGATACCTCTTTTAGACTCCTTGCTGTGCGACCAGGATTCCAAGCCCAAGTCCTTAACGATTTCTGGTGAAGCTTAGGAAGGATAGTGAAGTTCAAGCCTTGAAAAGGGGAGGTCTCTTCATTTGGGAGACGAGCGGGAGAATATCATTCAAGAGGACCCATATGACCAATACCCAAGAACCTTAGACTAAGCCTAAGGAGGCTATGTCCTTTTGGCTTCAGAGCTCTAGAAGTTTGGGACTTCAGAGTATGACCAGCCTTACCAACCTTATACTGGATGAAGGTAACCGAGAGACTCGGTTTCCCGTAAGGTTGACCAGTGTTAGGCAATTCCCCAGGGGTTAGGTGAACCTATATTACTAGCTAAACCGGGATCCAAAACCTCGAAGGCCGGAGCCGCAAAGGGCCCATAGCCATATATCAAGGGACCCTTTGGGTTCTTTCCCAGTCATTGCTATACCGGGGGAGCGTGGTGCTAGCCCATTTAAATAAGAGATTGGGCACCTCAAGAGATAAGAGGAGGTTGCATCGCAACACTCTCAAATGTCGAATCCCCAAGGCAGCCAGAGCCGTATATCTATAAATCTACGTGGTCGTATCTCAACCATGAGATATGAGGAATGTTAGAAGCATGTAAGTGCGGGGGTTGCATGGAGCCATCTTGACGTGCCACATGTCACCCAGATTCATGTGTATCACGTACCCTATGTTGGAAATTTCAGCTATCAGAAAGCAAATCATCGTATACTTGTCATTGATGGCAAGAACGTGTGGTCGCAATGATGAAAATAGCATTGAATAACAGCGCAGTAATAATCGAGAGGAGAAGAGATAGTGATCGTTGGATCCCATCCTAATTTCCCGAAAGAACCAGGACCGTCAGATCTATAGAAGCTGCGAGAGAGATAAATTCATCGGAGAATCGGGGATCGCGAGTTCAAAGTGCAAAGAACACTTGACAACGAAAACCCCGAAATCGCGATTTGATTGCAGCTGTTAAAAACAAGCAGAGATATGGACCGTTTATTCGTGTGGACACGTGGCAGCCTGGAGGCTCCATCGGAGAATCGGCGATCGAGAGTTTGAAATATCCAAATCACTTAACATTGAAAACCCCGAAATCGCGATATGCGATTTCGCGATTTGATCGCAACCGTT
>ML779593.1:478031-488150 GCA_009831015.1 Picea engelmannii
ATTGAAGAAGGATGTAGCCAAATATTTGGCCCAATGCATAGAATTCCAACAAGTTAAAGCAGAACATCGACACCCAGCAGGACTATTACACCCTTTACCCATCCCAGAATGGAAATGGGAAACCATCTCCATGGATTTTATCATTGGATTACCAACTTCAACCAAACAGAATGACACCATTACGGTGGTGGTGGATAAACTGAGCAAGTCTACTCATTTCATCCCCGTCAAATCGACCTACAAGGCGATAGATATCGCACAGGTATTCATGAAAGAGGTATTCAGATTGCACGGTATGCCAACAGAGATAATATCTGACAGAGACACAAAATTCACTTCCAAATTCTGGAAATCACTAATGGCGGGTTTGGATACCAAGTTGTTGTTTAGCACCGCCTATCACCCTCAAACCGATGGAGAGACAAAAAGAGTAAATCAGATATTAGAAGATATGTTAAGGATGCATGTGATGCATCAACCTAGGAAATGGGAAGACTACCTGCCATTGGTAGAATTCGCCTACAACAACGACTATCAAGCGTCCTTAAAGATGAGTCCATTCGAGGTCCTCTATGGTAGATAGTGTAATACTCTAGTCAGCTGGAGTAATCCTGTAAATAGGATTTCTTTTGGACCCGACATGCTGAAAGAAATGGAACAACAAGTAGCTCAGATAAAACAAAATCTGAAGATCGCTCAGAACCGACAGAAAAGTTATGCTGATCAAAAGAGAACTCCAAGAGAGTTCAACATAGGAGACCATGTATATCTCAGAATTAAGCCCAGAAAGAGTTCCCTGAAAATGGGAGCTTGTGCCAAGTTGGCACCCCGATATTGTGGACCCTTTGAGGTTCTAGACAGAGTGGGACCTGTAGCCTATCGACTAGCACTTCCTCCCACAGTAAAAGCACATAATGTTTTCCATGTTTCATTATGGAAGAAATATGTACATGATGCTAATCATATAATTGACTGGTCTGTGATCCAGGTGGAACCGGAGGGAGAGTTTCTACCAGAACCCCAATGCATATTGGACAGAAAGGAAACCCAGCTCCGGAACAGAACCATTGCACAGGTCAAGGTGCGGTGGAAACATTTTGGCTCAGATGAGGCTACATGGGAAATGGAGGATGCCATGAGACAGGCATATCCGATTTTGTTTACTTCTGTACACACAATACATGTTAGTAGATAAGAACATCGAGGACGATGTTCCCTTTAAGAGGGAGGGAATTGTAACACCCTATTTCCCCCAGTTTGTAAATATAAATGGACTGGCCAAGGACTATGGCAGACTCATAAGTATGAATATGTGAGGTAAATGGACCTTGAGGAAAAGGTCAATGAATGTGAATGATATTTTGAATTATTGCAGAACTGCTAAGAGGGGATGTGCAGAAAAAGAGACCACGATGGCGGTGGAAGGCACCTGGAAAGGTGGCATCAACTTCCACCGAGAATTAAATATCATATTTGGACTCCACTGGCCCGGAGAACCAAAAGCGGCTCGCTGGCCTTGAAATTTAATGCCTTGCAGGCTGGTAGGTTGATGGCTTGATGAGGGATGGGGAGGTGAACCGCCTGTCTGTAGAGCCATCATGACTGACCAGTGCGAGGGTAATCGTTCCACACACAACCTCGCGAGAGGATAAGGTGTACGGTAGAAGCGATTGAGGGGGAAGACGCGAAGGGAACTCTGGCATTACGTAGAGTGAGTGATAGCAGAGAGGAAGGATTGCAACCTTCGCTCCTGGTCACTGGCAGACAGAGAGACACAGTCTCAGAGCATCGTGGTCTCAGCTCAGGGGTGGCTAGTGGTAAATCCCTTGGGAGTCGCTGAGCCTATAGTTGGGTGGAAACGATTACCCCTCTCAGCAGTTGCCCCATTTCTGGTGTTATTTTCGGATAAGTGTTTTACATAATTGTATCTTGAAATTTATAGAATGATGTATATATGTATATGATCATAGAACTGTCAAATTATGAATGATTTCTGTGTAAGAATGTCTGTGTAGTGTTTGATGAGAATGAATAGATATATGTTCATAACAGAGGAAATAACGCATGACGTGCATGGATAAAGCAATCTTATTTGTGCCTAGATTGAACTAATTTAGGTTCCCAGCCCGTTCTCGGGAAGTTGCTTTCCCTTATCTATCTCAGGGATACCCGGTACAGATCTCTTCACAAAGATTTCCTCCCTAGAAAGGTTCACAAAGGACCCAGAAAAGGGACTTGAACGCACAAGTCTTAACAACCCTGGGCGAAGAGGAATGACCCTCTTGAAATCCCGAAGTAGCAATGTAAGGATAAGTATGGATCAACGAATGAGATCCTGTCGGGGAACCTGTTGTCATTCAAGATCGTTAAATTGAAGGAATGAGCGAGGGTGTTAATTGCCTTAACCCTTTTTCCTCTATCTTTGTGAATAGCGAGGAGATCTGAGTCGTAGACCCCCAGGCTCCATGAGAGCATCTGGACCGTTGATTTTTCCACGTCCAAAGAGCAGTAGAAAAGGGCACGACATCGGGACAAATCTGAATCGTCAGATCTGAACTAGAAATCCTGACAGTCGTTAGATCTTTAGGGAGATAGACGAGGGTTAAGCCTCGTGAATAGGGGAAAAACGGATCTGAGCCGTCCATCCGAGGAGGACAGGTGGCAGAGATCCAAGGGTCTCGCGAACTCGGAGGTTCGCAAGGTAAGAGCCCAAAAATTGGATGCTCTAAGTCGCGAGTGGCGAAGCCACGAGAGGATCAGAGCCGTCCATCCGGGGAGGACAGGTGGCAGAGATCCAGGGATCTCGTGAGCTCAGAGGTTCGTGGGGTAGAAGTCCAAAAGTTGGATGCTCCAAGTCGCGAGTGGCGAGGCTATGAGAGGATCAGAGCCGTCCATCCGAGGAGGACAGGTGTCAGAGATCCAGAGATCTCGCGAACTCGGGAGTTCGTAGGGTGAACGCCCAAGTAGTTTTTTGTTAAAAGTCGCGTGGCGCGAGGACACGAAGCGACGAAGTGGCGAGAGAACTAGGATTCGTCCATCTGAGGAGGACAGGTGGTAGAGATCGAGAGATCTCGCGAACTCGGAAGTTCGCAGGGTGAGAGCCCAAACATTGGTTACTCCAAGTCGCGAAGACGTGAGGAGCAAGGAAGGAAGGAGAGCCGTTGGATCTGGGTCGTAGGAGGATCGTTGGATCGGGAACCCTATCGCCTATCGTGCACTCGGGGGTTCGGAGGTTGAGTGGAGCCACTCTCGACATCAGAAGTCGCGAAGTGCCGAGTGTCGAGGTTCGTGTGGACGCATGGTAGAGCCATAAGGTGGGACCCGTGTGGTCGACGGGTGCACACGCGTTGCCTGGAGATAGGAGTTGACACTCCGTTGAATTCTCGCATCTCGGGGGTTCGTGAAATAGGAGGGTGAAAGCTCGACGGTTCAACCGGCGAGGTTGCGAGTAGAGAAGAACCGCCAAGGGAGGAGTCAACTCAGCATTGACCTACCGCGTCTCGGGAGATCGCAACAGGAGAGCACGAGAGTTCGACTCACAAACTCACGAAGGTGCGAGTTGCGAGAGGCGCTGACATTTAAGSCTAGCCTACKGTTACAGGTGGGGAGGGAGCTAACTAAGAAAGGAGCTATACCCGTATCGCCATTCTACCTTCAAGATTGGACTCAATTGTATCGCTGAGTCGCGAAACACAAAAAGGCGCCTGGTTTGTTTGGCCTGTGGTCCTAACCCACGATCACAGGGAGGTGAACAGGGAAGAACTAGCCTGCACTAGACCCTGTAGGACTTCGGGGATTCTGCTCCTTGAGGAAGAACGAAATTTTTTTGATTATAGGTAGCGGGTGTGTTACAGACCACGAGGCTACTTGAAGCATCAGGGTCAAGGTAGAGATGAGGGCCAACCTAGGCGAGAGGCCAAAAGAGTATTACAAACAATGTAGATGAACCTATAGGGGTTGGATCATTGGTTCCAATAGAACAAATAGAGGATATTCTAGAGTTCCTTCAGAGATAGGTGATTGGAGTACCATGGGCCTAGGTATGGCTCTTCCACTAAGTGGGGAATACCATCATCTGTTATCACAAATCCCACACTAATCTAGGGCATGAAGCCTAGATTTGTCTATTTCATAGTACTGACTATATATGTACAATTGGGAGCCAATAAGCTCGATTTTGTATAACACATTCCACATTTTGTACTTGACGAAACTTGTGATTATATACCAAATCTTTGACTTTACTTATATTCACAATGATGTCGTTATTGTTTTCCATGATATGTACATGCATGATTTAATTTTTTCTTAATGTGACAAATGTCAATATAATACATAGGTAGCCAATGCATCAGATATATAATTATAACTTCTCATAATATGGATGTAAGTAATTAACTCAAAATATAGTTTGAGAAGCCACACCCATAAAAGCTTCTAGAGAAGTATAAGATCATGAACCTTGTACTTTCCATTTAGTTGTGACACTACCAGTTGTGAATCCGAGTGAACTACTAGACGTTGAATCCCACATGAAATGTCTTCCGAGAGAAATTCAATTATGACACTATACTTGGCAACGCTGTTTTTTTTTTCTTGGGAATACCGCATGGGAAACCCCCGAGTACTTCCCCACATTTCATGGATGGTAAACAGGGTAAACTGTTCATCCTAATTACGAGCCTAACCCAGTGGTGACATCAAGTGAGGCCCTAAACAGGATGCTATCCAGTGATTCAACCCTGGAACCTCATTCGAGAAAACAACGACACTCATCCACTTGAGCTAACCCACCGGGCTTACTCAGAAACGTTGTTGGTTGTTGGTCTGGGGAAAAAATCTCCCGAAGTCACAATTTGGTTTGTGGGAGAATAAATCACCCAAGTGGTGGAAGTGAGGTTTCAGTTGTGTCAGATAGAACCATCCGCTAATCCCACAAACATAGGTGTATCTAACACCATCTCCCAACCAAGCATAAAGAATGATAAGCAAAGCATGAAGAAAAAGAAAAATTTAAAGCTAACTAGTAGTAAAACTACTAAAATACAACAATTACAAAAGGGGAATGCCTAGGAATTGTTTTCTAAGCATAGTACCTCTTGAGGTAGAGCTCGTTGTAGGGCTCATCAAGCACTTTTCCCTCTTAATCTTCAAGTTCACAAGATCCCTTACTAAGGACATGCATCACGATGTAAGGATTGTGCCACATGAGGTTAAATTTTCCTGCCCCCGAGGCATATTTGTCTTGATCATAGATGAAGACCAAGTCTCCTTCAGAGAACACTCGAGGATGGAGAAATTTATCATATTGATCCTTGACATGCTTTTTGTTTGTCTCGTTCACTGTCTCAACATCTCTATGTTGCTCATCGAGCTACTTAAGGTGAATGTGACATTCTTCCTAGGAAAAAGTGTCAAGCAGGAGCTCAATTACTATCTTGAGTGAATGTATTTCACATTCAATTGGGAGGACCACTTCCACCTCGTGAATGAATTGGAAGGGTGTGAACTCAGTAGCGATCTTTACAAATATCTGGTAGGCCTAAAGTGCTATAAAAATAATAATATGCAAGTTGTATTTACTCGCATTAATGGTTCGTTGGAGAATGATCTTTAAGGACTTATTGATTGCCTCAACCTTTCCATTCACCTATGGGTAATAGGGAAACGATTTTTCCTAAAGGAACCCCAACTTATTAGCTAATTCAATCATCATTGTATTTTGAAAATGACTGCCATGTTCAATGACAATCTATCTAGGCACACCAAACCGAGCTATCACCGGATTGAAAATGAAAAGTGTGGTCATCTCACCATAATTTGAGAATGTTGGCATGGACTCAACCCACTTGGTAAAGTATTCAACAACCATGATGATATACTTGTGCCCCTTGGATGAAGCTGGGTGATAATTCATGAAATCAACCCCCCTCTTAGTTAAAGGGCCAACGATGATAACAAGAAAAATATGGGTTGTGTGTGCACACATATTCCTCATGAAAACTTAGCACATATGGCATTTCTTGATAGTTTCAATGCAATATTTAAATATTGATGGCCAAAAGTAGTCAACACACAATATATTTTAGGTTTTTGTTGTTAGGTTAAACTTGAACTTGACCTAGTGAAAGTGTCAAAGTTGTTAGGTCAAAAGTGGTGGTTTCAGGCACATAGTTTTGGTAGCCTATGGTTTTAGAGCCCATGGATTGCATCAATGTTTTTTTTTTAAGCAAAAGTTTGCCAATTTGGGTAAATTTAAATTTTCTTGAAGAAATTTAGGGCAATTTTTTTCATATTTTCATTAAAAATAAAAAAGTTGTAGCCTAATTTATGATTATAGTTATGCATACACTTCTATTTTTTGCCTAAATATAAACATTTTCCATGAACATATGATATTTTTTCTTAATATTTTTTCCAACTCAATTATTATGTATCCCAAATTTTTGGGAATATTTGTTACATATGGATGATTAGTTAATATCGACTACTCTTGGGAAAACAATGAATTTTCGATTAAAGTCATGTAAATTTATGTAGGAAAAGAAAATGTTTCTAATATGAGTATGTATGCTTTCACAGTTGGTCATGATTGAAAACTTTCTAGAGAAAAACTGTGTAATAAGTTTTTGAAACGTCCAACGTTTCGAGTGGACTCTCCACCCATCATTAGGGGTGTGTAGAATTTTTTCTATGTATTTCTTAAGATATTTTCCATTGCCATTTATTTTTGTTGTTGTTCCCTCTAATTGATATGATTTTTTTTTTTCGTCTAAATATTCTACTATTAGTTTTTTTGTTATTTGTTGTCAATGATGCACTTGTGACACTAATGGAATAGTGTTGTTGCCAAATTTTAAAGGTAGTAACAAGAAATCGATTGGTTATCATCTAAGATAAATGATAATTTTGTTTTACAAATATGGTTTGATCACCAAATAGTTTGATAAGTTATGACTTACACGGTTTGAAAAAAAAATCATTGAGTGCATGTAAATGAAATCCTTTAAAAGCCCGATGATACTCCATTGTAATGTGTCAATATGTGAGTGACGAAGACACACTTGGTGTTATAGCAAGATTTGCCTCACCATTGCTATCTTGCACAGAGGGCCTTTTTCCATTTCCCTATGCAGGATTGTCATCCCTTTTTGATGAATCCAGAGCTAAAAATACATATTTTTCCACATATATGCGCCCTATCTACTATAAAACATGCGTATACACAGGCTGATCCACTACAATCCGTGTACAATGGGATTTGTGCCAAAAAATACAAAAATGAAGTCGTGTTTCCATGTCACGACAGGAGATCTCTGATCTTTGGCCTTCCATATACTGGAAACGTTCTGAATCGACCCTTCACTTGCATTTTGAAGGCTATAAGAGCACAATTCCGAGATATGGAAAAGACGAGAAAGCATTCAACTTTGAGAGAAAAGTTAGTTTGGAGAAATTACTTCATATTGAGTCTGCATCCCTTTGTCCCTCAATTCTGAACACAGTGTTCAACCCCCAAGCTCTTTCCCTATTGTTGAGAGAAACTCATTATCTCTTTTCTATGAGCTTGCCTTTGGTGAAGGATTGAAGTGGTGGAGGCCCAGTTGGAAGGAACTTGGTTTCTTGGTTTCGAACTGTGCCGACACGGAAGTCTGTAATGTTTTCACTTATGTTGATCATTTATTAATAGAAATACTCCTTTCCTGTCCAATTGGTATCGTGCAAATATATGATTATTATCCATGGTCATATTTGTAATGTTTATTAATGGATTATGCTATCTAATGTGCTAACCCCTTTATATCATCACTATATACTTGCTCTGCTTGTTTGTTGAGAACTTGTTGTAGCTATAAAGATTTGGGTCAAAGTAATCAACATTGGAACATCATCAAATGTTGGAACGAGGTAGGCTTCTTTATTATCTCGCTTGCACATTGGTTTATATAGCATATGTTGGAATTGAGTAGATTTCTGCATTCATACTTGTCTGTTGTGATTTACCCTGGCCATAGAGAGTTTTTCCCTCGTAACAGAATTGGTGACTCCACTGGGGAAATATCTTCTTTCTAAGGGTTGAAGTACTTTTTCTCCTTGCATTGCTCTTTTTCCTTTGTGTTTCTAGTCGTATCATTGCTTGACAAATTCTGTTAACTATGGGTCTGAGTTTACAGCCTTTTTACCCTTGCCTGGCCTTGTTTTCAAGCCTGTACATGCCCTATTGCCTTGACAGTCACGTACACACGCGTGTTGTCTCACTGCGAGCCGCGTATATATGCTCTGTTTCCTTGAACAATTGCGTACATCTTATTTCCTTTCTTGGTTGCTTGGTTTGGTGGTTATTGGGTGGGATTTGATGATTGCTGAGCCTTCTTAGGTCTCTGTAGTGCTCGTTGAGCTTCTCTAGTTTGACAGGAAACCTATTTGGAGTTGAATTTTTGGGCGTAGTCTTTCTCATCATTTTCCATTTTTTATTTGTCCTTGAACTCTGGGCTATTTGCTTGGCTGCTTCGTATTCTTCTAGAGTCATTCTGTTTATACACAATAGAATTTATATATCAGGTTGCTTTTCAGTCCATGCATTTTCTCTTTAATATATTGAAAATACAAAAAAATAGGCATTTTACGTTGCTTGGCATTTTTGTCTTCTGAATCTTTATCATTATCTTAGTGCATTTAGTGAAAGATTGCATTGTACTTCTGAATTGCAGAGTTGAAATTGAAAATTGCATTGTTTTTATATGCATATCATTCATTGAAAAATTAAAATTAGACTTTGCATTATATTTATATTTATTTTCTTGCAGAGTCATAATATCACGAGTTTCACTTCCATACCCTTTTGAGTAATCATGGCCATAAAATTTACTCTTTAAACTAAAATTGATTATTCACGATTTTATTTTTAGGGTGCACAAACTAGTCTAGGATTTAGTGCCTTGGAATAGGATTTTGTGAGTAAAGTTATCCAAGGCAATTAAATCAACACGTGTGTCTGAGATAGGGAGTTGAGAAGTCAATTGTATAATTGGTAAGATCAGGAGGCTCCGTTGACACCGGAGTTAATCACGAGATCGCGCGAAGTTAGTTGAAGGGATAACCCCCGGATACTCGCCTAGCGTCAGAGATATTTCTGTGGATTTATTCATATTTGGGGATCTTGCTACTACCCATACCTCTATGAGAGGCTGTGATTTCAAGGTTTCGGGCTTTGCTACCCTGCCCATACGGTAATCCAGACTTACGACTGCTCGCCTGTGCATCAGTTATACAATGGTTTATTAGTTGCTTGACTTAGGTATCTCATAGGTTACTTGCAAGGGTTATTCTGCTTGTACCCTGGGTCAGATAGGGGTCAGAAAACATACAACCTTTATGGAAGATTACCTCTCCGAGGGGATCTGACCGTCTGGTTGTTAAGCCCATGAGGGTCCCTATAACTGATTCTGTTACCTCCAAAATTTAGCGAGGAGTATCAGGTCCCTCTTGGACGAGACATACCTTCTTTAGCGAGGGAATCCACTCAGCCACTGTTATCACTGAAATTTCGTCTGCACATGGCGACAAGAACTCTGCATCATCAAAATAGCAGTAAAGTCATTCATAGCACTGAATTAATTTCACAGCACTCCAGAAGGGCCAAAAACTATACAAAGTAACCAAAAATTGAAGGGCGCTTTACAGCAGTTTGGTGCGCGCGCGCATGCGCGGGACAAAAATGTGTTATTCGCGCATGTGCGCTCGACGCGCGTCTGTCAACACAAAAACCCGCGCATCTGCTAATACGGTGAATTAATTGAATAGGTCGGCCTCCCAACCGCTTACGGGCCGACTCCCAAGTTGATTTGACTCTCAAATCAGAGCCGGATCTGCAAAATCGGCGGGTTAATGACCTAAGTAAACCCTAAAAGGGTCCCTGTTCACACTTTGAGAAGGTTACGTGACCGCCCGAGGAGCTGCTATAAAAAGCCGTGAGGATACACTGTTTTGGCAAGGAATTCTAAGCACTGTTATGCTGTTCAGATGGTTTAAGGGCTCATCCTTTAACATCAACCCATCAGCTGCATCACCGAGAGTTCTTTCACTGCTATGCTCAGTTCTTCTCATTTGTAAGGAAAG
>ML779593.1:501248-515291 GCA_009831015.1 Picea engelmannii
TACAACAACATTCTCAGTAGAAGAAACATTGATGGATTTCGGCTATACGTATGCTCCTAACCTCATCCATCAGGGGGCATCTGTTATCACTGAAATTTCGTCTGCACATGGCGACAAGAACTCCGCATCATCAAAATAGCAGTAAAGTCATTCATGGCACTGAATTAATTTCACAGCACTCCAGAAGGGCCAAAAACTATACAAAGTAACCAAAAATTGAAGGGCGCTTTACAGCAGTTTGGTGCGCACGCGCATGCGCGGGACAAAAACGTGTTATTCGCGCATGCGCGCTCGACGCGCGTCTGTCAACACAAAAACCCGCGCATCTGCTAATACGGTGCATTAATTGAATAGGTCGGCCTCCCAACCGCTTACGGACCGACTCCCAAGTTGATTTGACTCTCAAATCAGAGCCAGATCTGCAAAATCGGCGGGTTAATGACCTAAGTAAACCCTAAAAGGGTCCCTGTTCACACTTTGAGAAGGTTACGTGACCGCCCGAGGAGCTCCTATAAAAAGTCGTGAGGATACACTGTTTTGGCAAGGAATTGTAAGCACTGTTATGCTGTTCATATGGTTTAAGGGCTCATCCTTTAACATCAACCCATCAGCTGCATCACCGAGAGTTCTTTCACTGCTATGCTCAGTTCTTCTCATTTGTAAGGAAAGAAAACTGTGTGAGGGCCCCAAAGAGCCTTCCGTTGGGGGAAGAAGGAACCTCTGGTCTCTTCCTTCAGTGTGCTTCGGTTTCATCAATACACCAGCCTGAAACCATTGGTGACACCTGTGTTCTGTGTTTGATGTTTGTTGTTTTCACAAGTTTTATTTGTTTTCAGTTGATATTAGATTGTAGTTTGTTTTATTTCTGTTAACCCTATGCTGCCACAACTGTTCTGCCCTGCTAAAACCAACAGGGTATGCAAGCTCTCTATTTTCTCACCTGGTGACCGTTTGAACGCGAACAACCACTTTATCCCATTTGCATGCATATTGGACGTTTGACTTTTTGGTATGCTCTTTAACTATTAGTTGGCCTTAGAGGTCTCTTTTGGGTGTCATCATCATGGATAGTGGAGTTTCTTTTGCTCCCTCATTTACTTCTACCCATCCCATGATACCTTTTCATTTCATGGGGATGGATCCTTCTACTTTTCACAATGGTTTGCAAAACTATAACACTCAGTCCGCAGCTTGGGTCTCTAATCATTGTTTTGTTGATATGCCTTCACCCATGCAATCCTCTCCCTGGCCCATGTATATGAATCCTAGCATTGGATCAGGGGGAACCATGGCTCCGATGCCTACTTCTTCATTTGATATGAGTCGTGTCCCCATGGGAGGTTGGAACCTTCCCCCTTATGGATCCAATGCTAGCTATTCTCTTCCAGGAACCAGTGCTTAGATGGGTGCTTATCCCACTTATTATGCCCCATCCATGTATCTTTCGTCTGCCATGTCGGTTCCATCAAACACTTTTTCCATGATAGGCCCTCGAGTACCTCCAGGTATTTCGTATGAGGAAAATGAATTTTACGGTTCGAGCTACCCTCTTTACAGGACCCCTTCAGAAGGGGGAAACATTTATTATCACTCGAATAATTATTATCCTACCTCGGTCTCTTCATAGACCTCTGTGATGATGCTCGTCCAAACCTCTTCGGATCATTTTGGCATAAGCCACAAAATTTCTGGGCAGGGATAGGGGGCACACCAGAATCCTTCCTGGCCTGCAATGTTTCAAAACCAATCTTTCCTCGGACCTTGGCATCAAATGCCGCAATCTACTGCTAGCCCAGTCACTTTCAGTCATACTGGTGCTCCATCATCGACCTCTGCCAGTCACTTCGGAGATGGGTCAATATTTTCTACAAATTATTTCGATAGCTCGCACCCAACCTCTGCCAATTATGTTGGGGGAACCACCCTTTTCACCCCTAGTCACAGCTATGCCACATCTCCAACCTATGTTCATCAAATAGGAGAAGACTCTCTTACCTCTTCCAGTCATGACGAGAGTGTGTCACCAGCTATTGTAAACAATATTGGGGGCATCAAGAGGCCTATACATCTTAGATGTAAGCCTAAATTCCTTTCACTACTAAATTTGAATGTTTTTGCGACACAGTGGCTACGAAGTTTCGTTGGAATAGGGTCGTTGTTGCGACCACGATGATCAAATTTTTTCGTCGGAATCAATTCGTCGGTCTAGCGACCACACATGGATCTTCACCGGTCTAGAGACCGGGAAAAGAAGTCTATTCACAATAGGGAAAAGTTACCATTCGTCGGTCCATTGACCAATATTATTCGGTCTAGTGACCAACACATCTCTAAGGAAAACATAACCTTGGTCACTCTAGCAACCACAATTAGTCGGTCTAGCCACAAATGTTAGTCGGTCTAATGACTAATATTAGTCGCAAGAGGGACCAAGACAACCCTGACAAACTTAGTCAATGAACCAAACCTAAAGCTAAAAAGGTCAAACGAAGGACGAATAGGTAGTCTCTAGAGCGACGAAGTTACATACTTTGTGACCAAATGGCTATACAAGAGACAAACTTGTTTGTCGCTAGAGCGACTAATGTTGGTGTTTTAAAAAAAAAATATGCCATTCACACAGGAATAAGCCCAGACTAGCAAGATACAGAAGCATACTTTCATTATGTACTTGGGAGATGGCACTGGAGTCAACCCCCTAATGGTCAATACCGCCGATCCAATTTACCTTGTCATTTCTAGATGTAAGCACCATTGTGATGAGTCTCAATCCATGCTAGGGGATTTAATATCGAGCCTCAAATTGTGGAAGGTGAATCTAGAGCATTGGGTGGAGGAGCTTTCACAATAGTAGACCTCCCTTACGGAGTAGTTGGGCACTATTAAATCGAAGGAATTCCTGTTAGATGTGGAAAATCAATGCATAAGAGAAAAATCCAGGGAACAAGAAGTTGGAATTTAGAAGCTACAATGACATGTAAATAAGATGGAGCATGAGCAGTCACCTGGGTTGGCATTCTATAGGCACAAGTACATTTAGAATTCTTCAATGGGTTCACTCCCAATAACAAATATGTCACTCAATGAGGACCAAAAAATGGAGCATCCACATTGTCAATAGGCTTAGAGGTCAAATACTACCCATCCACCAACTGCTGGAAGCATTGAAACTAGAGTGCAACGCCATGGAAATTTTCATGTTTTTCTATAAATGATTTGTAGGGTAAAATTGTTTTGTTAGTAGGCCTTGATGGTCCTTCTATTGAAGGTTAGTATCATTAACTTCATCCTTGCAGTGATGATGACATGTATAATAGGAAAAATAATAGACGGCCTATCTCTCTTGGCTATGGAATTTGGGAAAGGATAAAGACATAATAAATGAGAACCAATGCCCTTTTGAATGCCAATGAAACTTGTAGTGGAGAAATGCAAAGGCCCTTTTCAAAGAAAGGATGAATATCAAAATATAGTGATCATTCCCAGTTCTTGGAGGACCAACTTCCATATGGAAAATTACAATCAAGTAGTGAACTATTGTGAATGATCTACTTTCTATGATATGCTAAAATTTTGCAACATGAGATTTCCAAATAAAATCAAGAATCGTGGATCCCATAACTTGAAAACAAAATATGGACACACTAGTGAAATCAACTTCATAAAACCACATAATTAAAATATGGTAAAATCACACGTAATACAAAAATAAGGATATTTTCCAAAGTCCAGAGTCTAACCTGATTCCTAGTTGCTGCAATATGAGAATCCTTAGTGAGATTGTTTCCTGAAACAACCAATAGAATAATACCATTAAAGGAAATGCTTCACATGTTGCAAGGAAATGGGAACTACAAAGAAATATAATAACATAACAAAAAACTTACTTTCTAGGTCTGCATGGCCTTTTGTTAGTTCTCCTCGCAACTAAAAAAATGATAACATAACAAAACTCAAAGACAATTGTACAATGTATATTGAATGGATGCATTTCAGAAATAAGCATTAATCAAAAAATAAAAAGTAGATTGATCATACTAACTGAATCAAGATTCCTCATAGATTTCAAATAATTTAAAAAAGAAATTGTAGGATTTATTATCTATCAAAAGTATATCAAGTTTGTCCAAACTGTTGCAACCACAAAAATAATAATAATGGAGATAATACACAGTACAAAGACACAAAAACTGAACCACCATTTTTTTTAAGAAATCCCCCTTCAAATGCATACATGAATATTGTAGTCACAAAACCTACCTTGATTTAAGAGTATCATTGTTGGAATCGTGTATGGCCTTGAGAGTTGTTGTGGAATTCCGTTGGTCTCACAACACCTATTCTCTTTCACTATAAAGCTTGTGATAAGTTTCATTATAATACCAAATTTGAAATATTTGGGAAGCAATCTTGTGACACCTTGCTCCTTATGGACTTCATTTGTAGCCCTATCATTTAAAAAGTGTGTTGTTTTGAGCTCCATTTCATGTCATTTACCATTTCAAAAGCTTATATTGCTTACACCACAAATAATACTTGTGTAATTTCCACACAATTTTGATCCTACAACACTATACTCATAGCTTATCCAAAGATACAATTGCATGAAGAACTGAATCCTTATTGTCTCATTACCATAACTTTGGAGCATTCACCTTTTGCATCCATAGCCCCATCTTGATTCATCCATACATTCATAGGATTGCTGCTAATTGGCCCTAGGGACATTACACTTGGGTATATCCAACAAAATCAGATATTGGCTCTGTAAATGCTTAAGGACCGACCACATTATAGCAGTTAGTCAATGAATGACTAAGTTGATGCACAAAAGGAGATATAATTTCATAAGAAAAGGTAATATATCATGACAAGTCATGGGTAATTAAATTAGATCATAAAAAGATATGTACAAATCTCTATATCAGCATACGCAAGTTGGAAAAAAAACATTAGCGGGGTTGTAAAGCAAGATTGAAAGGTGCCACTAATTAAGAAATTCAAGTTTCAATAAACCAAATTTGGAAACACATTTCTAAATAGCATTACTATGGGAATCATTCTTGGAAATCTTGTACACAGGCCAAGTCTTTAAAAATCATTTTTCTTTGATTTCATGTTGATATGTAGCTCCATAATCTGATGCATAATTCCATTCATAAATTAGTTTCTACATGAATTATTTGTCTTCAAGGAGAAGTCCTCTTATTGAAAAAAATGTCCTCAAGATTTCTTGCAAAACATCTCATCATTTTAGGATTTGGTTTATTTTTCTACTTTTCTCATCATTCCTTTTTCTTCAACATTGTGGTGTAACCATATGAGTTATGAAGAATTAGCTTTTGTTTATACTTACAGATACTAAGAAGATTATCTTCCACATCATATCAAGGATGAAATTGGAAAAATCCTCAGTTTAATGGTAGACAAAATAACAAGATGGAAGAGAACACTATCTTTGTAGAGTCTCCTTTGACTATAGAAGGAATCAATCCAATCCCCAAGACAAGGATATAAATTTCATGGCAAGGTTTCACAACATATTAAAAAAAAATGAAGACATGGTTTCTAATTATTGATTTTTTTTGAAAGGTATGCTTGTTCCAATATTACTGGAAGTAGTGTTGAGAATAGTGCTTTGGCTCTTGGAATGAATACTAGTACATCAAGCAACTAGTCTCTACATGGAATTCGTGATCTATGTTCACCTTTCCAGTCTCAAGGAAGTGCTCAAACAAATATTAGGGAAATTCCCCCATCCAATTTGTTACATGAATGCTCGAGGAAATGGTAAAAGCAAAGTGAGCCAGAGGGCATACAACGTAATGAATTGGAACAACAACATCAAATTAGTCAATTGGAAAAGTGGATTGTTTCTTTGGTCATTATTATTGGTGTGGGCAGAGTTGTATTGGCTGGGGGTTGATTTTTACAGTTGTAATATCTTTGGCATTATTACTTGTGAAAATCATTGAAAGTATTGAAGTTATATGCTGGTTATCAAAAGCTACAGAATTGTTTACAAGCTTGTGTTGCAGATAATGATTTTCTTATATCTTGATATCCTTGAATTGGGTACTCGTGATTTTTGGAGGGGAGAAGCAATAAATTATAACAGGTATGCTTGCAAAATTTCTCAAAAACCTAGATTATAGCTTGTGAGAAATCTGTTATTTATCAGACTTGTAGCAGCCTTGAATTCAATGAATAATGTTTTTTTGCTAAGTCTATTTTGGTGAGAAGAAGCTACAAGAGAGATGATTAGGTATTGGGGTCTCTTATTTAAATAGAAGAAGCCTCACATATATCGACTTTCATCCTCCAAGTAGAACTTTAATCTCTCTTATACATGGGGTCATGACCAATAAAATTTTATCATTAAACACTTAATCAAGTTAGTAAGCTTCATATTATATGTTGAAGGTAGAGTAAAATTGTTACTATTGCATAGCTATAGAGCTATTTGGTTATCAAATTGCCAACCTCCATAATTTGTTAGTTCAATTAAACAAGTCCCAAGCCTCTAAAATTGTGTTGCAAGCTTGTTGCAAAAAACAAATGTTTAAAATATTGCGAGCTTGTAAAGAGATCTAGTAACATTGTAGAAAAAACATTACAAGTTTTCCAAGGAAACACTACAATAAGGGCATTACCACTACTGTGAATTAATCCAACACATTGGCATTTTAAATCAACACCTACAGGAGTCATTGAATTTATAACTTGGAAGGTGGAAGATTTTAAGTCAAATAAAAACAAGCACAAGCTATAGCATATTTAGAGTCCAAAGAATTAAATGAAGATCAAGCTGCAGGAGTCTATGAGTCCAACTTGTAAGCTATAGGGATCTTTTTGTAGAGGCATATAAAAAGGTTGATTTGTAATCCAAATTGTAAGCTACAGAAATACAATTTGGCCACATGATTCAAACTCAAATCTCATCCAAATTCAAAATTGGCGCACCAACTATCAAACCCTTCACACATATTCTGATGCTATCACGCATTCAACTTTCATAAACCACATTCTCTTTGACAACTCAGAAATTAGTTTTGAAAATTATTTTAATATTGACATCTACAAGTTGGGATATGGTCTTCATGGTAGGTTCTAATAGGATTTGGAGGAAATCTAAACAAGGATAGGTTTTGGCTATATTAATTCAAATTCATCACCAGAAGGAGGAGATGGTTTGGGCATAATTCCATAGAGACCACTCCAATACGAATTCAGTTACAGTGTATGATGGTAAACAAATGACAATGTGATTTCATGAGCAAAATTCTGGGTTGTTTTGGCTGACAGTTATTTGTGTGCTCTGGACTTGATGAATGAATCTATTAAATTCTTATTTTGGTGGTCAAGAGTGTCTTTATTGACTAGAAAACTGTAGGTGATTCTCACTAGAGGCATAGGTTAGTGCAGAGCACCCAAAGCAACACCAAGAAAAAATGCAGCGTTTCTAAGTTTCACATCGTTGGTTGGTAATCTCTATTAATTTATAAGTCACATGCATATTGAGGAGTGATCCCGCAATTAGGAGGGATCCACTTATATTTTTTGTAAAATGCCAATGCATCCAAATCATTCCACATTGAATTGTCGGTGTCATCATTTGAGACACTCGAAGGGAAGAAGTCGATTCCATTCTATATCGATTGTATGTAGATTGTAGGTTATGTATGCAGATTGTAGTTTATGTTCCCCATGAATTATCTCTATCAAAAACAAATTAAATGTGGCTGGGAATGACTATGTTCACACAGTCATAATTGAAGGTTTTACTATGATTTTGGGTGGAGAGTTTGGGAGGCGGTTTAGGTAGAGTGACTATGAGGTATGTGAGTTTGTTATTAGGGGTGTGTCAAAGTGGAATAGGGTCTTAAATTAAGACTTCAGGACAATCAACAGTAAGGGTTTCTGTAGGTATCCGTGGGGTGTCTAAATGTTTAGAATATAGGGTTAATGGCCTTGAGTTAGGGAGATAATGGCCTAGGCATGAAAGGGGAGATATCCTAGGGTGAGCTAGTATGAAAATAGGTCAACGTTAGGTAGGTTGGGGCTGCAAAAATAGTTTAGGACCGTCAAATGGTAGACATTCCTAAGGATGGACGTGAGTTTTTAGGATAGTAGGAGAGAGGCCTAGAGATCTTGCGTTATGAGTCTAATAGTTTAGAGTGGTGGCTAGGTTAGGGTAGGTTTCTAATGAATATGGACAACAAACTTCACAAAGAGTGTTGTCCAAAGGAAATTCCTTGAAACACTTTTAATATTTACCATTCCAATAAAGTTGTTTTAAATATAGTATTCATAGTCTGGAAAAAGACAATACACACCTCATTACTGAACTCAATTGAATGATAATAATTTCTTCCCATTGCTACAATTAATCACCACACAACTCATAAATCTAAATTATGGCATCAACTAGGAATCAAATCCAAATTTAAGAAAAATATCATTTCCTTATTTATGATAAATGATTATAAGTTGCACTTAACTATAGGGAACATAATTACGATTGTGTTCTTGTCACAGGTTCAACTATATCATTAGCTTAAGGAAATATTTAATAAACAAGTGACCAAAAGAACAAACCCACACAAACATGGTGCCAACAACAATTGCAAGGTATACTTATATGGAACTTAGTATCTAAATCTAGTTAGAAGGAACATGATCCAAGTTATTGGCTTTAGTCAGTTAATGCCCTAGATGAAAAATACAGAGTAATTTTGGAGATAACCAAACACAGTTACAATGGTATGTTGTTCTAGACATTGCAATAAATCAAATGATATATTAATCGCCCCAAAACATCCAAGAATGGGGGACTGTGTTAGAGTGAATCTATATCTAGCATTAAAATGGTGGGTCTGTCTTTGTAATAGTTATGTTAGTCCTAAATTGAGTGCCAAGTTAGTAGCTTTAGTAGCTTTAGGGAGCTATATATATTAGGTCTAGATATCTTGCGTTAGGCCACTGAGAGTCTAGGATTGCTAGGCTTATGATGTAGGTTAGGTTTAGGGTAGGCCGAGGTATGTAGGGGTAGCCTTATAGGTTAGGTTAGGAGGTTCAAACCTCCTAGGAGGAGTAAGAAGAATATGAAGAGGATGATGAAACTCAGGGTCACCGCATTCAGTGTGTACTACATTGATTTAGGCTAGCAACAATGTTGTCTAGAGAGACATACCTTGGGGATTGCACCCACCGCCATGCATCCTTAACACTCGTGGAGTCAACATAACTTTGTATTCTTAAATTAAAATTTCCAAAAATAAATCATTGATCTCCACATTCATTACAAAATATCATGATAGTCATTAATCAACCAAAAATCACCTTAAAACAGTCCTTAACAAGGTCCATACCTTTGAGTGATGGGGTGCCTCCAATGTTGCTCCTCTCCATCCTGCGATTCATCACATGACTTAATTATATTTCAGAATAGTAATTAAAGATGTAACAACCTCTACAAATTAATGACTAAAGACGAATACCTGAATGAGCTTCTCTTCGTTTCGAGAATAAATTATTCTCTACTGAACAAGACTAACCATGTGAAGGTGGAAGCTCTTTTGGCCCCTCCCCCCCTCTCACATCACTCTCATTTCCCCATACCCAATCTATCTAGATTTTACAACTATAATTAGAAATGACAGTAACATTAAATGTAAGAAAAAAACATTCATTGCCATGTGCTAAAACAAAAAACATGAAAGCAAATAACATTCATGACATTTAGGAAAATACATTACATTGGACCATAAATATATTGGATTTAAATTAATAATAAAATGTCTAATCATTTGTTTTTCTTCTTCTTCTTCTTCTTGGTATCCATGAAATCACAAATTAAGTCGTCATCATCATTATTTAACTGATCCCCCATAGTTATTGGGCCTTCTTGAAGTGTTGCATCATCAATAGTCAACACCTCACGGCATGATGAACTTCTAGTATTTCGGCGTGGAGGTCGAGGATGCACATGGGTATCCACTGCTGCAACAAAAAAAAAAATTCAAGAGATATTGTTATTCACTGTTCCTAGGGAAATTTAATTAATACAGATTTAATTACAGTGTTTTATACCTGGATTAGCCGGTGCAGTAGAAACAGTAGCTGGTGGCTGCATTGTTGTTTCTATGCTTGTTGATCTCCGCTCTTGATCGACATCTACACACTCTGCCATATGAAACAATATAAGTATTTAGTACATAATATACCCTAAATATTAATACTCATTGAAAAATGGAAAAACATTAAAAATGCGCGCATACCACTATGTAATGGTCCTTCGACAACAACACTTGAATCAATATGGGGGTCGGGATGTGGTTCATCGGGTACATCAGGAGCATTGGTAGCATTGTTACTCTCCTGTGAATGTGGAAAAGACACATTATTTTACATTTTAAATGAATAAAAAATATATTTTACATTACAAGTAATCAATGAGTAAAAACTAATCGACAAGTTTTTAATTTCATTGTATTTACCATGTCCTCCAGAGAGACACATGTCAATTTCCCCAAGCTTCTTCGATGCGCCACCACACCATCAAAACCCTGCGTGAACTCGACCTTTAGATCTTCTTCTATGGATTTGTCATTGAAAAAATCCCCCTACATTGAGCAATATCAAAATCATTAGTCACTAGCTGCAATGAATTACATATTTTGTGACGATGATAAAAAAAAAGTAAAATGTTTATGAACTTACAACCCATGCCTTCAATCTCCCGTAACCACCTTGTCCCAGTTTATGTTGGCCATGTTTGTCTTGTCTTGCCTTTGTTTCCTTGGAAGTGTCTTGGAGTCTATGCAATATTTTGAAATATGTTAGATATTGATTGTTTTCCTCATAAAGTAAACAAAAGACCATCATAGTAAATTGAAAACACCTCTTACCTTCCAGCGCCAGGTGGTTTCTTCCCTTGTGCTTTCATCACTAATTCTCTTGCATCGAGAATAATTTATTTCCACTCCCTCTCGAGGGAAACCAAAGGTCGTTCGCACTTGGGGTCCTGTACTAACTTATTCCTATACGCCTCTCTAACATGTTTCAAATGCTTGTCGGTACTTTTTAGGACTTCCGACTTATTGAATGAGTCACCAAACTCGCCAACCAATCTGGAGATAAGAAGGCTTTTCAGTTTGGAATTTTGTCGATTCCATCATAGTCAAATGGTCGGCCCAAAAATTTCTAATGCATAGTCATGCAAACTATTGTAGAACACATTGTTTCCTGTAAAACATCATCATCATTAGTAATTTAAATCTCACTAATATGTGATTGTTTAAACAATAATATAACATGAATCTCTATAAATACATATATTAAATACTTGGTAGTTGTACTATTTTTAGAGGAACCATGTCATGGTCGACCAAAAATGATACCGCGGTTGTTCCTGTGCTTTGGATATGTGTAGCACTAGGGTAACAATCAACGGAAGAGTGATCACTTCCATGATCATGTACACCACCTACACAATCTGGCGTGTGCTGTGGGGGCATTGCATCACCCCTAGAAGGTATAGAATCGGTATCAGGTGGCACACTTGGGGTGGAAAATATCCTGGTGGCTACATGGCCATGTGGGTTCGCTGTTGCAGTCTTGCTGCTGCCACCAGAACCTTCCCTTCCACTCTCATCGATCTCACAAAATTCTACAATGAGAAATATGTGTTAATTGCATATATCAAATTACAAAATTTAAAACCAAAAATTGATATTGTTAGATGACATGACTTACCCCATAATTTTATATCTTAATGCATAATTCAACTACCCTTTGGAAATCCTCAGCATTTTTTGGCCCAACAACGACCAAATCCTGGAATTCCCTATTGGCCTTTCTTAGGGACAATTCTATTAGCTGCAAGAGGTCTCTAGATTCAAATATCTTTTCATCACATATATATTCATCGTTTTCGGTCAATGCGGTGCTAGGAACAGGGCCTTTGCCCCGATAAACGCCTTTTCCATGCTCAGGGCCTTTGCCCCGATCACCACTTTGGAGGAATTTCAAGAAGAATGTTAGTATGTGCAAGAAATATTGAAAAAACAATATATGAAATAATGTAATATTGGCAAATATTATGAAATGAAACATTCACACATATAGTGATAGTGTCTATTGTAACTCCATAGTGAGCCCATGCTTCTTTGTAAACAACAAGGTGCATTGCTCATTTTCTTGTTGGTTTTTCCCAAATCAGGTTTCCCATAGTACATATTGTCATTCCTTGTGTTGGTGTGCTCATTTTACTAATATATGTTCTCTCTTATATTCTCAATTCATTTCAATATTTTGACTAATATACTTGTAATATTACATTTTGATCATAGGAAAACATTGTATAAATGAGTATAATCTCATAAGAAAATAAAAGAAGATAATGGGTTTAATGGGTATAATGGGTTTTGTACTGTAGCAAAAGACGATGACTAGAGAAAATGATTGTTATATTTGAGTAGAACAAAGGTAGAAAAAGACCTTATAAAAGTTTTTCACAAGTGATAGTGTCTATTGTAACTCCATAGTGATTCCATGCTTCTTTGTAAACAACAAGGTGCATTGCTCATTTTCTTGTTGGTTTTTCCCAAATCAGGTTCCCCATAGTACATATTGTCATTCCTTGTGTTAGTGCGCTCATTTTACTAATATATGTTCTCTCTTATATTCTCAGTTCATTTCAATATTTTGACTACTATACTTGTAATATTACATTTTGATCATAAGAAAACATTGTATAAATGAGTATAATCTCATAAGAAAATAAAATAAAATTTCGTCACAAATTAAACATTCACAAATTAAGTAATCCCTTTTTAAGTTTGGGTATAATGGATTTTGTACCATAGCAAAAGAATACGTTCCTGGGTCTACTCGATTCAGATTGTAATCGACCAACAACTCTTCGCCTGCCGTTATTGTTTTCAGCGCACATACAAATATCCTATTACCTTCACACTCCTCAAAAATGCAATTGGGTTCCTTTCTTGTCATCCCAAGCCTTGTACTGTTTATAAGACTTGCAATATTCCCTGATTCCTTTGGACTTCCATAAATATACATAGTCTCTCCTTTATTTTTATTATTGTCTTTCAGCTGTATATAATTTTCGGCGAGTGCGTATCTCCGCATACTAGGCATATATTGGACTAGCCTCAACCATACTCCATAAGTGTAACATGGTCCAACATACTCAAACAATTCAACTAATCTACCATATTTTACCTTTATGCCATCCATGGAGAATAAACCAATGCCATGGATGGATGACGAAGCAATGCGATACATCCTCTCATTAACACAAAAGTCGGTGTCCAACTTTGGAAGTTCCTTGGGTACCCACTGTTTCAGTAGGTGTTTGTACCTCAAGGGAGCCTCGATGTCACTTATTCTCTCATCGTCATGAGAGCATGATCCTCCTTCAACAAGAAATAATTTCATGCACCTACCAAAATTTCTTCTGACCTTTTCACCTCTAGTTGATTTCGCCTTGTAACATGTGTTGGAGATGTTTTCCTTTGTCCCTCTCGAAATTTCATCGCTCAAGATGGATGATAGGTCT
Source organism: Picea engelmannii (assembly GCA_009831015.1). Lineage (NCBI taxonomy): Eukaryota > Viridiplantae > Streptophyta > Pinopsida > Pinales > Pinaceae > Picea > Picea engelmannii. The sequence goes on from ML779593.1 coordinate 514,831, forward strand.
GATAGATACATATTTGGTTGTACCTACACTCCATCGAAGGAGAATGAAACGTTAGGTCAACGATCTTCGTATTATAGTATAGCTAAAGATAAACATTGAAAAGATAACTTGACATGTAAGACTTTTTCATCTAGGGTTGGAGCCCAACCTCTGAGAAAACACAAAGTATTTCTTCACTCAATATTTTGGGTAGGTGTTGGGCCAAAATTATGTGGGAAGACAAAATAAATAATTTAGAATTTCCCATCTAATTTGTAGCCCACCTCTAATTTATTAGAATCCATGAGGGATTTCATCATGCTAATGAGTAGGTTATATGGTGAAAAGGATTTCTCTTATATGTAGAAGCATTGGGTTCCCTCGATACACCAAATGTTGAAGAAGGCAGTTGTAATATAGATGACTAGAGAAAATGATTGTTATATTTGAGTAGAACAAAGGTAGAAAAATACCTTATAGAA
>ML779593.1:515307-528245 GCA_009831015.1 Picea engelmannii
AGTGTCTATTGTAACTCCATAGTGAGTCCATGCTTCTTTGTAAACAACAAGGTGCATTGCTCATTTTCTTGTTGGTTTTTCCCAAATCAGGTTTCCCATAGTACATATTGTCATTCCTTGTGTTGGTGTGCTCATTTTACTAATATATGTTCTCTCTTATATTCTCAGTTCATTTCAATATTTTGACTAATATACTTGTAATATTACATTTTGATCAAAAGAAAACATTGTATAAATGAGTATAATCTCATGGTATTTTGTAGTAGAATTTAAGATCTCTTGTAACAAAGTGTCCAATGTAATACCCATGATAGACTATAGTTTATATATCATATTGGTATCAGAGAAGTTTTGTATGGGGTTTACATGGAATATTGTAGGATCTAAAAAATGATGGAAAGAAATCAGTTCCAAACACTATTCATGGTGTATGGATATTGTATCATTCAAAAGGATGACCTAGAGGAGACATTTGCAAGAATGGAAGTGTGTGTCTTTGACATCTCCATAGTATGGAAATTTTAATGTAAATAGAGGAGATTTTAGGATCCCTAGAATTGCATGGAAATTTTAGGATCAATAGAGGAAAGAACTAAGTACATTGCATGAAAATTTGAAAATCTAGTTCATCATATTTTCCGAGCTACAGGCTATACAAGTTAGGGTTTTGTTTAATCCCCAAACTAGGCTTAAATAGGTGGTTTTAGTAAAATAGTCATATCTAATGATTGCAAAGTAAACATTGAGTGAAACTTATGGGATTGGATAGAATATGGACCCAAGTGTTTCAAGCACAAATTTTATACATTCCATGGAAATATTGGACAAATAGAAATCTGTACAATTTCACGCACTTAAAAGACACCAAAAACAATAAGTTTTGGTATCTTGGACCTAACTTCCTCTTGAATAATTGAAATTGAATTAGACTTGTGGGAATCTAAAGGAGGCATATTAGGAAATTACCATGTAAAATTTAATACCATGAGAGTATCAAAATTAGATTAACATTGGGTGAAAGATGGGCTAGTAGAGCAAATCCCATGTCATGACTTCGCCTTGACTACATGTGTTGGATATGTTTTCCCATATTTATCTAGTTGATTTTGCCATGTTTATCTAGTTGATTTCACCTTGTTACATGTGTTGGATATAGCTCTGAGCATTGGCATTCCATCTAATCAAAATTTTGGTAAGTTTTTAGAAACATATTAAAGAGCACCAAAATTGCTATAATTTATTCCCTGAGAATATAACAAAGAAACAATGGACCCTATCTAAATGAACTACATGGTATAGTTATCTCAATTTCACAAAGTTGTAACCTAGCCAAAGATTCCCCCTTGTTTCAATGTAGTCCTTTGGTTGATTAGGAGGACTATCACTAATCACTAAGGAAAGGGAGGACTATGAGGACTATCACTAAGGAAAAGGGGGACTATGAACAATCCCTTTAGTTTCACATAGCTAAATTTGTATTGAATATAATCTACACTATACGTTCTTTCCTAAACATGTGTGACAAGTGATATATTTATCTTCCTCCTATTTGGATCATTCTTTAAGGGAAACTTAGTTGTGTTAGGGCTGATCAACAGTTGGTACATAGAAGGAGATGAAAATTATATCCAAATATATAAGTGCACCTCATCTTTGCATATATATTTTTAATCACATCCTATCCTCATTCTTATATGGAGGGCTCCTTATTCTCATGTAGAAGAGGGATTAAGAAAAAGACTAAACCCTAAACTCTATATCAGGAATTAAGAATATATCATAATAAGAATGCCCATAAGAAGAAGAAGCAGAGTAGGAAGGTGAGAGGAAAGAAATCACTATGCTTGGGATGTAAATAAGCAATCACTATGCTTGGGAGGTAAATGAGCATGGGAATATACCAATATGACTCATACTCAGCGATTTGCTTTGGAAGGGATAGGAAAAAAGTGGAATAACATACTCAGCGATTCGTTTGGGAAGAAAAGGAAGTCAAACAAAAAAATAGAAAACAAATACAGAGTCAACACGACACTAAATCACTATCTTGTGAGGTGTGAGATCAATAGGTGAATATGGAGGGAAAATAGGGTTTAGATACTATGTTTGCATACCATGATCTTTTCTGGGGAAGTCTATGGAATCGAAATTTAGCCCGTGCGCCTCTCCCTCCTCAATGTGCCCCTCCTTCTCCTCCTCCTCTCCCTCCTTCTCCCCTGATACCCTCCACTCTACCATGCATGCCTCATTATCCCCTGCTACCCTCCACTCTGCCATGTGTGTGCAGACGTGCAGCTATTCGGGCCAGCTAAAAAATTATGAGCACGCGATTTTGGTTTTCGTTTTTTTTTAATGTTGTTTTTATATTATTTATTTATATAAATTATCATTGAAAAAGGATTTTCATAATTTGGTTAACATAAGGAACAGGTAAGTCTTCGGTTATTTTTAACAAAGACTGTTTTAACCATAACACAAAAAAGTCACGGCGCTAGGCTTTGGAGGAGCTACAATGACATGAGCGTCCAAGAAAGGCTACCATGAGTGCGCCTGGGGGTGGGGAGTCGGCTCCCCCCCCTCCATTCTCTGCTCATGATGCTTTCAGGAAGCTCATCAACAACCAAGGTAAGAAAATCCCCCCCCCCCTTGAAGTCCCAAAATTCATCAAGAAATTATATGCTATCCCAGAAATAACATTGTATGAGGAACAACCCATCAAGATCTCCATGGAATTAGAAAAAAGAGGGTTAGTAGGATATTTTATGGGGATATGGCCATCGAAAAAAACTACATATGATTAGATCTAGAGGAACTAGAGGCCCCAACTTCAACACAGTGTAACCTGCTATCTAGTGGCAAGAGGATTCTTCGTTTTTGAATTCATATCGAAAGAAGGAACTGGAGGCCCCAACTTCAACACATTGTAACATGCTATCCAATGGCAAGGGGAATTCTTCATTTTTGAATCTAGGGGTCCATCATACTCACCAACTGAAAGTTTGCATGTATCTGTACAAAAAAAAGAAACAACTTCAAAATTGGTATTGTGCTTGGATCACCCCTCATCCGGGTCCCCCTTTAGGCTATAGTTAAAATAATAGTTATAGTCCACGAAATATCACATTGAATTTTTGGCCATCCCCATCCACTCAAGCGGGGCCCCATCAATCCTTCCTCTCTCATTTACGAACTTTCAGACCCCTCAAGATATATCCCTGGCTCTGGCCTTCCAAACAACTGTCAACGCTCCTCCACGACCAATCCAAAGGATTCTCGAAATGGTTGAGATGAAGCTCATCCATTTTGAGGTGGCAAGGAAATAGGGTTGTCCGGCGGCCCCCTGAGCCCTCCACAATGACTCCTCAGTCGTTAAGATGTGGCAAACAACCACAGGGTAAGCCCTTGGGAGGCGTTCAGATGCCCCTTTGCATTCGATTTCTACTATTTAGACCATCAAGGTAGGGTAAGGCCTCAAGCCTTGTCGGATGTCACTCAAGCACCCTCAGGGACCCTTTCAGGAAGGATTCTATCAGTCAAGGAGTGACATCCGACAAGGCTTGAGGCCTTACCCTACCTTGATGGTCTGAATAGAAGAAATCGAACGTAGAGGGGCATCTGAGCACCTCCCAAGGGATTACCCTGTGGTTGTTTGCCACATCTTAACAACTGAGGAGTCATTGCAAAGGGCTCAGGGGGCTGCCGAACAACCCTATTGCCTTGCCACCTCGAAATGAATGAGCTGCACCTCAACCATTTTGAGAAGCCTTTGGATTGGCCATGGAGGAGCGTCGATGAATGTTTGGAAGGCAAGAGCCAGGGATATAGCTTGAGGGGTCTGAAAGTTCGTAAATGAGAGAGGAAGGCTTGATGGGGCCCTCCTTGAGTGGATGGGTTTGGCCAAAAATTCGATGTGAGCTTTCGTGGACTATAACTATGATTTTAACTATAGCCTAAAGGGACAACCTACTGAATTGTTTGGGGAAAATTTTCATCCCTCGTAGAAGCAGATCAATGCGTCGACGACCAACGATATGTTACATAAATGAAATTAACACAACAATTGTTAGATTATACATAGTATACATGAGAATTCAACACAATTAAAAAATGTAATATATTGCATACGATGATGAAGATTGACTTACATTGACGATTTGATCTGTTATATTCCAACTTCCATAGGTGTGGTGTCATTCTTCATGGTTTTATTCCACTCTCCTCTTTACCATTGAAAATTTGTTTATCGATATTTCGATACCTATGGTTTGTAGGGAGAAAGTTCCTTTATTCATCAAACACCTCCTTTCCTAAACTTATTGAACGATGAGATCTCATCCTAGGACCACAAACTGAACATGAAAATTTACCCTTTGTTTGCAGACCTAGAAGATATGCATTAATGGCAACATTAGTTATATAACAAGAAATTATTTAAAAAACAAACATTATAATATCATCAACATCTAACTTATTTAAGTGCAATAGTGTGTTACATACCACAAAAATGTGTTAGTCCCGGTGCATCGTGAATTGTCCATGTAAGAATCCCATGGAATTGAAATCCTCTTTGACCTATTAGTCTAGAGATGTCGTCCCATAACTTTAACAGTTCATTGACAAGAGGCTCAATATATACATTCATATCTTTCACTTGGTACTTACCTAAATGGATAAAAAATACACATAATTACTACACCTTATATACATATATGAAATTGTGCAATGAACAAGACAAATGAAATGTTAAACATTAAAAAAACAATATCGTTATCAAAATATACTTGGAACAGTCATTGCCAAAATTGTGTGCTCTCTCTTTATTCACATCCAAGGAGGAAGGTTATTGTTTATAACAAAAATAGGCCACACCGAGTAGATAGACCTGAGCTCACCAAATGGATTTACACTATTAGCTGCCAATGAAATCCTAACATTACGAGGTTCTTCTTTAAAAATTGGCCATCTTTCTTCGATATTTTTATATAAAGAACCATCTGCAGGCATTCGAAGAACATCATCTTCACTTCTATTCCATGCATGGTAATCCATAAACTATGCTATGTTCCGACATCTAACTAGTCGCTACAAGCGTGTAATTATGGGAATATAACGAAGAACCTTGTGAGGCACCTTTTTTGTTAACTGATCAGTTCGATATCTACTGATTTGACATTGCGGGCAATTCGATTCATATGCATATTTTCCATAATATATTATGTTATCATTGGGGCATGCATCAATAGCCTGATATTCCATTCCATTTTCTTTTAGAATGGTTGATAATTCTCAGTATGTGCGAGGTAACTTATTTGGTGATGGTAAGAAATATTCACGTATCAACCTACAACAACAATATACAAAAAACAAAATCAATAATGAAAATGATATTAATCATTATAAATATTGCATCCTTAATTTAGACATCAATTGACACTGAAAATAAAATAAAATAAAAGTTGAAAATTGCATAAAACTGTAAAATTATGTTGCTTACCTTAGGATCTGTTTCATACATGTGTTTGACAAACCATTTGATACCTTCAAGTTGACCAACAACATTATAGCAGAGAGAACACTTTTTTTTGTGCCTTCATGTAGGGATTCAATGGCATTTTGAAGGATAGGTTTATCAAAAATATATTCATCATCATTGTCCTCATCACTGTCATCATTATCATCCTGCAAGTTGTCCTCCTCGATGTTGACATCATCATCCATTCGAGCATTATAAATGTCTTGGATCAATCTATTTGTCCCATCATCATCAATTGTATTATTAATATCATCATTTCCATAGGAATAATGTGATCACCATTATCCACACGATTAAGTTCATCTTGTTTTTCAGTTTTATCTCTATGAAAACGTCTCCTGCTAGGCGGCATCACATTCTTAGGATGATTTTTATTTAATAAAAACAATGGAAGCAATAGAATACAGTTAGAGTATATCACAAATATTATTTTGAAAGATAAATTAAAAAAAAAAACAATTAATGTATAATACCCATAAAGAACTATAATAACTAATTACTTACCATGGGACGATATTCATTGCCCCCTTTAACGTGCCCATTCTCCCTACAATGTTTTTCAACTATTTTTAAAGGTAGTATTTTTCCATTAAAACCCCTACATTCACAACAAGGGTAATAACATTTCCCATCACCATGAATCACCATTTGCTGCTTTAACATAACAAGCTCTCTTTTCTCATTTGGAGTTGACATTGTAATTACCTATTACAACAAATCCATTGAAACATTATAAGTGCAATATGCAAATCTATTCAAATAATTTGGTATATATTTAGATATTTGTAATGAAAATTATACAGCATGTCCAGAAAAAATAAGGGACAAAGCATGAAACCTAAAAGCATGAAACATTAATAAGAGGAGGTGGATCTATTATCACCCAAAATCACACTATATAATATTAATTCCCTAATAAAAATTAGGGTAGCTTTAGGGATACACAAGAGTATTGATGCCCAATATCAACAAAAAATCCACTGCTCTTCACTTCTAGTTGGTTCTTTTCCAGCTCAAGGAGGAAACCCTAAATGTAAATTTACTAAGGCAAGGATACTTAGATATTCAAGAAGTTCCATGAAATATAAGAACAAAATTAGAGTGATTGTAGCTGAATCAATTATCTTTTTACTCTATAAAAAGTGGATTAACCATAAAATATTTCTCAGGAGTTAAAATAAACCATAAAATCTGATTTAAGGAGTGAAAATAAACCATAAAATAGTTCAATAGCACCAAATTACTAAGTCACACAGAATTTTTTTAAGTACTGACCTTCAAAATCTCAGCTATGTAGAGTCTGATAAATTCAATGTTTCTCTTCTTGAAAGAGACTTGAAATCAAGATTTCATAAAAAACCAGAACACCATTGCATCAGAACACCTGAATGATTTTCACAACTGTAGAAAATGATTGTCACAACTATAGAAAATTTTCCATAACTGAGATATATATATAGGATTGATTTGCCATAAATGACCGTTTGATTCTCACACGTGCCATAGTTGGTCGTTATAACGACTAAAGTTAGTCTCTATAGCGACTAACTGGTGGTTGGTCTCTCTACCGACTAAATTTCGTCGTTATAACGACCAAAGTGGAATGTTGGTTGCTAGAGCGACCAACAATTGGACCCCGAAAAAAAAGAGTATATTTAGTCCAAAAAAAGAAAAAAAAATACGACGAAATTTTAAATCGTCGTAATTTGCGCCCAATGTAGTAGTGTTTGCAGAACTTGTGAAGGAAGTCAGCTGATGCATTTGTGTCTGGCTACTGCCAAGATACCAGAAGCATGGATCTCTCCCAAGGGCCCATCAGATTCTGAGACATGTATGGTTTCCCCACACCTTGTCCCTCCATTGATCGACACAATGCTTTCTTCTCCTGACCTCACCCCCATTGTCGAGGGTGATGTGTCCCCTATCCCTGTTGTCATGCATCCTCTTCAACCTATAATCGAAGAGGGGGTCATACCATTGCAATCTCTGGTTAATCCCACTCTCCTTGTAAAGGGCGATGCAACTTTCAGTCATGTCATCAACATTCCTAATCCTACTCCTTCTGAATGAGAGAGATTTATTCTTCCCTCGAATGTCCTGACGAGGTTCCTTCGATTGGGACGACCTGATGGGGCATCCTGTACCCCCACCTATGTCTTTTCCATTAAGAGACATTATTAGAACCATCATGGAGACTATATACTCCGTTAGCACTTTCTCCTCCTCAACTTAGAGAGATTTGGGTTTTCCCAAGCTTTTGTCAGCTATCCGTAAGATATTGACCTTCCGCAGAAGATCGATACGGGAGCCTTGGCCTCCCCCTTTACATGTTGATTAGAAAAACATAACGAGTCTTAGTTAATCTCTTTTCTGAATCGTCTAAAAAATGAAAAGATTTCCGAGTGATTTGTCCCTTTCACACTCGTTAAATTGGATTTGAAAGGTCATGAGTCTTAGTTAAGCTCTTTTCCGACTCGTTACCAAAAATAGAAAATATCGCCAAGTGAACTTGTCTTTTTCACACTCGTAAATTGGATTTGAAAAAATGTCTATTTGGCACAAGTTTATCCCTTTTTCACACCAAGTAGACTAAAAGACATAAAAAAGGACATTTTTTGGTGTCAATTTGTGATTGCATCTCATGCCCTCACTTGCAGTATTGAGCCTTTAGCTGGTTCTCGCTTTGCGTTATAAACCATTGCCTAAGCAATTTTTGCATCCTCAACCAAGAAGAACCTTGTTTATATCCTTCGCAATTTGACACCCTATACCCTGGAGGGTGACGCAACCCTGCCCTCGACGGCAAGCCGCTCTCACCAGGACCTTCTTACTCTTTCACAGGCCCGAAGAGTTCTAAGTCTCTTCTCCCCCCCCTTATCGGGAGTTCGCAACCCACAGCTCACTCTTCTATATCCTCTCTTTCCTCGGCTCGGGGAATCGGGACTTCGCTTCTCGTGCTACCAACCACTCGGGACTTCAACTCCCAATAACCGATGCGCCGAGGTGCTGAGACCCACGATCTCGCGACCTTGTGATTTCGCTTCTCGCGAGTCGGATTAACTTCACTTCGACTTCTGAGGCCTGAATCGCCGATACCCGAGTATTGCTACCTCGTCTCTTCACGAACTCGCGACTTATGAGATCGGTCGCTTGGCTCTTCAACTCCCGAGGCCCGATGCCCCGAGATCACGTGCCACCTGTCCCATTCCGAAAAAATTAATAGCTCCCACGGAACTGGGAATCGCTGCTCGCGATATCGACATGCATGCAACTCTTGCACTCGCCAACCCCGATATGCCGATAGACGATGGAAAATGGGTTTTTACTTGCGCTTGAAGGTTAACTCTCTCTCAGAAGTTCAAGTCGTAGATTCTCTTCCTCCTGAAGAGTCCCCCTACTCCGAAGCTTCTCTCATTTGGGGTTTCTCCTGGGTTTGTTCCACAATACTTGTAAGGGACTCTCCCTCCTGAGGCTTCACCAACTTCCACTCAGAATCACTCTGATTTCAATTCTTCTATAAAATCACATACGCCGCATATGAAAGAAGTACGCAGCAAGTAGAAATTATGCAAAGGCATAATGCCAATAGCACACAGAGGATACACACATCCATGGAGTGGAATCAAGACTTTCCTGCTTTCCTCTTCCCAGGCTTGCCTCTGAGATTTCAATTCGACCTGCTCTTCACCTGCACGGTCTGAATAACTCAACACAACTTCTGGGCAAACAAAGATGAGAGTTTAACTGTCCAGCCTCCTCAACACACTCTATGCGGAGGAATTCCACTGCACTCTATGCAGGAATCTCTTGGCTTAGACAGAGAAACGATTGAACTCATACTCTCATTCCCTCAGATTTCGAACCTGCCATGCAATCACATATGCAACATATAGACAATAGGCAAAACAAGAAGCAAATATGCAACAACATAATATCAACAACACACAGAGAATAATCACAGCCATGGAATTGAATCTATGCTTTCCTATTAATTCAATATCTGTACATGGGGATCCTTCAACCGTTCTCTGAGTTGCTTTCCTCTTGCTCCCTAAACGCTAATGCTGAATAAATCTCAATAATCTGAATGTCTCTCAACAAAAACAACGGAGGGTGCCTATATTCCGTTTTCCCTCTCGAAAGCCAAAACTGTCTAATCTAGACTTAATTGGTTTATCTACTTGCATTAAATCTAAATAAATGCCTCAGCTACCTAAGGACGAGAGCTTATCTGCTCAAGGTCCATTATAAGGTTCAAGTGCGCTTCATCACATCACCATATTAATGTTTTGCGCAGTCATTATCAAGGTAATATTCAAAAAGTGATTTGCTGGTTTGTCCAGCTGTCTCTCTCTCCACGCACTGGCTTGCTTGATGAGTGAGCGATGCTCCTGCATCATACTCCTCGGCTCAAAAGATTTCATGGGCTCCTGCTCATGAGCTCCTGCACGGTGTGACCATGCTTCTGAATGAAGGCCTCTGTTTCCTAGCTGGCATATTCCACTGGGTGGTTCTTTCACTTCACCAGGTATTCAAAATACTGCTTTCTTCTGGTCTTGTTTCCTGCTCTTTTATCCAATATGCACTCCATCCGAGGTTTCTGTGCAACTGGTAATTTCTTCTTCCACTCGACCACTGGTTCTACAGTCCCAGTGTCTGGTTCCTTGAATCTGTATGGGTATAAATCCGAAACATTGAAGATCAGAGATATTCCGATGCCTTCTGGCAACTCAAGCTCATAAGCGTTCTCTCCGAACTTTCTCAGGACTCTGCACGGTCCGATCTTCTTCATCTTGAGCTTGTTATATGTTCCCCTCGGGAACCTTTCCTTCCTTAAGTGCGCCAGAACTAGGTCCCCAACTTCAAACTGAAGTTTCCTTCTCCCCTGATCGGCTCGACGCTTATATTCCTGATTGGACTTCTGCAATCGCTGCTTCACTTCTGCGTGAAGTTCTTGCATCGCCTCAGCGAATTTTTCAGCTCTCGCGCTGCTAGTCTCCGCCTGTTCTGACTCTCTGAGATCAGAAACTCCTCTCAGCTGCGTCCCATACAAAATTTGAAACGGGCTCTTACCTGTACTCCGATTCACTGAATCGTTGTACGCAAATTCTGCCTGTGGTAAGACCTGATCCCAACTGGTGTGATGCTCTGTCACCAGACTTCTCAATAGATCTCCTAAGCTTCTGTTGACCACCTCTGTTTGTCCATCTGTCTGCGGATGGTAAGCAGAACTGAATGCCAAGTCAGTCCCCAGCTTCTTCCATAGCGTCCTCCAAAAGTGACCTATGAACTTGGTTTCCCGATCCGAGACTATGCTCCTGGGCAATCCATGCAATCGCACAATCTTTTTGAAAAATAAGTTCGCGATGTGGGTTGCATCGCTGGTCTTATGACACGGGAGGAAATGTGCCATCTTCGAGAATCTGTCCACTACTACAAAAATGGAATCCACGCCTCTCTACGTTCTCGGTAATCCCAAAACAAAATCCATACTAATTGCCTCCCATGGTCTCTCTGGTATAGGCAACGGCTGATAGAACCCTGTGTTTTGTTTTCGCCCTTTCACGTGTTGACATATTCGACACCTGTCAACAAATCGATTTACATCAGTGCGCATGCCAGGCCAATAATAATATTCGCTCATCTTGGCGAATGTCTTGTCATGTCCAAAATGGCCTGCTAAGCCTCCACTGTGCTTTTCCTTCACCAAATTCTCTCTCATAGAGCAATCTGGAATGCACAATTGATTGTCTTTGAACAGTAATCCATCCTAGATCAGGTATTCAATCCACGAACTCCTATCCCTGAGAAATGGGTTCTCGGCTGCCTCGTATGCCTCGCCAAAGTCTGCGTCACCTGCATACATATCTTTCAGATTCTCAAAACCCAAAGTCTTGACCCTGAATTCCTGCAGCAATAAACATTTTCTGCTCAAGGCGTCATCCACCTTGTTAGCAGTCCCCGAAATGTGCTTTATCACAAATGTAAAATTCTGCATGTATTCTACCCACTTCGCATGCTTTTGATTCAGCTTCTCCTGTTGGCTTACAAACTACAATGCATGGTTGTCGCTGTACAACACGAACTCCTTGGGTACCAAGTAATGCCTCCACTTCTTCAATGCCTGTATGATGGCATAGAATTCTTTATCGTATGTGGAGTATTTCAATTTTGTATCGTCCAGTTTCTCGCTATAGTATGCCACAGGTCTGTCATCCTGACTCAAGACCCCTCCAATAGCATACCCACTGGCATCACACTTCACCTGGAAGGTTTTTCGAAAATCAAGCAACACTAACACCGGTTGCTCTGTTATCTTTTGCTTCAACAGATTGAAGCTCCTTTTGGCCTCCGCTGTCCAATGAAAAACTTTATGTCGTTTCTTCACGGTATCCATCATTGCGGCGCTAATTCCACTGAAGTTTCGAATGAACTTTCGGTAGAAACTAGCCAAACCATGAAAACTTCTTACCTCAAAAACATTCCTCGACGATGGCCAATTCCTGATTACTTCAACCTTCTCAGGATCCATCTTTAACTCATTCATCGAGATTACAAAACCCAAATAAATGAGTTCTGTCTGCATGAAGGAACACTTCTTCAAATTTATCAGCAGCTTCTCCTGCTGTAGCCTTCTCATTACAATGGCTAAATGTCTCAAGTGTTCAGCCCGGGTCTTGCTGAAAATTAATATGTCGTCCAAGTACACGACCACAAACTTACCAATGAATTCTCTCAGGACTTCATTCATCAGCCTCATGAATGTGCTCGACGCGTTTGTCAAGCCAAACGACATGACCAGCCATTCGTACAAACCCTCGTTTGTCTTGAATGCTGTCTTCCATTCATCTCCCTCTCTCATCCGGATCTGATGATATCCGCTCTTGAGATCAATCTTCGAGAAATAATTTGCCCCACTCAGGCAATCCATCAGATCGTCCATTCTCGGCAGTGGAAATCTGTACCTGATGGTGATTTTATTTATCGCCCTGGAGTCTGTACACATCCTCCAGCCTCCATCCTTCTTCGGACTTAGTACTGTCGAAACAGCGCACAGACTAAGACTCTCTCTGACCAGTCCTTTATCCTGTAGATCCTGTACCTGCCTTTTGACTTCCTCATTCTCCTGAGGTGTCAACCTGTATGCTGCCTTGTTCGGCAAGCTTGATCCGGGTATGAGGTCAATGTGGTGACTCACACTCCTCACTGGTGGCAACGAACAAGGTAGTTCATCCACGATGATATCAGCGAACTCTCCAAGCAGTTCCTGAATCTCTTCTGGCAAGTCGTCCACTCTTGTGCTTGTCAGAACAATTCTCGGCTTCCTGACAACAAAGAATTGTGGATCCTCATCCTTCTTCAGCTCTGTGAGAAGTTCCTTCCCACTCATGAGAAGTATGGTACT
>ML779593.1:528499-624356 GCA_009831015.1 Picea engelmannii
TTCTCCCATCATGAACAACATTTCGGTCATACTGCCATGGTCTACCCAATAAAACATGACAAACATCCATGGGAATGACATCACACAGGATCTCATCCTTATATTCACCCATTTTAAATTGGACCAAGCATTGTTTTGTAACAAATACCTGGTGTCCTTTCTACAGCCATGTCACTTTGTATGGACTCGGGTGTTTGTTCATTTTCAGCTCCAGCTTCTCCACCATCTCGGTCGAAACGAGATTATCGGTGCTTCCGCTGTCCATTATGACCTTGCATTTCCAGCCCTTGGTCTTGCATGTGGTCCGGAACAGTCTGCATCTTTGCGTTGTGTCCTCCACCTCTTTCTCAGGTTTCAAGAGAGCCTTGTGCACTGTCAGTGACTTCCCACTTCCAGTGTCTTCATCCTCCACATCACGCCTCTGCGCCTCAATGATGTGAGATTTTCCTCTGTCCATTTTTCTATCTGGACAGTCCACGGCTTTGTGTCCGTCTTTTCCACATGTAAAACATGTGATAATTCCTCCTCGGCCTCTTCCTCTACCTCGGGTACGAGGAAATGTGTTGGCGTCAGCATATCCTCCTTGCTGATCATCTTGCTGCCTCTTCGGCTCAGAAATTTGCTGGCTCTGCTGTGAGGTTCCACCTCTTTCAGCTTTTCCCTGAGGCTTTTTCCACTCCTCCTTGGGCTTTTGAGTTCTCTCTTGGGCAACTGCTTTGCCTTTGGGCTGGCTTCTGCCTCGCCCTCACTGTCCCTGCTTGCGTCTCAACTTCTCCTCGGCTTTCAGAGCCATCTGGTACGCATCCTCAACTATTTGGATGGTAACCATTCTTAGCTCGTCCTGAATGTCATACCTCAACCCATTCAGATACCTCGCCACCTTTTCGTCATCACTCTCTCGGTGACCTGCTCGAATGTTGAGCCTATAGAATTCTTCGATGTATTCTTTCACCGTCATCAACTTCTGTCTCAGGTTCTGCATACTCCTGAATAGTGTGATCTGGTAATCTCTGGGGATGAACTTCGCTTTCATCTTAGCGATCATCCTGTCCCATCTCTTAATTTTCTATTTTCCTTTGCAGTGCCTATCCGCCTGCAACTCATCCCACCATAAGGCCGCGTGTCCTTTCAGCTTCGTGACAGCATGCCTCACCTTCTTGTCCTCTTCGATATCCTCATAATCGAAGTAGGTGTCGAGTGCTCAGATCCAATCCAGCAACTCTTCTGCGTTTAGACTTCCCTCATAGACGGGAATGTCCATCTTGGTCTTCGAGCTCATCCCGGCGATGGATCTGATCAACCTCTCGGTTGATGCGTCTTCTACTGAGACTTCCTCTGCATTGCGTCCAGCCTCATCTTCTACCTCAGAGTCACTGAACTCTGCTGCACCAGCACCACGTCTCTGGGTGGTCTCCATTTCTTCAAGCCTGGCTCAGAGATCTCTCATCTCTCATTCCATCTCATCACTTCCTGCTGGCCTTCCCCTTCTTCGGGCATCCCTGTCTTCACGATCAGGCGATTGTCTCTCTCTTCTGGGCGGCATGGTGTAATCTGCTTCTCTCTGCTACCTAAACAAAGAGAACTCCTAACCCGCTCTGATACCACTCTGAGGCAACCCTGCCCTCAATGGCAAGCCGCTCTCACCAGGACCTTCTTACTCTTTCACAGGCCCGGAGAGTTCTAAGTCTCTTCTCCCCCCCCCTTATCGGGAGTTCGCAACCCACAACTCACTCATCTATATCCTCTCTTTCCTCGGCTCGGGGAATCGGGACTTCGCTTCTCGCGCTACCAACCACTCGGGACTTCAACTCCCAATAACCGATGCGCCGAGGTGCCGAGACCCAAGATCTTGCGACCTCGCGATTTCGCTTCTCGCGAGTCGGATTAACTTCACTTCGACTTCCGAGGCCCGAATCGCCAATACCCGAGTATTGCTACCTCATCTCTTCGCGAACTCGTGACTTATGAGATCGGTTGCTTGGCTCTTCAACTCCCGAGGCCCGATGCCCCGAGATCACGTGCCACCTGTCCCATTCTGAAAAAATCGATAGCTCCCACGGAACTGGGAATCGCTGCTCGTGATATCGACGTGCATGCAACTCTTGCACTCGCCAACCCCGATATGTCGATAGACGATGGCAAATGGGTTTTTACTTGCGCTTGAAGGTTAACTCTCTCTCAGAAGTTCAAGTCGTCGATTCTCTTGCTCCTGAAGAGTCCCCCTACTCCGAAGCTTCTCTCATTCGGGGTTTCTCCTGGGTCTGTTCCACAATACTTGTAAGGGACTCTCCCTCCTGAGGCTTCACCAACTTCCACTCAGAATCACTCTGATTTCAATTCTTCCATAAAATCACATACGCCGCATATGAAAGAAGTACGTAGCAAGTAGCAATTATGCAAAGGCATAATGCCAACAACACACAGGGGATAAACACATCCATGGAGTGGAATCAAGACTTTCCTGCTTTCCTCTTCCCAGGCTTGCCTCTGAGATTTCAATTCGACCTGCTCTTCACCTGCACGGTCCGAATAACTCAACACAACTTCTGGGCAAACAAAGATGAGAGTTTAACTGTCCAGCCTCCTCAACACACTCTATGCGGAGGAATTCCACTGCACTCTATGCAGGAATCTCTTGGATTAGATAGAGAAACGATTGAACTCATACTCTCATTCCCTCAGATTTTGAACCTGCCATGCAATCACATATGCAGCATATAGACAATAGGCAAAACAAGAAGCAATTATGCAACAACATAATATCAACAACACACAGAGAATAATCACAGCCATGGAATTGAATCTATGCTTTCCTATTAATTCAATATCTGTACATGGGGATCCTTCAACCGTTCTTTGAGTTGCTTTCCTCTTGCTCCCTGAACGCTAATGCTGAATAAATCTCAATAATCTGAATGTCTCTCAACAAAAACAACGGAGGGTGCCTATATTCCATTTTCCCTCTCGAAAGCCAAAACTGTCTAATCTAGACTTAATTGGTTTATCTACTTGCATTAAATCTAAATAAATGCCTCAGCTACCTAAGGACGAGAGCTTATCTACTCAAGGTCCATTATAAGGTTCAAGTGCGCTTCATCACATCACCATATTAATGTTTTGCGCAGTCATTATCAAGGTAATATTCAAAAAGTGATTTGCTGGTTTGTCCAACTGTCTCTCTCTCCATGCGCTGGCTCGCTTGATGAGTGAGCGATGCTCCTGCATCAGAGGGAACATCACCTCGAGTGTCCATCTCCCACATGCATTTCCTTGCATTCAACATAGGTACGTTCCACTGCTGGAACTAGTTTTTCTTACTTGCGACACTCGTTTCCTCCTTTGTATCATAACATTCAAGTGTTATGAAAAAACAAAAAAAGACGGGCGGGAAGGGAGTACTATATTATAATTGGCAGAAGTCGTGTCACCTTTGAACATAGCACAAAATTATTGATTCCTATTGTCATCATAATTCTGGGTTTAGCATGGCCTTAGGAAGTTGATCTCGTTACTGAGTTTTTCTCTACCAACTGGTTACTCTTCCAGTCCCTATAGAGAACATTATTGATGCCTCCTGCATCAAATAGTTACATCATTGAGTCTATGTTGCCAGAGTCTACCACATGTCTCATGCTCTTGTTCAAAGGAAGTCTATCAACCTGTGTTGGCCATTCCTTAGAACTCTTGACTTTGCATGTTGGCCATACCTTCAATTTGTCTCAAATTCACATGATACTATGGTCTTATCATGCACCCTGGCTCTATTTTCATCATTGGTAGGTCACCTTGAACCCAACAATCGACATTTCATCATTGTTCGTTGACTGGGTGGTTTCCCTTGTGTTCAATGACAAGACATCTATTTACACTTTGGGATTCATGCAGTGTCTTGGATTCCATTAGCCTTATTGGTGGTTTCCTCGCCTTTGTCAACAATTTTCATCATTGGCTGCTATTCAAAGGGTTTTTTTTTTTGTACCGCTTTCATTTAGCACACACAAAAGACGCACATGGTCGTTGGTTCATGAACATGTTCTTTTCCAATCTCCACCAAATTATGAAGCTCCTGCTTTGTTCCTTGTGCTGAATGATGAGAGATGCCTCAATGCTCTCCTTTCAACGGGCCTCTTTCCATCGAATTCAACTCATTTATTCTAGATATGGGACCTAGAGTTTTATGAGTACCTTGAGACTTGCAGTCATTAGTGGCAGGCTCTCTCGCCATTGACAGATGGGAATACATCAATGTCTCCTGATTAATGGATTCCTCAGGTGTTCGACATCAACTCCTTTATTCACACTTGTAGGAATGTACTCGACGCCTTGATGCCTACTTTCATTATTGGTAGGATGTCTCGCGTTTGTTAATGGTATACCTCAATGACCGGTAATCAAACAATGTCTCATTGTGTTCGACCTCAACTCCTTTATTCACATGATGTATACTTGCACCTTTGGCAAATGTGTAGAAGACTTGAAGACATCACTATGTGGCCACAACTTTCTTGAGTTGTTGTTTCCTTTTCATTGGACCAACACCTATTTGACTACAGTAATCATGGGACATCAAATTATACTCCATCGTATACAGATATCTTCAGATTGGTTTTGATGCTGGTTCTACTGGGCCTTGTTCGTGATTATGACAACTTTTGGCATATAACCGCATTTTTATTTGCCTATTCATGGCCACAGACACTTATTTGGTATATTTTCCACATGGATCTGCATTGTATTCTATTGGAATCCATCTATGTAAAGTCAAAACAAAATGTAATGAGCAACTATTCTTTCCAGCTGGGTTTACACCACTCAGCTTCTGGGTTATTTATAATGTATTTTGGCCATCGAAGATACTCCTCTAATCTCACACATTAGGGGGCATCTGTTATAGCAATATTTGCCTCACCATTTCTATCTTGCACAGAGGGCCTTTTTTCCATTTCCCTATGCAGACTTGTCATCCCTTTTTGATGAATCCAGAGCTAAAAATACATATTTTTCCACATATATGCACCCTATCTACTATACAACATGCGCATACGTAGGATTATCCATTACAACCTGTGTACATCAGGATTTGTGCCAGAAAATACAAAGATGAATTCGAGTTTCCACGTCACGACAGGAGATCTCCAATCTTTGGCCTTCCATATACTGGAAACGTTCTGACTCGACCCTTCAGTTTCATTTTGAAGGCTATAAGAGAACAATTTCGAGCTATGGAAAAGAGGAGAAAGCATTCAACTTTGAGAGCAAAGTTACTCTGGAGAAATTACTTCATATTGAGTCTGCATCCCTTTGTCCATCAAGTCTGAACACAGTGTTCAACCCCCAAGCTCTTTCCCTATTGTTGAGTGAACCTCATTGTCTCTTTTCTATGAGCTTGCCTTTTGTGGAGGATTGAAGTGGTGGAGGCCCAATTGGAAGGAACTTGGTTTCTTGATTTCAAACCGTGCCGACATGGAAGTCTGTAATGTTTTCTCTTCTGCTGATCATTTATTAATAGAAATACTCCTTTCCCATCCAATTGGTATCATGCAAATATATGATCATTATCCATGGACATATTTGTAATGTTTATTAATGGATTATTCTATCTAATGTGCTAACCCCTTTATATTATCACTATATACTTGCTTTGCTTGTTTTTTGAGAACTTGTTGTAGGTACAAAGCTTTGGGTCAAAGTACTCAACAATGGAACATCATCAAATGTTGGAACGAGGTAGGATTATTTCTTATCTTGCTTGCACATTGGTTTATATAGCATATGTTGGAATTGAGTAGATTTCTGCAGTCATACCTGTCTGTTGTGGTTTACCCTGGCCATAGAGAGTTTTTCCCTCGTAACACTTGGCTGAGGCTAGGAAGTTGGTCTTCTTGGCCAGCTTTTGTAAAGGAACTAAAAGATCTATTAGTTGGTTTTTTTTCGGTTTGGGTTTTCTAGGAAAAAATCTTATTGTTTCTATGTTCTTGGTTATTTTTTTATCTTTCTCACATATTTTTTTTCCTTTCATGTGGTATCAGATCCTAGTTAACCTGGAATTTCTCATGAGAATGGTTGAATAATGACTATGAGGTTCTAGATATTTGCACCTTTTAGGATGGAGATTGTAATGAACAAGTATGGTCAAGTGATCAAGTTTGTGAAGGAATTAACCAATGTGATCATAAGGTTGTAGAAGTGAATCACTATGAAATCGTTGTTTGGGGACAATACACCTAATGGAGATGGAAAGAGAGAAAGTAAACCACATGGTTTTGATTTTTTATTAGGGCTTCTTGCATCTTTGAAGGTGGTGGCAGTGGATTTATGGTGGTTAGTCGATCCAAGGAGTAGGCACGATAAAATGGAAGTTGTGGACACGGTTGTAAGGTCGTTGCAGGATTTTTCCAAATATAACATGTGCCTTGTCAGAGAAGGAAAAACCCTATATTATTTTTTTGGTTGTGAAATATTTGTCTCATTGTGAAAGGTGTAATGGTGTGTGGAGGGAAGTTATGTATGATCTCCTTGGAATTATTCCCTATGAGTGGGGTGTGTTGGCTTCCAGATCGATTTCGTTGGGCTATAAAGTGATTTGCTGATGGAATGGGCATCTGATCTTTCTTGGTACTATAAAGTGATTTTTTTAATGTTGATGTAGTGACAATGGGGGGTGACTGGTATACTATAGAGGGCATGTGATTTACACCTGATAATTACTTCAAATGGATGCATATCAAGTTGTTGGACTCATCATGATAGCGTTGGAGAAGTCCCACTAGGGATCGTAAAATGAAAGGGATATATACAAGGTCCTAAGGGCTTAATCGAAACTCTAATAACTAGGGGACGCCAATAAGAATCTCACATTCAATGGAAAATGTGAATCAACGATGGAATTTCCAAATGGGTTCTCAGGATTTCCTGTCTTCAATTAACTGTTGTGTCTAGGTCAAGGGTTCAATAATATGAGGAAGGAACTACTACGATAGAGGACTGGTTGGTTTTAATGCAGTTGAGATGCAATTAATGTTGCAACTATAGAGGAGGATTGGTTTTAAATACAATCAAGAAGACAATAAATATGAAGGGACTTATGTACCATTATTTTATTTGTTCATCATATACATGTTTATTTAAGAGAGGATATCATTATGTGTGAGTATGATATCGATACTGACACTTGAGGGAATGATTCTCAAGGACATTACTCAACGTTTAGTGATCTTAGTTTCTTGATAGATGCATTGTTCTTTGGGGTTTTTGGAAGTGCTTGTGTGTTGTGGTGTAATGGATTACAAAGGATGAGGTTACCATTAATGGCCATATAGTAGCACCTGGTCACATGTATGTCAATGCTACTGGAAAATAGTTTGGTTGATGATGAATATGAGTGAGAGAACACCGAAGTCCAGGATTTGGACGATGATGATAATGCAAGGTGAGAGGATAGCGACATAAGTGTCGAGATAACAACAATGATTTTTTTTTTTTATTATAATGGACTTGAAAATGTTTATTGCATGTAAATGGGCATACGACTATAAGACCTAGTTAGGCATGCATACCCTTGGTAAGTTACCAGTAAAGTCTAGGCATAGACCTAGGTGATAAGGGGGAGCATGTGGGATTCCCAGATACCTTGGTTATAAACTTTGAGGGAGGTAGGGCTTGGAGGTGAGTGGTGCAGACTCACTAGGCCAGATTTGGTCAAGTGAAACCCCAAGTCAAGTTTAAAGGGGGGAATGCTAGGTTAAACTTGACTTGGTGAAAGAGTCAGAGTTGTTAGTTCAACCATGGTGGTTTCAGGCACATGGTTTTAGAGCCCTTGGACTGCATTTAAATGAAATCCTTTAAAAGGCTGGTGATACTCCATTGTAATGTGCCAAGAAGTGAGTGGTGAAGGCTCACTTGGATGGGGCCAAGAATTTGGTTGGGTTTGGTCAAGTAACAGAAAGATCTATTAGCTAGTTTTTCCCAATTTGGGTTTTCCAAGATAAAATGTTGTTGTTATTATGTTCATTTTTTTATTTTTTATTATTATATCTTTCTCACATATTTTATTTCTTTTAATTTTCCAATCCGGATAGGTGACCACCACAGGATCCACTATGAAAATCATTGAGAAATATTTTTTCTTCCTCATGAGTCAAGCAATGGCACAAAACTAGGTCCACCCCTTGATGATATAGAGTGTCGTTGATGATGAGATAGATTTTTGTGTGATTGTGAACACGACGCTGCTCATCACAAGAGAAGTTAGGAGGGAACCTTTGGTTCTAGAGATATATGAGTATGTCTCCGGACCAAGGGTCATTCGAACCAGAAGGAATAAATTCTCATCAAGAAACAAGTCATGTTCAACTTCATCCTCACCAATTATGGGAAATTCCAACATTAATTTGGTGAAAACCAAATATTTTTTTGACTTGGCCATTGTGAAATCAAGATCGAACTCCTATAGAATCACAATCCTTTTGTTGTACTTTACTCTGATTACTCTCATGGTAAAGACAAATTGGAAGGGATTTTCATCCGTGATCACAATGTTTTTTCAGGGAGAATGTAATTTCACAACCGTTGGATAATGTGAATTGTTACCAAAACAATTTATCAACATGAGAAAACCTCAATTCAGGGTTGGAAAGACTCCTACTTAGATAGTACATAACATTATCTTTGTGCACCTTGTCTTCTTGAACCAAAACCATTCAAATGGTTGATTCAAATGTTGCAAGGTATAAAACAAAGTCCTTGCTATAGTGTAAAGGACTTAGCAGGGAGTCTGACATAAGTTCCCTTTTCAAGGTGTCGAAAGACCTTTGAGAAATTAATCCCAAATGAATGGGGCCCCTTTCTTCAGTAGGTGCATGAAGCCCTTAGTTATAACCTCAACGTAATTTATGATAAGTTGTCACAAGAAGTTATCCTTTCCCTAAAGGTTTTGTAACTGGTGTAACATGCGAGGGGGAGGCAACTGAACTATTACCTCCAACTTTAGTGGATCAACCATTATCCCCCTATTGGACATAATGAATCCTAACAACCACTTAGACATGATGTATAAAACACACTTTTGAGGATTCAAATGAATCTTGTAGTGATGACATCTCTCAAAATCAACACAACGATGTGTAGGATGATCTACCCTCTTGCAAGAGCATGCGACCAAATCATCGAGGTATGCTTCAATGATGTGTTTGATGTCATGGAAGGCATACGACATAGCTCGCTAGAAGGTGGCCTAATCATTTTTAAGATAGAACGACATCTTGTGGTAAGAAAAAGTAGCCCAAGGACATATAAATGTTGTTTTATGTTGGTCCTCAGGCTAGATCTAGATTTGATTATAACTAGAAAAACCATCCATAAATGAGAAAATATTTCTCCCAACACATTCATCAATGATATGATCGATGATGGGATTCAAATAATTATCTTTTGGGAAAGATTTGTTCAGATCTCGAAAATCCATGAAAACACATATGGTTCCCTACTTCTTATCAACATGCATTAGGTTGGATACCCACTCATTTAAGGGAATCATGTATATGAACTAAGCTTTGAGAATCTTCTCCACCTCTGCCTTGATCATAGTGGATTTCCTTAGATTGATAGGTCGTTACTTTTGCTGAGCAGGATTAGCATTCTCGTAAGTTTTAATTTCATGTTCGACAATCTTAGGGTCAATGTCAAACATCTCTTCATAATTCCAAGCAAATACATTGTGGAATTCCTTGAAAAAGGCAGTATAGGTCTGAATCTCATTGGAGGAAAAATCCATCCTGATAAAGGCATTTTCCATGACATTGATATTCCTAGAAATGTTAACTAGTATGGTCTTATAAATGTTTCAATATTCCCCTCGACATATACACTTTGAATTTCTAATGGGTTTACACACCAATAAACATGACCAAACATGGTGATATTAAAATCTCCATGCTCTATTTTTCTCAAGTCAGAAAGGGAGTATGAATGATGGTCCAAGTATTCCCATGGATTCTCGGAGCTAGTCATGGTATCAAGAATGGATTCATTAGAAGGAAAATCCAAATCCGAAGTGTCCATGGTATAAATGGAGGCCCAAACAGGTGAAGTAACCTGATCTTATTCCTCTATCGTATGAGAAACAATATCAATATCTATGGAGGCCTCTTGAATGGAATGATATGCAATTTGAGCTACAGACAATGGCATAACCATTCATGTATTCCCATTCTCTCCTACCAAGACAAAAGGATTAGGTAGAACCCACGGGTCCTCGAAATAAGATGTCTTAAAGTAAAAACTTCAGGTGGTGTGGATCTGAGCGATTGATGAAGCTGTGCATGCTAGAATTGATTTAATATAAGCTATGGGAACAATGATGTTAAAGGTCCCATAAGTGAAGGATACATCCCAATGCATATGATCTCGAAGGATTTCATGGAATTTTGAATCAAAGGTGCATTAGGTCTACAACTAGATCAAGATGAAAATAGGACAACTAGTCAATGGTAACAATATTTCCCTCATAGGGAAAGAAAATACCTTGAAAGAACAAATAGAAAACAACTGTAATAGATTACTATAAATTACATCCTAAGAGGAGGTTGTAGTTGAGAGGATCATCGACCACTTCCACTTCTATAGATACTTGTTTTCCCCCAATTGGTTAGGGAATGTGGGGATGATTCCATGAGGCCTAAAAGTGTACTCGTCAAAGGATTTTGACATGGTGGGAGAAGGAGAAATCTTGAGGGAGACAAGATATCTCCAACAATACAAGTACATGACACAAATAAATGTGACTTCATCTACAACTATCCTAAATATGTTGGTATTGCGATACAATACTTGTATTTGGAAAGCGACATAGTGTGGAAGCTTGGGCTTCACATTGTCTAGGTCAAAATTTATCAACCAAGAATCCACAGGATCAACAAATCCTATAGGTGAAAGTAATGATCTCCTTTGCATGGGAAAACTCTAGAGAAACTGTAAAGAAGACATAGTGCATGGTGCCTAGGCCATATCTTTCACAATTTAATAATTTTGAGATGCCCTAGAATTTGGGTTGTGCATTGACATTTTCAGTTTTCCCTTGGGTATGCGCGACATTGCTTCACATGTAGGTTTCTATATGTGGAGAAGGTTTTGTAGTTCAAGATGAGAAGTATATTTCTCTTTGGTACAAGAGTAAAAGGATTCATAATTAAAAGCCCTGGTTTGGAGATCATCATCTCATTCACACATGTAAATATTCATCGGGTTTCCCCGTTGTGGAGATGCAGGGTTATTTTGGAAACTAGCCACCAATTTTTGTGTGTGAGGAGGAAAGGGTTTTTTCAACACAACAGGTTGTTGGTGGGCATTGCGCTATTCCAACAATCATTAGGATTCCTCTAGCATGTGGCATTGATGGGTCAAATGGTCTTCCTTACAAATTTTGTAAGGAAATTTGACCTTCATCTTATCTTTTTTACCCTCCGCAACATTATTGTTATTGTTTGTGTTATTTTCTCTTCCTCCCTTGTTATTCTTGTTGTTTTTATTTCCTTTGGGTTTCTAGTTACCCTTGGGGTTGGATGTATGAACAATGTGGACATCAAAGGATTGAAGTGGGGAAAATGTAGAGGTAGTGGCATATGGGGATGCAAGCAGATGTAGAGACATTTGTCTCATTTGATTCATCACAACATTCTCAATGGAACCAACCATGCCATCAACATGTGTTCCTAGCTTGGGATTCATTGGGTCATTGTTTGGCCTTGGTGCATTAGGAAAGATATCATACAAAACCCTAGACTAGAAGTAAACTAATTGTAACAATTGGGCCCTAAAAATGGCTTCTTCTTTAGTTGTAACCCTTAAAAGGGCGAAATCCTTAGAAATACATGGAAACATGGATTTCAAAAACCATTCCAACAAAAAATCCTAAGGAATATGGGCTTCAATCATGTGACATCGCCTCTTCCACTCCTGAATATGATCATATATGTGAGTGACATTATCCTGTCAGAAAGAAGACAAAATCTTAGTTCCTGAATCATACCAAATGGGTAATTGGAAGTGGTTGATGAATCTTAGAGAAAGAGCATCAAATTTTTGGAAAGAAGCTCGTGTGAGCTCGTTATACCACTTTTTCGCTATCGTAGTTAGGGTGCGCTAGAAAAGTATCATTCTAATGGAGTCATCCATTAGGGTTTTGAAGAGAACCACATATGAAACATCATCATGTGATTTCCCAGATCCTCACCATCCTTACCCTTAAATTTCATAATATCCAAGGGAATTTTAGTAGGGATCGGGGGCCAATTTGGATCATGAAGCACTAGGTCATCAACAAGCTTCATCAAATATGGGAGATTTAACATTGTGAGTAAAGGAAGTATCATTTGTGTCATTGAGTTATAAATTTCAAGGTTGTTCCACATCATCTGGTTGGTACTCATAAAATAATTGTCTATGGCACAAACACCACTGGGTGCAAAAGGATTGTTTAGTTCGAATTGGAAGGCACTTGACAATAAGAATGAAGTCCTCCATACAATGGATTCATAGATTTCAAAAAGGGATTTATCCCCGATGACATCACGATAGATGGTAAGGATTCTGTTGCATGGTTTTCAAAACCTGAGAAGGGATTGATCCCCATTGACATCTCCATATAAGAAAAATCCCTTCCCATATGGTTACCAAAATCTTGAGGAGGATGGTTCCGATTGGAAACTAGAAAGAGAGAAAGGATTTTCTTTCAAGTGATGGAAGTGATGCGGGGATATGCCCCCCTCCCCAAAAATAGGTGGAAAGAGGATTGGATGAACTTCTCATAGACATTCTAAGACTAGGGAAGACTGGTTGCAACATGCGACATCCCAATTGATAGAAATCCAAAGGAAAAATAACCTCCAACATATGAGGTAGAGGGTTGGGCTCCCACTCCACTATTGGGAATATCAAAGGGAGGAACAATGATTCCACTTGACCTTTACGATACAAGAGGGACTGTGCTAGGTGTAGTTGAGATGGGAGGAGTAACTCTTACACCAGTGATTGCTAATGTGGGAGTGTGAATGCCTCTAAAACCAAAATCGCTGACAACATTATCCTTTATATACCATTGAAGGATTGGTTTCTTGTGAATCCGAGCATGCAAAGGGAAAGAAATGAGAGTATTAGTAAGAGTTGAAGTTAATAGGAGTCATATTAGTAATATCTGGTTGAAAAACATTTATTGATAAAAGTTCAAGTGATTTGGACATACTTAATCATTTTACACATCCGTCACTTAGTCATTTTTTTGCAAAATGTGGGTTGCGAGACAACCTCCCATTATCATCTCAAGTCCGAAATCCCGCAAACCTACAATCCCACTAGTCCATACTTAGTCATTTTTCCACTACCCATACTACTCTTTCTCTGCACCTCTTATACTTTGCCAAATCTTCAATTATGGTAGTCCTATTGTGGAGGTAAATATTGTTCCAAAAGGCTCACAAATCCGCAATCCCCAAAATGAACCCCACATTTTTTGTGTCACAAAAAATGAACCTCTTTCATACATAGTTTATTTCTCGAATGTGCATGCGTGAGTTCTCCATCCTCTCTTCCTTTCATCTCTCGCATCCCACAACCCACAAGTCCATAATCTCCAAAAGGACCCTTGCATTACTCATTTTGCACTTTCCAGATTTAAACCATTTTCATTAATCTCAACATGTGATCACCTTTCCCAATAACATATTTTTTTTATCTTACTACCACATCAGCCTCACACGTTATGAATTATTACAATTATTATGTGACATGATTCTTGTAAAATATTTTCTTTAAATCCAAATCAAGTCATGCAATTAACATTTATGAAACAAGTGTTACAACATATGATATCAAGACAATACATGGTGAATTTAGTAATGTACTAAATCCTCACTGTAAATGGTATTACTTAGACAAAATCACTACTTGTTCACTAAAATAATCGTTGCAAGGTATGTTGAATAAGAAAAATGAGCTATATTGTGGAGATACCATCAACACTCTGGGATGAGAAGACCTCAAATTCTAGTGGATTGAATATTTCAAGTGGTATTCAACGCTTTCACCTTAGGAAATAAACTCAAACAAAGTCTGGACTTCTAGAATTGCACTAGATGGGTGTATGCAAGAGGTGTTTGACTTCAAAGAATTGGTTATCTGGTGTGTAGAAAAATTCAATAGTGAGAAGAGAATAATTTAACTATATGAAAGGACACCAGTCTCTCTTATGCCTACAATTTTTAGAAAAATGTTTAGACTTCCATAACCCAATATGAATTTTAAAGGTTCTGAATTTGATTCCTTTCTAAAGGCTCACAATGGAGGAGCAAACCTCTTCGAGAATTTTCTCATAGATCCATCAAATGATTCTACGAGCTCTTATGAAATAGAGGTATGTTCACTCAAGTACCCATATAAGGAATTTGAAATGGATGTTTGTTAGAATCATTGGACAAGATTATACATCTCCTATTCCAAGATATGTTTTGTATGTTCTACATCACTATGTTCATGAAGGTACCATGTTTGATTAGGCTCACATACAAACAAAGTTTCCTTTTATATGGGAAACTCTTGAAAAACATTTTAGTTGGGAAACTCTCGAAAAAAGAAGAAGTTACATATGAATTATTATTTAATTTATTCTATAGCCTACTGTCACATATTTGAATATCTACCACAAATATGAAATGTTGACTACAATAAGGATCATCTAGTATAGTTCTAGTATTCTGGACTCTAGAGGCATAAGGATTCATATCATTTTTACCAAGTATAGAGTGCTTTTTTTTCCACCTTTAAAATGATGATTCATCGTTCCACTATACCAAGATTGTTAATATAAGCTTTAGCCTTTCTTGTAGGAAAGGGACTTTTTGAGGTTCTAAATGATCTCAGCTATGTCAGACTATAAGGTTTTCAAGGAAAACCATATTTACTCCCTTATTATGTTTCTGATAAATTATTCACAGTTGAAGTATGAAGAGAGTATAAATTTTGGGCACACTTTTTTATTGAGAAACAAAAAAAACAATTGATTCCATTACCATTGAAAATTGGAGATATTACTGCAAAAAACATCTCTCAACTATATGAGTTTGATATTTATTTTGATCATTTAAAATTGATACAAATTCATGAAGTCCAGGGCTTTGACCCTAATGATTTGTTCTCAATTCACATGTTCACAGTTGGTTATGGCTCATCTTTTACTAAGTCAACTAAAATGGATGGAGGAGGAGGGGATAACCAAAATCCTTGAGAAGTTTCCCCTGAAAAACACTAGGATTCCATTGACACTCTGGTCAACACAAATGACCAATATAGACAAAGAGGGCTAAACACAACAAGTGATAACCCGGGCTTGCCCAATATTTCTTAGAAAAGTTATTCAACAAGGAGAAAATCTCATGGAAATAGTCAGGAACAAAGGAAGTATCATGCTAGGAACTCTAATGATGGAGGAGACAAAACCCTCCTAAAATGGTCATTGAAAAGTCACATATAGTCGCAATAAGTGTGAAAAAAAAAAAAAAAATCTGTTGAAAGAGAGAGTTAGGAAGTACTCGAGTGTAAAGTTATGGAAGTTGATGTTGTTATTGGAGAGCCCAATAGGGCTGAACAATGACTGATCAAATGCATAATAGTAGCAGAGGAACTTGTTGATATTAGGGTAGCTACGAGATTTATTAACCTCCACGTGTAACCTTTGACTAGAATGGAATATTCCGTAAGCAAGGGAAACCCTAAACAGATGTTCGAAAACCCTAGAAGAAAATTCAACCTAGCAAAAGAAATAATATTAGAATATTATCTTTCAGAAAGATAAGTCAGCTCCATAGGAAAAAGATAAACGGAAAATATAATTACTAGAAAGTCAGGTCGACCCATCTAGAAAAGTCACTTGACAAATTAATATAAATAGAGGACGTTTTAGCTCATTTGTACACCTAATCAGAGCGCAAGTCAATTGGAGAGCTGCAGTTGCAGCTGCAACTACAGTTGCAAGGAGGAATAAGGGCGTATAGTTATCTCTTGGTCTTGGTCTCTCGCTAGCACTATCAAGTGCTATTCTTGGTGATTCTCTTGGTGATATTCTTGGTGATACTCTTGGTAATATTATTGGTGATGTGATAACTAAGTATGGCGCAAGTTTGAGAGAGTAGTGCAGTTGCAACTGCTGTAGTTGTGTATGGTACTTGTTTTTTGGATATGGAGACTCTCTCTAGTGAGATACCCTTGGAGAAGAAGCACTCTACTTGTCTTGAGTTGTTGCTGTAGTTAGCAACTAGGGTTTATTTGTTGGTTCTAGTATGGATTTTTGGAATAATTCTATCAAAGGTTAGAGGTGCTTGGGGGTGGCTGTGTGCCTATGGTTGGATGACAATATTGTGATATTTTCTGTGGTAAAATGAGAACATCAATTATTTTAACAGTTTACGGGCCCACAGTATCTTCATACAGTCTAACCACTGGAAGATAGATTGGGAAGTTCATTGTCAAGCTCGTTATAGCACCAGTTGTAGTTGTAGTTAGGTTTTGCAGCAACAATAAAACCTAACCCATTTGTTCGGGCACCTATATTAAAGTGTTTTGAATATTTCTTTGACATTCTAGTGCACCCTAGCCTAGTGCACCTCTTGGTACCCTCAGCTAGCAAAAATTTCAGGTTTGAATTTTTGGTCAAAGTCAAAGTTTGATTAGTGAAAGTCAAAGGTTGACTTTTCAAAGTCAAGGTCAAAGGTTGACTTCTGGTCAAATTGATTATGTGGTCAAAATTGAAATTTTAGAATTTCTATCTTGTTCTAATCATTGAACCTTTCAATCAAGATAGTATCTAGTTTCAGATTACAAGTTGGATGATGCTACAAATATTTCAAAGGTATGCACTTTTATATGTCTTTCAAGTTATATCTTCTAGCAAAGCATGAGTGTGTTTGCAGGGAATGTAATAGATACCTTGTCCAAGTAGTAATCTTGGATTCAGTGCATTCAAAGGAACAAGTACACCCTCCATAGCAGTTGAGCTTCAGGTTCCATGTTTGATTAAATTGATAAATTTCAAATTTGCACCAAGGTTGATAGTTGCTACATTACAAATTGTGAAAGAAGTCTTTGAAAAGTTCTATTACTGCTAGATGTAATGAATACTTGATAGCATGTGAATACTATTGATATAGATGCTTATTGTACTTGTTTTCAAAATGAACTAACATCTCCTCTAGAGAGATATTTCTTGTTTTTCTCCCGAGAAGATCATCTTGGTCATACTATGATGATCACCATAAAATTGTTATTCATTCTTGTTACCATATGTATGTTCTTATGAAAATGCTATTATACTGGAAACAATTTTATTGTTCTTTTCTTGGGCAGGTTATCTTACAAGATTTCATGGAGGCTACCATGAGGATGTATTTGTTTGTTCCAAATAAGTTACTATGTAAGAATGTTGTATCGGACATGGAAGAACCAGAGAGATATACCCCAAGATAAGACTAAGAAGATAAGACCATCTTGAGCTCTTGAGATCATGTAGAGAAGTATGGTGCTCTAGATAGAAATTTAAGAGAAAGCAAGAAGTCAAAACCATATTCCAGTTACAGAACCCTCCACCTTTGAAGAAGAAATCAAGCATAAAGAATAGAAGGAAGCTGTAATGGAAGAATATAAATCATGAAAAATGATGTATGCAAATTGTGCCTAAATGAGTTTACAAGATAAAGCATGCAAAGGATGAAAGTATCGATAAATACAAGGAAATATTTGTGTCTAGAGGTTTCTCCCAGTAGGAGGGACAATATTATGATGAGCTGTTTTCTTTGGTTTCCATATATACATCTATTAGAGCCATCATATCTCTAGAAATATCCATGGGTTGGAGTTTACATCACATGGATGTAAAGACTGCCTTTCTCAATGGAGTAATTGAGGAAGAGGTATACATACAGCAACTTCATGGTTTTGAGGTACACCCAAGAGAAACCCATGTATGCAGATTGAAGAAGGCCTTGTATGGAATCAATCAAGCTCCAAGAGCTTGGTATGCACATATTGATAGCTACTTGAGAAGACTTGGATTTTCCAAGAGTCACGTCAATCCAAATCTTTATTACAAAGTTGTGTATAATGCAACTGTGATTCTATTGTTATATGTTGATGATTTTTTCCTAACAGGTGCAAAGCCTCTCATTATTCAGTGTAAGAAGAAACTAGCCACTTAATTTGATATGAAGGATATTGGTCTCATGCACTACTACTTGGGATTAGAAGTATGGCAGAAGCATGGTGAAGTCTTCCTAGTGTTATAAAAGTGGGTGTGCTCGTTTAACCATAGACAATATAGCAATATTATCACCCAACCATAGGCACGAATGCCATCCCTGAGCACCTTTACCTTGACAGAGAGAATAATTATGCTATCAAATCAATAGCCAACCAAGGCTAATATACCAAGCAAAGATAACCAAGACTGATCAGAAAGTCCAACCCAGAAAGACTGAAATTACTGGTTGCGGTAATTGCAGTTGCAACTGCTCCCCAAACTTGCGCACTACTGGATTTTTGTAGTTGCGACTTGTGTGTGCCAAACGAGCTCCGACGCCTTATATTTATACTTCTCTCTCCAAGATGTTTGGGACAACTTCTCTTTCTGTAGGGTAAAGACTCAATATAAAATATTCTCTTTAGTCGAGTTTACTTCTAGGGTTATGTCCAAGTCTTTTAGGGTTCTTCTTGCTTCCTGGAATATTCTAATCTCATCAAAGGTCACAAGTGGAGGTTAATACCTCCCGTAGATGCCATAATATCAACACTCCCTCCTAGATAGGGAGGTATAAAAGGCAATGGTCTTGAGCACAAACAGACCATTCAACTGGTAGCATCATCATAGCCACACAAACTATCTCATGATCAAATCATGAGGACCGTCATCATTATCCAACTGGATAATCTCCATGAAAATTAGTATAAAGTCATCTTATAGAACACAACTATGTCTATCCATAGTAGTGCATAACTACTATCCAGTGGTACACAACCATACCAAGTAGCACACAACTACTAACTAGTGACACATAGTCACAATCAGTGGAACACATCCACCATAGTAGTATACAACTACTGTCCAGAGACACACATTCTTTACAACAGTCATATAATCTGATATCAACCTGCATAAACAATATCATGATACAATTTGAGTCATCTGGGTCATTCTTCCACTCACATCTATGAGATCTGAAAGAGAATATTCCCTCATATAATAAAATCATTAACCATGGCTATTTGGACTATTCTTTCCAAGCATGGAAGAATAACTATCCCTGATTCCTGATCCTAGACCATTCACCTAACTGGGCCATTCCTTCGACATTAATCATAGTGCAACCTGGATAGAATGAGTCTGCCCTAGTGAATGCATGTCCCTAATTGCTGAACCTGGACCATTCCTCTGGAACTAAACATAGTGCAACCTGGAGAGAATGAGTCTACCCTAGGGAATGACTGTCTGAACCATTTCCTAAGGAAATGAATGTCCTGCACCAACCTCCAAAATGGACCATTCTTCAAAACTGCTCACAATTGTGAACTTCAAAAGAATGACTGCCCGACGAGGCAGACTATTCTACTTGACCACTACTGAGAGTGTCTGCCAAGAAGAATGACTATCCTAGACCATTCCCCCACACTGGACACAAGGGGAATCACTATCTATGGTACATCAAAAATCTATCAGACCATTTTCATTACGAAAATGACTGTCTGATCTAGACCATTTTCCAAAGTGGAAAATGCATGTCCATCAGAAAATCTCAAACCACTTTCCTAACTGGAAAGGAATTGCCCATCCTGGACCATTTTCCAAACTGGAAAATCACTGTACATAAATCAATGATATATCAGTGCTCCCTCCCAACCTGGAGAGCTATCTCTTCCCTTTCATCTAAGGAAGTTATCTCCATGATCCCCAACTTGTCTCATAAGTATGCAAACTTTATCTTTGACAAAGGATTTGTCAAAATATTTGTTGTCTGCTCATCTGTGGAGATATACTGGAGCTTCACTTCTCCTTCCTGGAATTGATCTCGAATAAAGTAGTATTTGATCTCAATGCATTTTGATTATTCATGAAACACTGGGTGTTCAGATAGCCTTATACAACTCTGATTGTCACAATATATTATGGTTGAATCAGAAACCTGATCAAATAATCCAGAAATCAACTTTCTCAGCCATACTGCTTCTGTACATGCCTCACATGTTGCAATATATTCTTCTTCTGCTGTGTTGAGTGCGACATAATTTTGTTTCATAATGCCCCAAGACATCATAGTGGAGGCCAAGCTGAAGCACATCCCTAAAGTACTTCGTCTGTCTTCTACACTCCCTGCCCAATCTGAATTTGTGAATCCTTGAAGCTGTATATAATTGGATGAGGTATATCTTAAACCATAGTTTAGCATCCCATGAATATATCTTAGAACATGCTTTGCAACTATCCAATGCTCATGTCTGGGTTCCACCTAGAACTGGCTTAGGGTGTTTACAACAAAGAAAATATTTGGTTAAGTATTCACTAAATACATTAATGACCCAATCAATTGAATATATAGGGACAGGTCTACTGGATTAGAGTCTAAGTCTCTTACTATCCTTATATCTATGGTCATAGGAGTGTCCATGGATTTGCAATCCATCATTCCAAACTTTTGAAGAATCTTCACTTCATACTTTCCTTGTCCAAGGAATACTTTACCACGCTTCTTCCATACTTCTAGTCCCAAGTAATAATTCATGAGACCAAGGTATTTCATATCAAACTCAGAAGATAGTTCGTTCTTACACTGGGTGATGAGAGAGTCTTCACTTGTCAAGAAAAAATCGTCGAGATATAACCGTAGAATCACATGTGCATTGTTGACGACTTTGTAGTAGAGATTTGGATATGCATGACTCTTGGAGAAACCGAGTTTTATTAAGTAGTTGTCTATTATGGCATACCAAGCTCTTGAAGCTTGATTTGGCCCACACAGAGATTTCTTTAATCTGCAAACATGAGTGTCTATGGAGTGTACTTAAAATCCTTGAGGTTGTTCAATGTATACTTCTTCTTCGATTGCTCCATTGAGAAAAACTGCCTTTACATCCATCTGATGTAAACTCCATCCCATGGAAGCAACAAAATACACAATGGATCTAATAGAAGTATATCTAGAAACATGAGAAAATGTCTCATCATAATCTTCTCCCTCTTTCTGGGAGAACCCTCTAGCTATGAACCCTTGATTTGTATTTTCCCACGCTTCTGTGTGCTACATGTTTGATCTTATAGACCCATTTTGAAGTTACTACTGATTTTTATTTGGGTCTAGGCACAATTTCCCATACATCATTTTTTTCATGATGGACTAATGTTCTTCTGTCATGCCTTTTTTCCATTGTTTCTTCTGAGCTACCTCTTCAAATGAGGTGGGTTCTTTATTTAGAAGTTTTTTCATACATGCTGCATAACTGGAGACATGGGTGATTTTAAGAATGAAAATTTATTTTGAAATGTAGAAACCTTGGCGAATCTTACTAATCCTTCATATGCCAACTATAAATGTTTGGCGACATTTTTGTAAAAGTATTCAAACTTCTAAGGATTTTATATAGTTTGTATAAAATGTTGGCAATTTTTAATTTCAAATAATTTTATCCTATAGAATTTGGGCGAATCATTTTTAGAATAACAAATCGTTTTTTGGGAAAAACCATGGAAAGTTAGCCAATGAGTGAAATTTAGCCTCTAAAATCATCCCTGGCTGGAGAATCTTTTGGGATTTTTGCTTTTTTCTGAAGGTGCCACTTGGGGCTTTGAGTCTTTCTGCTTCTTGCAGAGTAGCTTCAAGCCAAGTTGGATGTTTCTTGGTTTTGGGTACAATGATTGATTCAATAGGTTCACATGGTTGCATCGGATGATCAGGTTGTTCTGTTTCTTCATTTTGAATTTCTGGAAGACACGTGCTTTCGTCTTTAGGCTCTTCATACTCTTCTTCTTCTATAGTTTCTTCTATGGATTTCTTGAAATCCATATTTTCATTGAAGGTTACGTCTTTGCTGACTTCAACCTTATGTTGTTATGGGATATAGATTCTATAGGCTTTGGATGATTCACTGTATCCCACAAATATGCCCTTCTTTCCTGAGGGTTCTAATTTCTTCCTTTTATCCTTGGGTATGTGAATGTACACAGGTTATCCAAAGATTCTTAAGTGTTCCACATTAGGTTTCTTTCCTGAGAAGGATTATTCTGGAGTCATATCCTTCAATATGCGGTGGGGATTTATGTTCTGAACATATATTGTTGTCATGGCTGTTTCTCCCCATAAATACATAGATAAACCTTGATCGCTCATTAGTGCCTTCATAGTTTCTTCAATAGATTTGTTATTCATTTCTACTATACCATTTTATTGAGGATTATGAGGAACAATTAGCTCCCTCCTAACCCCTTCCTATTTGCAAAAGGAAACAAATTCCTTGGATGTGTATTATCCTCCATTATCTTTTCTTAAGGTCTTGATTTTCTTGTTTGTGAGGTTCCCTATCTCTCCTTTGAATTCTTGAAACTTGCTGAAAAATTCGTCCTTTGTCTTCAAGAGATATAACCAAGTATTTCTTGAGTAATCGTATATGAAGATTACACAATAAAGAGAACCTCCTAGAGATTTGATTGGAATCATAATGCAAACATATGAATGTATTAGATCTAGGATTTCCTTAGATCTATTATTGTTTCTTGAGAGTGGTTTCTTAACATTCTTACAGAGAGCACATCCTTTACAGATTCCTTCATGTGTAGATTGTAGTTCTGGTATTCCTTCAACCATATTGTTGAGGAAAGGTAATGCTTGATAGTTTATATGAGAATACCTTCTATGCCAAAGTTCATTGGGATTGACTTCATCATGTACAAGAGCTTCATCATTTCGTTCTAGTAGTCTATATAGTCTTCCTTCATGGGTTCCAATAACTCTAGCGTTCTCTATGCTAGAGTCTCTAGACCAAGATAATACTTTTCCATCTACAAAGGCTATTCTGTTTCCTTTGTCTTCTAGGAAAGATATGGATACAAGATTCTTTTCTAAACCAGGTACATATAAGACATTTCTCAAATGAACATTGCTACCTGTTTTCAATTTGATGGAAGCTTGACCAATTCCTTCGACTGGATATGTGTTCTTATCTCTAAGTTCTACCTTGTAGGATGTCTTATTTTCATTCATATTAGAGAGTCTGGCTTGGTCTCCTGTCATATGCCTAGAAGCTCCACTGTCAATTATCCACATGTCATCTTCAAGAGTTCCTGTGAGAGCTAAATAGTGTAGATGATCTGTTTTCTCATTTATAATTTTTGTTGACTGATAACTGGTCAAACTTTGACTTTGACCCAAAATCTCAACCTTGACGTTTTTGCCTTCTGAGAGTGCCAAGAGGTGCGCTGGACTAAGGTGCACTAGAATATCTTCTCCTTGATTAAGGTGTTCCATCATAAGGTACTAGGAAATAGTTTTAGGGTTTTGGAACTGCACCTGCTAGTAACCCTAGTGACAATGCTTTAGTAACTACACCCGCTAGAAACCCTAGTGACAGTTCTTAAATGAGCTTGATAACCTTATGGCTTAGCTTCCTTCCAGTGGTTAGACTGAATGAAGGAGGCGTTGGCCCATAATCTATTAGAAAAGTGGGTGTGCTCATTTAACCATAGAAAATATATCAATATTGTCACCCAACCATAGGCACGAATGCCACCCCCAAGCACCTTGACCTTGATAGAGAGAATAATTCCAGTAGAAAATCAATAGCCAAAAAAGGATAATGCACCAATAAAAGATAACCAAGACTGATCAGAAAGTCCATCCTAGAAAGATCGAAATTATAGGTTGCAGTAACTGCAGCTGCAACTTCTCCCCAGACTTGCACACTACTTGATTTCTGCAGTTGTGACTTGTGTGTGCCAAATGAGCTCTGGCACCTTATATTTATACTTCTCTCTCTGAGATGTCTGGGCCAAATTCTCTTTTTGGAGGGTAAAGACTCAATATAAAATATTCTCTTTAGCCGACTTTACTTCTAGGGTTATGTCCAAGTCTTTTAGGGTTCTTCTTGCTTCTTGGAATATTCTAATCTCATCAAAGGTCACAAGTAGAGGTTAATACCTCCTGCAGCTACCATAATATCAACACCTAGGAAAAGGGAAGTGTGTTGTAAAGATCCTTCAAAAGTTTGGGATGATGGATTGCAAATCCATGACAACTCCCATGGTAATAGATTTAAGGAAGTTTAGAGATTATGATTCTGATCCAGTAGACTCGTCCCTATACCGACAATTGATTGGATCCTTGATATATTTGGTGAATACTAGGCCAAACATTTTCTTTGTTGTGAACATGTTGAGCTAGTTCCAGGTGAAGCCTAGACAAGAGCATTGGATAGATGCAAAGCATATCTTGAGATATCTTCATGGGACGATAACTTATGGTTTGAGATATGTCTCAAACAGTGATATACAACTGCATGTATTTATTGATTCAAATTGGCCAGGGAGTGCTGATGATAGAAAGAGTACTTCTAGTATGTGTTTCAGTTTTTGATCTGCTATGATATCATGGGATAGCAAAAAATAGAATTTTGTTGCACTCAGCATTGTAGAAGCAGAGTAAATTGCAGCTTGTGATGATTGTATGGAAGCAATGTGGCTCTGTAAGATGTTTCTCGATTATTTCATTAGGTGTTGGATTTGACCGTGATATATTGTGATAACTAGAGATGTGTGACGCTCTCAAAGAACCTGGTGTTCCATGATATATCCAAGCACATTGAGATCAAATACTATTATCTTCGTGATAAAGTCCATAGGGGAGAAGTGGCTCTCCAATATATCTCCACTGATGAGCAGACTACACATATTTTTTATGAAGCCTTTGTCCAAGATGAATTTTGTATACTTGAGGGATAAGCTAGGGCTCATGGAGATTTCTCCCTTGGTTGAAAGGGAGGAGATGAATTCCTCAGTTGGGAGGGAGAACTGATATCTGGCATCATAGAATGTCAGTGAGTTGTGGATATGTATCATGCTATTACAACTTAGAGATGGTCATATGGCTTATAGATGATGCTTGCATCATGCTAGATATGATCATGCTAGTACAACTCAAATATGATACATACTGTTGGAGTTGTTGATACAGTGGTCTGAGGAGCATCGTGCTAGTAAAACTTAGAGGTAGACATACAACTTAGATATGATGTATTGACATCATGCTAGATATGTCATGCTAGTATGACTTAGATATGACCTACAACTTAGAGATGATGTAGGGGGCTCATGTCATGATAGATATGATCATGCGAGTACAACTTAGATGTGGCATAAAAATTATATATGATGCATTGGCATCATGCTAGATATGCCATGCTAGTATGGATTAGAGATGATCATACAACTTAGAGATGACACAATGAGGCATTGATCTACATCATGCGACTACAACTTAGAGGTGGCATACAAATTAGATACGATGTATTGACATCATGCTAGATATGTCATGCTAGTACGACTTAGATATGATGTCGATGATACTCCAGATCATGCCAGTACAACTTAGATATGATGCATTCACATCATGCTAGTATGGATTAGAGGTGATGCAGTTGATGACATTATTGATGCAGGATGATATCAGATGATATGATTTGATTGTTTTGGAAACTGTATGTCTTTGGACAATAGCTGTATGCTACTGTGATGGATGTGTTCCGTTGGTAGTGACTGTGTGTCATTGGTTAGTAGTCGTTTTCTATTAGTAGTGATTGTGTACCACTGAGCAGTAGTTTTGTACTACTATGGATAGACATAGTTGTGTTCTATTGGATGGAATTGTAGCAACTATATGCTACCATCTTATTTCCATGGAGACTACCACTAGTGTTGGAGATGATTTCTAGCTAGATGGATAGTCAGTGTGATGGTGGACAGACATTCTCCAGACGGAGAATGGTCTAGGAAGAAAAAATTGCTAGTGGACAGACATTCTCCCTACGGAGAATGGTCCAGGTTGAAAGATTGTTGACGTATCATGGACTGGTATTTCCCTAAGGCACATATTGTGGCTCGATTAGGAAAATGGTTAAGGATTGATATTCTCCTCAGGCATAGTTATTGGCCCGATCAGGTTGAATAGTCTGTCCCCTAAGGAAATGACATCTCGATTAGGGTGGTTGATACAAGACCAATATTTTCTAAGGCATATGGGTAGAGATTGATCTCTATGGTACATATGACCCGATTAGAAAATAGTATGAGGCTGATATTCCTATAGGAATGGTCTCTATAGTCCATGGCGTGTGTTAGCACCATCGTTTTCATAGCTAGAGTTAGAGGTTTGTCCAAATTTTTCAAAGTCATGACATGATCTTGGGAAAAACAAGGAATTCCTAGATGAGTCACAGGTTAGGGTGAATATCATGTCAAAAGATATTATGGTTCATCATCACCTTTCATAAGGTTAGAAAAGGAACAATCATGACACCCCATGTCGTCGGTATCATTGCAAAATTCAAAAGAATACTCATTGTGCAAGTTCCCTACGCAAATGATTTTGTTGCTTTCATTTGTTGCATGCCGCATAGAGGATTTTGTCGTGCAGAGGATTTTGTCTCACAGAAGATGTCGTCGCGTAGAAAATGTCATCATGCAAAAGATGTTGTTGCGCAAAAGATGCTGTCGTGCAAAAGATGTCGTCACGCAGAAGATGTTGTTGCCCAGAAGATGTCGTCGCACAGAGGATGATGTCACATGGAGGATGATGTCACACAGAGGATGCCATCGCGCAGAGTATGTCGTCGCGTAGAAGATGCCGCTGTGCAGAGGATGTTATTGCACATAGGATTCTATCGCACATAAGACACCATTGCACAAAATATGTTGTCGCGCAGAGGATGTTGTTGCGCAGAGGATTATGTCACACATAAGATGTTGTTGCGCAGAGGATTCTGTCGCGTAGAAGATACCATCGCCCAGAGGATTTTCCTGCGCACAAGATACAAGGAGCGTTGCGTAAATGACTGGTTTAGTAGTAAACTTCAAGATCCATTTTGGACCAACTGGAGAGGAATTTTGAAAATCCCCGAGAGGTTTTTGTTGAGAAAAAACCAAGTAATAAAAACCTCTCTCATATTTTGAAATGGTGTCACTGATTGGGAGATTCAAATGAATATTTGAGCCTTATTTTTTAGCTTTCATGATTTCTTTTTTGAGACATGTTTTTGCGACACATATTACTGCGAGCTGGAGATGAATTTAATGAAACCGATAGAGGTTTTTATTTATAATGCGCTTAAATACACAAAACTCTCTCATTTTCTAAAAATAGTTTTTTATTCGTGAGATATGATGTCATATTTAACGCCTATTTTCCCAGTTTGCTGCGCAATCCACTGCGTTTTTGCTGTAGGTTATTATTGCGTAGAAGACTTGTTGTGCAGGGGTGGCAGAGTGTCCAATAGTGCACATGATGAATTATCACAACCATATGGTCAAATTTTGATCATGATCAATGATTGTAAAGACTATTTCGGTTACGATTATGATTTGGTAAAGTCAGGTTTTCTATTTTTAGTAAATCCGTTGAAGTTATTGTTCTTTTTCAAAGAAACTAGATCCATGATTCTAGGATGTGGTAGTTCGACCATAAAAACCAAATGTGGCATTAGTTTTCTATATAACGGGGCCATTTTGATGTAAAGAGGGTTGGAATTTCAGTCAAGGAAGTTATTGGACTGTGTAATATTTTCCTGAACATTTATTATGAGTTAATGCAGAAGTACATGGCTTCCATGAAGCAGAGATTCATTACGGTGTTGTTCTCAGTGTGTTTTTCCCTTTAAATGCTTTCCCTCATTATTGTTTTTTCTATTCTATTATTTGACTGAGAGTATATGTTTGGAATTCATCTTATCTGATGCTCCATTCATGTAGTGAATACTTGTTTATGTTTGGATTTCATGTTCAGAATTCATCTATATTCAGTTCTCTTTACATGGTGATCTATATTCCCTTTATGTTTCTTCTTCTAAAGTTATATTGAGAACTCATCCTTTGCTAGATTCTCTCAATGTGATGGGATGTCCCCTTCTATTTTCTGCTGCCATCTCAATACTTATTATTTGCTGAAAAACATCACTTACCTTGCCTCTATTTTTAGAAAGCACATAACCAGTCATTAACTCAATATCTTTAAGCTCAGACTTTGACTCCATTGCCTAATGGTTTCTTCATTGTTTGTCCTACCAACCCTTTTAAAACAAAAACAAACCTGTCCTATTGCAAAATATGACCTCTGTGCATTTATTGATGAATCATTTGAGTTATTACTAGTCATTAGACATCTCAAAGATCCCTCTTTGGTTGTATAGGTTAGAATACAATCTAAAGTTGGTTGAAACAATTACCTTGGGGTTTTATTTGATACAACCCAAAGAAAATTCCAAGTGTTAACAACGTGGATTCCAACATATGGGAGGACTAACATTATTCTAGGACATAGGTCTAGATTAGAAGAATGGTCCTTGTATCCCATTTAGGGGCTTTCAACATCTGTTGGGAAAACTATTCTTCTAGGATGTATTTACAGATTAGAAGAATGGTCCCTATATCACTCTGTTGAGTGGGTGACTCATGTGAGACACTCTGCTAAGTGTGTTGATTTAAACATATGAATTATTTAGCACCATGCCTGATTACTCAGATGGAGTATGGCATCAAGAGATGATGCAATCGATGATGTATGTTGATGCCAGGATGCTATCAGACGATAATGATAGTGATGATGATGCTTGTGACTTGATCTGGAGGA
This sequence comes from Picea engelmannii, assembly GCA_009831015.1. Classification (NCBI taxonomy): domain Eukaryota; kingdom Viridiplantae; phylum Streptophyta; class Pinopsida; order Pinales; family Pinaceae; genus Picea; species Picea engelmannii. Next base: position 557,413 of record ML779593.1, read on the forward strand.
TCATGAGATAGTCTGTGTGGCTACGATGATGCTATCAACATAATGGTTTTTGTGTTCTCAAGACCATTATCGTTAATACCTCCCTAGCTAGGAGGGAGTGTTGATGTTATGGTAACTTTAGGAGGTATTAAACTCCACGTGTAACCTTTGACTAGAGTGCAATATTCTGGAAGCAAGGGAAACCCTACAAAGATGTGTGAAAACCCTATAAGACAAGTTGACCTAGAAAAAAAATTAATATTAGAATATTATCTTCCAGAAAGACAAGTCGACTCCACAAGGAAAAAAATAAAAATATAATTACCAGAAAGTCAGGTCGACCCATCTAGAAAAGTCACTGGACAGATTAATATAAATAGAGGACGTTTTAGCTCATTTGTACACCCAGTCAGAGAACAATTCAAGTGGAGAGCTACAGTTGCAGCTGCAACTACAACTGCAAGGAGGAATACAGGCGTATGGGCATCTCTTGATCTTGGTCTCTTTCTAGCGCTATCAAGTGATATTCTTGGTGATTCTCTTGGTGATATTATTGGTGATACTCTTGCTGATATTCTTGGTGATGTGCTAGCTAAGTATGGCACAAGTTTAAGAGAGTAGTGCAACTCCAGCTCCTGCAATTGTGTATGGTACTTTTTCCGTGGATATGGAGACTCTCTCTAGTGCACTACCCTTGGAGAAGAAGTGTTCTACTTGTCTGGAGTTGTTGCTGCAATTAGTAGTTAGGTTTTATCTGTTGGTTCTAGTATGGATTTCTGAAATAATTCTGTCAAAGGTTAAAGGTTCTCGAGGGTGGATGCATGCCTATGGTTGGGTGATAATATTGTGATATTGTCTATGGTAAAACAAGCACATCAATTATTTTAACACAAATAGCATGCAAATATACAACAATTTTCAAGGAAGAATCATTCACCCTACACCATGCTTATTTTAATCAAAATTCAAATAAATTGCAAATTGAGAATGTTAACATGAAAAACAAAAAAGTTGCAGAAAAATGGAGCTAAAAAATAGACATTATAGGAGTTAAACCTTCTAAGGTTTTGGAATTCCATCAAGCCATAGGGGATGACCTGAAATATGTAGATGTTAACCTTGTACAATTGTTTACTGCAAACAAATTTTTAGTAAAAGAACATAAAAGATACAATGGAAAATACACACATTACACAGAGATTTTTCCCTTGGAAACCCAAATCGGGAAAACTAACATATTCTATATTACTGTTTTCAGATTTCTGTGGTGAGGGTTTTCGAATTCATTTGCCGGAGAATCCACAGTTAGTGTCATTTTGTCATCGACGTTTCGAATCCAGAACGGGATTCATCATCAGGACTAATTCTCATCACATCATACATTGTTTACAACACAATATACATATAGGAGCCAATGACATCCAAAACCATAACCTAATGACCTGGATTAGTCAACAACCCTAATTCCTTAACCATAAATAGAAAACAATCGACAAAAAACCATGTTCTGAAAAACCGCCCAACAATGGACACAAAAATCGAGGTGACATGAAAAATGAGGCAAAAAAGGTGACACGTTTCCCGAGGAATTTTTTTTTATCGTGGGTGCTGCCCCTGAATACCTGCACATGGGGGATATTTCTCCCCTGCAACCCCTGAAGGGGGGGTCTAGCAATCCCCCCAACCCTAACCCCCCTTGCATACCCGATGCAATCTAGCAGACACTAGAGCTAGTCGTGAAAGGAATATAACACATGCCCAACATTCTCCCACTTGTTGTTTTCTTTGCATATAGGGGGTTACATGGTTACATAATCAACAATCTAGGGCAACAATTCCCATAGATCCTTTAAACCAAGAGAACTTCTCAGTTCTCATAGATTTTGTTAATGAATCTGCAACATTCTTCAAAGTTTCCACCTTCATCAACAACACCTTCTTTTCTTCAACCATGTCTCTCACAAAGTGATATTGAACATCAATATGATTTGTATTTGAATGATAAGTTTGGTTCTTTGCCAGAAAAATTTCACGCTAACTGTCGCAATCTATCCTTACAACTTGGTGTTCCAACCCAATACCTCAACACAATATTTGTAACCATATTGCTTCCTTGTTTGCATGAGTGGATGCCATGTATTCAACTTCTGTAGTTTAAAGTTCCACTATAGATTTTCGTTTTCTCATCCAACTGATTGCTCCTCCAAACAGGTTAAACACATACCTGCTTGTATATCTCCTACGATCCAAATCTCCATCCCAGTCTGCATCCACAAAGCCATGTATATCCAACACTCTGTTCAATCTTGGTCTTCCTTGGTAGCACAATCCATAACTAGTGGTGCCACACAAATACTTGAAAACCCTTTTTACTGTTATCCAATGCTCCTTCCTTGGTTTTGACATATACCTTCTCAAAACTCCCACTGCATGTGCAATTCATGGTCTAGTAAAGACCATTGCATACATCAAACTGCGAACCACACTCACATAAGGAACATGATACATGTCCTGCTCCTTTTTGTGTGTCTTGGGACACTGATCCACAAATAAATTTACACCTACAACAATAGGGATCCTGACCAGTTTACATTCCTACATATTAAACCTATGCAATATTGTGTCCACATATTTTCTTTGATTTAACCAAAGTTTCCTTTTTTTTCTGATCTCTTTTAATTTCCATTCCCAAAATGAAATTTGTAGCACCATGATCCTTGATGTCAAATTTAGAGGAAAACTAAGTTTTCACATCCTAGATAATCTCCTTGTTGTTTCCTATCAACAACATGTCATCCACATACAAGACCAAATAAATCAAATTATCACCAATTAATTTCAAATACACACAATGATCCTCTTTTGAAGCCAAGTCCCAACATATAAGTATCAAATTTTTGATACCACATCCTTGGTTATTTTTTTAAACCATACACGGACTTTTTCATCTTGAATACCAACTCCTTCTTTCCCTTCACAACAAAACCTTTTATCTGCTTCATGTAGATTTCTTCTTCCAGATCCCCATGTAGGAATGTTGTCTTCACATCCATCTATTCTACTTCAAAATCAAATGCAACAGTAATAGATAACATAAATATAATAGAAGTTAACTTGAAAAGAAGAGAAAAAGTCTTACCAAAATCAATTGCCTCAACCTGGTAATAACCCTTTGCTACTAACCGATCTTTGTATTTATCCACTTTGCCTTATGCATTCAACTTCTTTTTAAATACCCATTTTCTGCCAATGGGATTTCTTCCAGTTGACAAATACACTAGATCCCAAGCCTCATTATTATCCAAGGATTCCATTTCTTCATCCATGGCCTTTTCCCATAGTTTTCCATCCTCCAAATCTACTGCCTCCCTAATAGTTCTAGGATCATCATCAATAATAGATAAAGAAAAATTTGAATGAAAATCAGATGGAGTATACCTTTCTGGTTTCCTTCTTTCCTGAATCGATCTCCTCAATAATCGAGTATGAGGATCTTCTTCTTATGATTCCTATTTTTCTGTAGAGTCTGATTCATCATTCTTTAAGTCAAACTCCATTTTCTATGGTTCTTCCTTACTTGGTAGGACTTCCTGTTTGACAACATCTTTTATTTATCTAAATACTCACTTGAGGAATTAGATCTATTTCTTTGCTGAGAGCATCCTCTTGCAAATAATGCATCTATGGATTTTCCTTCCATGTTCTTTTGTCTCATCTCCTCCGACAACAAGGATGAGACCACTTCATCAAAATTCAAGGTAGTTGTATTACTACCTATGGCCACAACCAAACTATCCCACGAGTCTGGTAAAGAGCACAGTAAATTGATACACTTATCTTCATTTGAAATTTTAATATTAACATATACTAACTAACTTACCATAGTATTGAAGGCATTCAAATGATCTGCCACCGAGTCTCCATCTCTCATCCTCAGGTTATACAACTTATTTCTCAGGAGTAATTTATTTACTAGGGAATTACACTGATACAACTTCCCCAACTTATCCCATAAATCCTTGGCTGTAGCTTCCTCTGACACATTCAGTAATATTGGATCTAAGAGACACAATCATATTGTGCTCTTCCCCTTCCGATCCAATTGTTTCCAGTCATCTGCTGAAGTTCTTGTAGGTGCAATACTTGGATCCATTGTAATCCACAAATCTCTATCCACCAATAGATCTTCCATATTGAGCTTCCACAACTCAAAAATTTTCCCATTAAACTTCTCTATCCCCATTTTCAAATTTCTCTCCATTTTTCTTCACCCAAAGAATCAATACTGCAGATATCCCATTGCAAATAGGCTTATCATAGTCCTGAGCCAAACCCTTCACCACAAAGGCATCCCCCTGAAGCCAATAATTGTTCTGATACCAAATGTAGGTGTTAACCTTGTATAATTATTTACTGCAAACGTATTTTCAGTAAAAGAACATAAAAGATAGAATGGAAAATACACACATTACACAGATGTTTTTCCCCTAGAAACCCAAACCGATAAAACCAACATATTATATATTCATTCACGTCATACATTGTTTACAATACAATATACATATAGGAGTCAATGTCATCCAAAACCCTAACCCAATGACCTGGATTAGTCAACAACACTAATTCCTTAACTGGAAATAGAAAACCATCGAAAAAAAACCATGTGCCGAAAAACCACCCAACGATGGACACACAAATTGAGGAGACATGAAAAATGGGGAAAAAAAGGTGACACATTTCCGGAGGCAAAACAATTTGGCCTCTCAACTCCTCAAGGGTGACGTTTTGGTCTCTCCAAGAAAATCGTTTGACATGTGAGGGCTAGGAAAGGTCCTCCATGGTGTCCTCTAGGCCTTTAAAGGCAAGTCTCCATGATCCAACATGTGGGCCCTTGTAATCCAACATGTGGGCTTGAAGCCCTATGGATCCCAAGCTAGGCTTGTTCCTCCAAAAATTTCCACCGGTCCGGTCTTGCAAAGACAAATAGATATGCCCTCCAAGGATCTCAAGTCAAAGTACCATGATGAGTAAATAAAATCAATAAAAGAAACATCTAAACAAGTACATCCAAACCACTTCATAAAAATAAACTGATGCTCAAAGACCCTATGCAATTTACCAAGTTTGAATATGGGAGGGTTGACAAAATGACCTATTGGGTGAATCATCCCTCAATTTTAGGGGTGTTTTCCGAGGGGACCTCCTTATAAGTCATGTGGATGATGTGTTATGGATGAGGGGAATTTTTTTGGGTATGGGGTTCATGACATACACGGGGTTGTAGTGTCTCACTTATGGGTGCCTTTGTAGAGGGTGTGCTACACCTTTTCTTTCAATGCATCCTTTTTCCAAGCCCATTCATTTCCATTAATTAATTAATAGTACAAAACATTGGGTACTCCATATTGGTGAATCAATTAGCTTGGGGGGAAGTATGACAAGGCCACTTGAATCTAGAGGCATACAAAGTTCCATATATAATGAAAGAAAGGGACACCACATGAGTGTACACACCTCAACAAGTCAAGACATTTATATAATGTTATTTTTCTTTTGCAGGTATTTGATATTTTTTTAGGAGAATATTTTCATTTCTCTCAAGACCTATTTGGGTGAGCATCTAGAAGGTTTATAATCAATATTTTATATTTTTCCAGCCACAAGCCTCTGGGCCTTCAACCCCTTCTTCCCATGAAGTGAGGGACAACCCCTTCTTGGGTTAGTACACCCAAAAAACCCAAAAGGTGAGGAGATGAGGGGATGAAGTGTGGAAAGTGGAAAGTATGGTCGAGAATGGCACAATGAATCATCAAAAGGACCTCCCAGTAGCATACCTATCTCTAAGGGTGACCCACTTACTAGGGCACAATGTCAACCACCAAGGTGAAACAGGGAAAAGAGCATAATTTCTAACCAAATGTCACATAATCAAAAGAAATAATAGATGTAGCAAACTAAAATGCCTAAAATATTGAAATGACACTTACCATAATACTTGACTTGTACCTCATAGAGCAAGACCCAATGTCTTCCAGAGACTAGTTGATGTGGTGGATACCGTCATTACGAACATTGAGTTGTGATAGTGAGGTGGGTCTTTGTCTATGCAAGTGGATAGTGATGGTCAAGTTGTTTCTTGGTACTCCATGTCTAAAACCCAAGGGCCTTAAGACATCATCTTCTTAGTTATCCATAGGAGTTGTGGATAAAATATGGCTCCTACTTAGGGACATGTGCTCGTCATAGAGTGCATGAGAACCACAACATCTCCTGTTAGACCTGTGCCTAGACTGAAACAAAACATTGTAAAATATAGGGTGGTTATATCACCCTTCATCCATATACATCAAAACCAAAAATGAAACTAATCTAAAAACGAAAATTTTAGCATTTAAAAAAAAAAATCTAAACTAAGCATGAAATCAATATGCAAGTAGAGAAAAATGAAAAAATTGAAATGCATCTAAACTAACATGAGCAATCAAGATGCAAATGAAAGGAAACCAGGATGACCTACCTACTTAATTGGGTTCTTGGGGCCTTGAATATCAGGCGATAGGTGATGTCAGGTGAAGTCAAACAACCAGTGAAACCAATTTATCATCTCATCAAAGTATCTCCCCCTGTGCTTAATCATGCAATACAAAAAGGATAAGTTGAGAACATAATAATCATGAGCATAAATACACATATAATTAATGATGAAATAAAACTCAAGGGGATGGATGGGAGGGAGAAAATCCTACTGGAAAGAACATCCACAGTCCTGATCGATCCATCTCTGAAAGGGACTATCGTATGTAGATGATGGCTCATCTTCATGACTGAAATTGACCATCTCCTTGTCTTCACATCTAGCAAGAACATAAGTTAGGAAAAATTCAAGTGGAACATGATGTGTTTTGTGGATTTATTATTCATCATTGAAGCCATATTCCTCTACTATCATGGAACATAAGGAAATTAATCTATCAAACGTTTCAACAAGATCAAGCATCAACAAATTAGTAGGGTTTTCTTCAACATTCTCTTCATCTGCAAGGGCTTGTTCTTTATCTTCACCTGAAATGTCACTGCCCCTGAATGCTGAGAGGAGGTAAAGGATCCCAAGAAAACCTGTTGATTTCATAAACAAGGGGAAATGGGGTAAGGCACAACCTCATGTCTAGAGAAAAAATCCTCCCTCAGACTTAGGAAATGTCACTACTCTATCTGCAAATCCCCACCAAAAGTCTCAATATGAGAGTACTTCTGTTTGGTAGTGTGGAACTCAGAGTGCCTTGGGTTGGGCACGACCTGGTTTCTATCAATATCTGAGCACAATGGCTGAAAATTACCATAGAACAAATCTGCATCACCAAAAGGGTACATATCAAGGGATGGCCGAAGATCACCCCGAGTATGCTGTGACAAGTCATCCTCGAAGGGGAAGAACAAATCTGTAACCATGTCATCACTAGGATTCCAAACATCTGAATCATACATGCATGAAGACTAGTCCTTTGATGATGACAAATCAACCATTTTTTCACAATATCCCCCCTTAATGTCATAAATGGGTCTCCATAAGAAATGAGACAACCAACATCCCATATACATCTCCCAGTTTGTATGAACCTATCTATATGTGCATCAACCAAATCTAAGGGTTCTTTCACAAAACCATCAATATGACTGAAAAATGACCATCTCTTTTTATTCGTGATCATAGGTTAGGGTGGCTTCAACTGGATCCTCAGATTATTCATCATTAAGACTATTTGCTTCTTCAACTTCATGCACAAGAGGAAAGCATGGATGGACAACCTCAGTTAAATCAAGTGGGGGAAAATATGATGATGTCTCAACATGTTGTGATTCGTCATAATTATTCTTTATCTTTATGGACATGCCCCTCCATCGCCTCTTCATTGCAAGGGCCTTGATCCTTAATACATAGTGCTTTTTTTTCTTTTATTCAAAATGACATGTCGCATCCAAGGGCTCCTCTAACACTTCTTCACTTCCAAAGTCATGGAATAAATTATCGTTAAGATATTCAAAAAGGTCATAACTCATCATTTTCTCTTCTTAATGTGGAGGAAGAGCAAAGGCCTTGATGTATTCATCAACTGGGTGGGAAGATATAAGCACTTTATTTTCATCAAATTTCTCATCCGGATCTTCAACATGAGAAACTTGATCAAGATCTTATTCAATATTTTCTTCATCCTCATCTACACAAAAACCTTCTTTGCATAGAGCGTCTTTGAGATCTTTGAAAGTATCTTGCAAATTATGGGTAACTGGCCAATAATTCCTGAGAAATTATTCAATGAGATTTGCAGAAGATGGGATACTATTTGAATTACATGAGTGTGGAAGACAATTACTTTGACTTGATTCCAGTGAATATACACAAATTTTCATCATCACATCTTCATGTAGCACATTTAATCTTGAAGAATATTTCATATAATTGACGACATGGGTGACTGCTAGAGCTAGATCACCATTAAATTTAGGGCAACTTTCCCTCCACTCTGTAGAGCAATGATTTAGATATCCGGGGAAATTCTCAACATAAAGAGAAGGGTACACCTTATGGAATTCCCATGGTGGGTGATCTAGGGGATCAAAAAATGCTCAAAAATAAAGTTCTCTAAATTTCTTGAAATGGATTCATTGCGTAGATCTCATCTTCATGATCACAACACAACTTGAATGAGCTCAAACGAAGTCTGTATGGATGAGATCTCACGTTCTGTCCACTTTTCCAAACAAACAATTTTTTTTTGACTGTGCAGTCCATACAATCCACATGTCAGCTGACCGTATGACTCACATGGCAAGCTGACTAGGTAGGTGTTGATGTGGCAAGTCTGAATGGGCATGTGTTGACGTGGCAAGGCTGATCGTGCAAGTGGTTGATGTGGACCAATGGAATGCTGAGTGTACGAGGCAAATGGAAGAGTGCCATGTGGCCCAATGGAATGTGAGTGTACGAGGCAAATGGAAGAGTGCCATGTGGCCCAACCAGGGGCCGCCATGTGGCACTCCATTGTTGGTTGTTTGGAAAAAGTTTATTGGAGTATATGAGGGTCGAACCTGGGACCTCTGTCAAAGTGGGAAGAGTCTCTACATAGTTCGGGCCACCAACACGCCTATGCTTTGTTTCTTAACCCTATATGTAATAAAAGTTATTTGAATTAGACCATAGTCCAATTCGGCGGGGAGTCCGGGTTGGGGCTTGGCCCCAACCCTTAGTCATGAGACCCATATTACATGCCATATGACCAAGAACTCGGGGTTCCAACGGTCAAGCCAGACATGTGTGAAAATTTAGGTCGACGCTTGGCCACATGGGGCCACACAACCACAACCTCCGTTGGGTTTGGTGCTAACGGTGCTACATTTTTGCTGGAATTTATGAAATGGTGCGTGGTGCTGTGTTTTGGCATGAAAAAAACATGGAGCTAGGTTCAGTTGGATAGAGGTGCCTTTTGGCGAGCAGGTCCAACAAGCTATTGGGAAAAACTTCTAGGGAGTGTATTTTTCTCAGTTTTTGGCCAAACCAGGTGCAGGAAGAGCCCAACAAGGGGGTTTTGGACATTTTGGAGCCATTGAAGGCATCTATTTTTCATTATGAGCATTGTAAAGTACTGATTTTGACACTTTGAGAATATAATGAAAATGATCCATTGGAAGATGGACCAAGAGATGTAGCCCAAGAGAGGGGTGAACTCCTTTATCATTTTGTTGTGTTGTGTGCTTAATTTTTATGGTTGTTTATGACTATTTATGCTGTTCATGTTAAGTAAAAACTCATTAAGTTTATGTGCTTGCAAACTTGATCCAATTTCCTAAGTCACATAACCATTTCACTTGCAAATTTGTATACACAAACCTTTTTCATTTTCAGATCAAGTTGGTATCAGAGCAAAGGTTTTTGAAGGTTTGATTGTTTGCAAGTGTTTATTTTCTGATGCTTACAAGGTTGAAGCTCACAAGAGGAGAAGGTCAACTTGTAGAGCCAAGTTATAAAATTTCAAGAAGGATAACTATACATTCACCTCAAGCTTCAAGGAGGCATTCACCAAGTATGGTTCATGAGGAGAGTCGTGAAATTCCTACTTCAGAAAATGAAGCTTTCATAAAATATTTTTATGATATGACAGAAATGGTGAAAGTTTTATTTGAAGAAAGGAATGCAAGGTTGCAAGGTGAAATCTCAAATCCTCCAAGAGGTAATGAATATAGTGGTGATAAAACTCCAAAAGGAAATGGAGGGAATGGTGATACTCCACCTCCTTCACCTCCATCTTCCACTTCTTCTACCATTTCACAACCACCTCCAAATTCTCCAAAAGAACATGGTAAAATTCCTACACAAAATTCTTTCCTTAAGCTTGATATTAAGTTTGAATTGCCTATGTACAATGGAGAGGTAAATGATGAGAAATTGGATAACCAGATTCGTTAGATTGAAGTGTATTGTAGGATACAAAGAATAAAAAATGATGAAACTAATATTCAACTTTCTTCTCTTAGATTGGAAAGTGCAACATTTATTTGGTGGGAAGCCAAAAATCAAGAGGACATGAAAAAGCATGGTAAAGTTTTATCCTCCTGGAATGATTTTATTATTGCACTTAAAAGGCAATTTTATCCATTAGCATACATGCAAAAAGCTATCATGGATTGGCAAAATTTTAGACAAGATAAAGGGAAAAGTGTGCAAAGCTACACTCACGAATTTAGAAGAAGAGCTTTGATTTTGTGTTATAACCCTAATTTTCACCAGACATGCTTACCTGGCATCAGGCCATCTCATATTCCTTCTTTTCTAAAACATTGCTGAACAACTCTTCTTAAAAACCCCTTTTATAAAAACCCACGTGCCCTACTCCATTACTGCATGCGTGTACATGCTAGTTGACCCAAGACAGCCCGCGTGTATCTACAAAAGCACAGAAAAAGGAAAGTTGCTGACGGAACACACAGCTTTGGGAAAGTTAACTAAACCTTTCGGCCATGCATGGATGGTCACTCAACCAAATACCTAGCTTCTTCTAGCCTATAAAAGAAGGGCCAGGGGTCCCATTTGGAGGAGGAGAATCATAGTAAAGAAATTATACCCGATTAAGCATTCCCTTTGTCCCAACCTTTAGCCATCCTTGTGCAAAGAGAAGTATAGAGAAAAGCAGTTGGAAGACAGTGGAAGAAGAGACCAGGACTAGGATTGAGGAGCAGTTGCTGACTTTATCATTGTAAGGTATCATTGTGAAGTTAATAAAATAATTGCTTTTCACGTCTCGCCATATGATATTGTCATTATTGGAATATTGATTGTATGATTGATTAAATCTCTAACCCGTTAGTTCATATATCAAATGCATGTGGAGTTCTTTGTTCGTCTTTAGTGAATGCAGGTCAACATTGGGAGGAAAGTTGCAGTCAAAGAATGACCAAGTGCGAAAAGGGATCGACATCAAACACGAAAAATAAGGTACGTCAACTTAATCTCTTGAGCCTTGTATTTACATATGAGTAATGGGGGTTTAGGCATGGGATGATGGTAAAAAGTAAGAATATTTAGGTCATTTCTGCATGCATGATAAAACCCTTAGTGCTAGTCCATAGGAGGGATATCCCACCCAAAACATTTTGGGTATAGATTTATCTTCTCAAGAAACTTTACTCAAATACATTGGAGGATTGCATAGCTATTTGAGACACACAATTCTCATCTTTAACCCTACAAATCTAGATGAAGTTTGTGTACATGCAATTCATTTGGAAGCAAGAGGGAATAATACTCCTCAAGAGGGCAGCAAGAAGCCATTTGTTAATGGAGACAAGGGAAAGAGGAAATTCAAAGGAAATGGAAGGAATAATGCTTTAGTCAAGAAAGAGGGAGAAAAACTCACATGTAAACACTGTTCAAAAGATGGCCATGATGAAGACCATTGTTGGAAACTTCATCCTGAAATGAGACCCAAAAAGTTCAACAATAAAGGGAAACCAAAGACTTCTGCAACTACACAACATGATTTGGGATATGATTCTGGTGATGAAACAAAAATCATAGCCATGGGTTTTCAAGGTAAGGACTCTATTGCAAGTACTAGTTCTTCAAGTAGCAACCTCAATGAAACTCAACATGAAAAAGAAATAATAGAGCTTTTCCACATAAGGGTTATTTGAAAGCATACCAAGATAGATACTCTATTTGATACTGGATCTCAAGAAAACCTCATTTCTGAAGACACAATTAAGAAGTTGCATTTGGAAACTACTCCTCATCCTAAACCATATCCTCTAGGATGGATATGTGATAATGCCAAATTGAATGTGACAAGAAGATGTAAACTTAGATTTTCCATCATTGGAAACTTTATAGATGAGGTAGAGCTTGATGTTATTCCATTGGATATTTGTGGTATTGTGTTAGAAAGCCCATATTTATATGATAGGAGAGCCATATTTCATTGTCATGAGAATAAATATCATTTGTTTAAAAATGGAGTTGAGTACATTATTAGAGAACATACAAAGAAGTTAAATTTGTCACGTGTAAATTATGGCCAAATGAGGAGATTAGTCAATTCTAGTAATAACTTTGTACTCTTGATGATCAAACCCAAAGACAACGTTGAAAAATAAGCTTTCCAAGGTTGTGATGTAAATTTAAAATCTGATTTATATGAGGTTGTTAACCAATATGATGAGATGTTTCAGGAACCAAAAGGATTGCCTCATAAAAGGGGTATCCAACATGATATTCAATTGCAACAAGATTGTTCTCTTCCAAACATTGGTATGTACAGGATGTCAGTCATGGAGAATACTGAAATTAAAAAACAAATCCAAGTGTTGCTTGACAAAGGAGTTATCATGCCAAGCACATCGCCATGTGGGTCACCAATTGTTTTGGTACCAAAGAAAGATGGTACATGGCGCATGTGTGTATATTTCAGAGCCTTGAACAATATTACAGTAAAGAATCGTTATCCTCTTCCTAGAATTGATGATTTGCTTGATCAATTGAAAGATGCTAAGTATTTTACTGAGTTGGATTTGAGAAGTAAATATCATCAGATTAGGATTGTTGAAGGAGACACATGGAAGACAACTTTCAAAACAAAGCAAGGTTTGTTTGAATGGATGGTTATGCCATCCGGGCTTTGTAATGCTCCTGCTACATTCATGAGAGTTATGAATGATGTCTTAAGGCCTTCTTGATGATTGTGTATTTGTCTACTTGGATGAAATTTTTCTATTTAGTGAATCTCGTGAAGATCATGTTAGGCATTCAAAGCAAGTTTTAGATTTCTTGAAGAAAGAAAAATTGTTTTTGAAGATGTCTAAATGTGAGTTTGGAAAGAACTCACTTGTTTACTTGAGACATATTGTTGGAGGAGGAGAACTGAAAAATAGATCCTTCCAAGGTAAAAGTCATTTTCGATTGGCCCAATCCCAACAATGTGACAGAGATAAGAATTTTTTTGGGAGCAACCCAATATTGGAGAAATTTTATTGCTAACTTCTCTTCAATTGCAGCTCCATTACATGCAGTGACAAGCATCAAGCAAGTTTTCCAATGGGGAGGCAAGAAACACAAATATTTTGATGAATTGAAGGAGAAGATTAGTTCAGCTCCAGTTCTTGCACGTAGTGATTTGAGACAACCATTTGAGATACAAACATATGCAAGTAACTATGCAATGGGAGTAGTCTTGTTGCAACATGGTAATCCCATTTGTTTTCCTTCTAAAAATTTTAATGGTGTTGTGATTAATTATCCTACATATGATAAGGAGTTGTATGCATTGGTTCAAAGTGTGAAAAAATGGAAACATTGTTTCTTGGGAAAATAAACTATCATTCACACAAATCATCAACCATTGCAATATTTACAATCACAAACAAAGCTACAACAAGCAAGGCACTTCAGATGGATGGGTTTCCTACAACAATTCCACTTGGTTATCAGGTATAAGAAAGGCATTTATATCAAAGTTGTTGATATGCTTTCTAGGCCTATTGTTAGTGATTCAATTATTCTTAAGCATAACTCTACCATGCAAGAGAGCTATGTTGAACAATATTCTTTAGATGTTGGTTTTAAAGAGGTTTATGCAACTTTTTGTCATTCTAACCAAGTTGAGGAATTGTATTACCATGTGCATGATAAGATTTTGTATCATCTTGGAAACCTATGTATTCCACAGGGTGAAAGAGTCAACATCATAAGGGAAGCACATTCTTCTCTTATTGTTGGCCACTTTGGTGTAGGCAAGATGGTGGCTAATTTGCAAAGGTATTTCTATTAGCCTAAAATGAATGAAAGTGTTTCAAGATATGTAAGAGGATGTTCTTTATGTGCTACAAGTAAGCCTAGAAATAGAAAGTTGGGTTTGTATACTCCACTTCTGGTTCCTTCTCGTCCTCGAGAAATAATTTCCATGGACTTTGTAGGAGGTTTACCTATGTCAAAAAAGAATCACGATTATATTTATGTTGTGGTTGACCATTTCAGAAAAAAGTGTATTTTGATGCCTTGTAAGAAGCAAGTTACAACTGAACAAAGACACAAATGTTCTTCCAACATGTTTGGGTACATTTTGGATTTCCCAAATCCATTATTTTTTATCGAGATTCTTGATTTATTGGGAAATTTTGGTCAAGCCTATGGGAACTCGTGGACACTAAGATGAAAAAGAGCACAACATTTCATCCACAAACTGATGGTCAAATAGAAGTGGTGAATAGAAAAATAGTAAATATTCTTTGTGGTTATTGCAACAAACATCCTAAGCTTTGGGATGATCACCTACACTACATTCAACATGCTTATAACCGAGCTAAGCATTCATCGACTCAAACATCTCCATTTGAGGCATGTTTTGGTTATTTTCCAAAATATCCTTTAGATTTTATCTTTGGGAAGGATATTTCTATTGATGGTCATTATGACATTGATAGAGAAAATAAGTTCATTGAACAAATTCAGTTGGTGCATCAAATGGTACAAGAACAGTTGGAAAAGAGCCAAGCCAAGAATAAGACAAGACATGAAAAACATCATGTTGATCAAAATTTCCAAGTTGGAGATGAAATTTGGATTTACATTAGCAAGGACAGGCTTAAAGGAGAAGGTAAAAAACTGAAACCAATTAGATATGGACCTTTCAAGATTCTTGAAAATATTGGTGATAATGCCTTCCGTTTGGATTTGCCTCCTTATATGCAAATGTATGCAGTTGTTAATGTTGAGAATTTGATATTGTATAAGCCTCCTTTGATTGATGATCAAGGAGAGCATGTTCAGATTCCTTCCATAGATGACTTCTCGCCAGAATATCTTTCAGAATTGCATGAGGATACAATCCTTGACATAAAGATAAAAAGTTCAAAATGAGGGAATGTGGAATACCTTCGCATTGGTCTTAAAGGCACAAATCCAAGAAAATATAATTGGATTGAGGTTGGCAAGGCAGGGGAACCGTACCCTCATATTCAGATTGATTGAAAGTAGTCTTTTGGAGGTCCAAAATCTTCCCAATGGGGAGGAGTGATCCAGGGGATAAAAAATGCTCAAAAATCAAAGTGCTTGAAATTGCTCGAAAAAAATTTCATTGCGTAGATATCTCCCTCACGATAACAATGCAACTTGAATTGGCTCAA
Source organism: Picea engelmannii (assembly GCA_009831015.1). Taxonomy (NCBI): domain Eukaryota; kingdom Viridiplantae; phylum Streptophyta; class Pinopsida; order Pinales; family Pinaceae; genus Picea; species Picea engelmannii. Next base: position 573,061 of record ML779593.1, read on the forward strand.
ACAAAGTCTGCATCGCTAAGATATCGTGTTCTGTCCAATTTTCCAAAAAAAAAAAAAAATGCTGACTGTGCAGTCCATACAGTCCACGTGTTAGTTGACTGTATGACTGTACAATTGATGTGGCAAGTTGACTGGGTAGGTGCTGGCGTGGCAAGTTTATCTAGGTAGTTGCTGATGTGGCAAGGTTGACCGTGCAAGTGGTTGATGTGGACCATTAGTGTGTTGACATGTGTCAGTGTACGAGGCGAATGGAAGGGTGCCATATGGCCCAGCCAGGGGTTTCCACATGGCACCTCATTGTTGGTTGTTTGGTAAACGTTTGTTGGAGTCCATGGGTGTTGAACCTGGGACCTCTGGAAAAGTGGGCAGAGTGTCCGCATAGGCTGGGCCACCAACCTGCATATGCTTTGTTTCTTAACCCTATATGTAATAAAATGTATTTGAGTTAGATCATAGTCCAATTCGGTGGGGGGTCCGAGCTAGGGCTTAGCCCCAACCCTCGGTCACGAGACCCATATTACATGCCATATGACCAACAACTCGGGGTTCCAATGGTCAAGCCAAACAGGTGAAAAAATTTAGGTCGACGCCTGGCCACATGGGGCCACACTACCAAAACCTCCGCTGGGTTAGGTGCTAACGCTCTAACGATGCTACATTTTCGCCCGAATTTCAAAAACAACATGTGGTGCTTGGTTTTGGCATGAAAAACACATGGAGCTAGGTTAATTTGGACAGAGGTGTGTTTTGACAAGAAGGTACAACAAGCTATTGGGAAAAATTTCCAGGGAGTGGATTTTTCTTAGTTTTTAGCCAAACCAGGTGCAGGAAGAGCCCAACTAGGGGTTTTTGGACATTTTGGAGCCATTGAAGACATATATTTTTCATTCTGAGCATTATAAAGCACTTATTTTGACATTTTGAGAATATAATGAAAATGATCCATTGGAAGCTGGACCAAGAGATGTAGCCTAAGAGAGGGGTGAAATCCTTTATCATTTTGTTGTGTTATGTGCTTACTTTTGATGGTTGTTTATGAATTTTTATGCTGTTCATGTTAAGTAAAAACTCATTAAGTTTATGTGCTTGAAAAATTGATCCAATTTCCTAAGTCACATAACTCTTTCACTTGCAAATTTGTATACACAAACCTTTTTCATTTTCAGACCAGTAAGTCTCATGAGGCCATGGATCCCTTACTTAGGGTAATATCTCAATGGAGTCACCATATGGGATCAAGGTTCATCAAAGGATGGAAAGGTTAATCAGGAAAAAGTGGGTTATTGGAAGGTGGAGTCGTAAGATGAACTTCAAGAAGAGCTCATCAAGGGTGGAAGGGTAACGTCCTTTGAGTGGAGTTGCTAGGAAAGCTAGGGAAATACTTTGGGATAAATTTCCAAAGTGTCATTAGGGCTCAACAGAGGATTTGAAATCCTCCCCAGAAACGATGCCAAAATTTTATCATACACATTTTAGGTTGGGAAAATCTCGACCCAACCACCAAATGGCGACAACTTTGAGAACATATACCCATTTTCACCTTAAGTAGGTATTCCCGTCACTTTAGAGATGATAGATTCACCTAAAGGGGGGAATATCGGTGACTCTGGGGGAGATGAGGTGGAAGTGAAGATATGAAGGAGGGTCCCCATATAGGTCCATATTCTAAGAACATAAAGGATTGAGAAAGAGTCTTGGTGGTAGCCAAAGGTTGTCAAGAGGTAAGAGTACCCGTGGAGAGTGATGTACCTGCCCGAGGCACAAGAACATGCCAAGTATATGCGTATAATGTTAGGTGGAAAATAAAGATAAGATTTATGTCCCTAATTGAAATAGTAAATGATGATGTATATCATCAACAAAATCATGATGACATCTGGAAAATAAATTTTCTTAAATCTTAGTGAAAATTACAAGAGACAAGTTGGCAAATTGACTAGTTTAGCTCAAGAAGATGGCATAAAACTTTAGTAACAATGTAAGGATGTTGTAACCAAGTTTTGCAGAAATATTTATCAGCCTTATGGCTGTAAAAAACAATTTATTACAACAGAGAAATCAACCGTCAAAACTTGCCAACGATCCACCCAAAAAGTGCGCTAGCCTTAGTAGATTAATGTGGCAAACTTTTAACAACTTTCCACAGTTGAGTAGTAAGTTATAAATGAAAATGTGTTAATTTTTATTCATCCCTAATGGCTGTAGATGAAATGTTATAACAAAATAAATAAATACTTAGAAAATTTAGATGCCCCATTGGCTCAACCAAGCATATACAACATAGAATTGATTCCAAATTTGACAATCTCAAAAGAGTGATTTTTCACGTTTACTGAGGTAAGTATTTTATATATCAAATGAAAAAATTAGATTAGTGCCTTTAATATTTGGGTGAATGGAGTATTTAAAAACAAGTTCGATCAATAAGATACCTAGGGGTGTAAATACTCTTACTCCATAGGGTATTCTAATCAAACTAGGGTAAAATCTAGGAGGGTATACGCACTCGTATTCCTCCTAGCAACCCTTGCAAAATGAATTGTAAACTTAGAAAATCAAATGAAGATTAGTGGAGGGTGTATCCAACATAATCCTCCTAGGGTTTAAACCCACAATAAACAAGAAAGATCAAGAAATAGCTAACAAATTTATATTTTTCCTTACCAATTCCAAGAAAGAGAGATATCAAATCCTAGTTCACCAAGCAAATTACCATCCAATAGATAGAAAGAAAGCCTCCAAGAGGTGCGCACCACCTTATCTCATCCAACCACCAAGATATAACACCAAAAATCATTTGCACAAGAGATAAACACCAAGAATCCTTAAGTATAAAGAAAATTCTAGTCACGCACTTCTCATAATGCGATAGTTATTTTATAAAATGAGATTCAAATGATCTCTATTTATACAAAATGTATTATAAAATGTTTGTTCATATAAGTTAGGGTAAACAAAAAATAATGGGGCAACAACCCTTATTTTTCCCCTTTACACAAATAATATTATTTAATTTTTACTTTTGCACATGAAAGAAAACCCTAAAACATGACGTCACCCTCTAAGGGTGACGTTTTGACCCTTTAAGAAAGTCGTTGGATGAGTAAGTTAAAGTCTATGGGGCTCATATTAGATCCTCCATATCATGTGCTATATCCTCCTCCCACCAAGTCATGCCAAGTGACAACGAATTACAACTACACCACCAAAGCCCTAGGCTCAATGATGATGTCAACTCCTCAAGGGTGACATTCTGTCCTCTCCAAGCAAATAATTTGGAATGTGAGTGCTAGGAAAGGTGTTCTAAGGTGTCATATAGGCCTCCAAAGGCAAGTCTCTATGATCCATCATGTGGGCCCTTGGAATCCAACATGTGGGCTTGAATCCCCATGGAATCCCAAGCTAGGCTTGTTCCTCCAAAACTATCCATTAGTTGGGTCTTGCAAAGACAAATGGATATGACCTACAAGGATCTCAAGTCAAAGCATTATTATGAGTAAAAAACATCAATAAAATAACTATGTAAAGAATTATGTCCAAACCACTTCATTAAAATAAACTAATGCTCAAAGACCCTGTGCAATTTACCAAGTTTGAATATGGGAGGGTTGACCAAACGACCTATTAGGTGAATCATCCCTCAAGTTTAGGGGTGTTTCCTAAGGGGAACTAATTCAGAGTCATGTGGATGATGTGTTATGGATGAGGGGATTTTTTTTTGGCATGGGGTTCATGACATACAAGGGGTTGTAGTGTCTCACTTATGGGTGCCTTTGTTGAGGATGTGTTGCACCTTCATTTTCAATGCATCCTTTTTCCAAACCCATTCATTGCCATTAATTAATTAATAGTCCAAAACCTTGGTTAATCCCTATTGGTGAATATATTAGCTTGGGGGGAAGTATGACAAGGCCAATTGAAGCTAGAGGTATACAAAGTTCCATATGAAAGGAAAGAAAGGGACATTGCATGAGTGTACACACCTAAACAAGTGGGGACATTTATATAATGTTATTTTTCTTTTGCAGGCCTTTTATTTTTTTTAGGAGAAGCTTTTCATTTCTCTCAAGACCTCTTCGGGTGAGCATCTGGAAGGTTTATAATCAGGCTTTTATTTTTTTCCAACCATAAGCCTCTGGGCCATCATCCCCTTCTTCACATGAAGTGAGGTACAACCACTTATTGGGCCAACACACCCGAAAAACCTAAAAGGTGAGGAGATGAGGGAATGAAGTGTGGAAAGTGGAAAGTATGGTCAAGAATGACACTATGACTCTTCAAAAGGACCTCCCAGTAGCATACCTATCCCTAAGGTTGACCCACTTACTAGGGCACACTGTCAACCACCAAGGTGAAACAAGGCAAAGAGCACAATGTCCAAGAAAATGTCACATAATCAAAAGAAGTATTAGATGTAACAAATTAAAATGCCTCAAATATTGAAATGACACTCACCATAATACCTGACTTGTACCTCATGGATAAAGACTCAATGTCTTCTTGAGGCCAACTGATGTGTGGATACCGTCACGATGAACCTAGAGTTGTGGTAGTGAGGTGGGTCTTTGTCTGTGCAAGTGGACACTGCTGGTCAATATGTCTCTCGGTACTCCATGTCTGCAACATGAGGGCCTTGAGACATCATATCCTTAGTTATCCCTAGGATTTTGGGATAACAGAGCCAATGAAACTGTCGATGACTTTAACAGGTGGTTTAATAATATCTATAACAAGATCCCTGCAGATATAAATCCATTGCAAATAGAAACTAAAGTAACATACATTGGGGCATTTGATGCTTATTTTTCCATGACATTAAGAGAAAGAAGGTCCCCAAACTTTCTAGTAATGCAAGATTTTTCCATGACTTACCTCAAGTTTTACCTTTGCTTAGAATTCATATTTAACTTTAGGCTGAATTAGGAACTTGAGGAACATGAAGTCTGATGATTGGAGGCTGAATAGAAGGTATACTAGAGTTGAGAGGTTACATGAATGCTTTCACAAAAATGTTGTTGTTGGCGGATATTGAGGCTGATGGACACTTGGAAATCTGGGCAATGATGTTAGAGATTATGAGTGTTGATAAAATCTGTTGATGATGAAGAAATGATGCTTTAAATAAGATGTTGATGTTGCATATTCTAAAAATCTGAACTCTGTTTATTATAACCAAACTGAAAATGAAAAGTTGAATATTGAACCAAAACTCAAATTCCACTGCTATTGTTGATGCCACAACCATATAATGTTCACATATAACCCCCTACTAGTACAATTCAATCTATGTGAATTTATTTACTTGGAGTCGAACACAGAAAAAAATCATTGGATTACCGATTAATAATGTAAATCATTAACCAATGTGAGATGACCCACCATTATTGTCAATGGGAATCTAGGTACAAAAGTAAATTCTAGTTGGTGTGGATGAATGTATTGGAGTTGAACAACTATAGAATCCATCAATCAAGGGACATTAATATATTCCCTTGTTGATAGCGAGAGAACCTACTACTAAGGCATTCAATCCCCAAGGTACTTATAAACATCTCTAATATCAATCCTAGATGATGTGCTGGAGTTGATAGGATGAGAATTGTCGGAAGGTGGGCCTTAATGAATCTCACATCATTTGACATGAACATAAAATACAAATTATTTTGAAGAACCATAATAGAAGATCGAACCAACATGCAAAACATTATTGAGAATTTTTGTTTCCAATTTCCTGGTTTTCAAGAAAAACTCATGTCCAGTTGCACTAGTAACTTGGTTTTCACAATTGGACTTATTCTTATCTTTACTATTCTATTCTATTTATTTATTACATTTTCCTACTCTACTTGGAAAAATAAAGCATTTTCTCAAGTGTAGGAACATTTCTAATGTAGCCATGTGCATAACAAAATTATGAATGTACTCACATTCTGGTTTGAAAAATGCAATTTGATAAGTACCATAACATGAGGGACCAACTATCATAATTACAATGATGTCAGTAAATACTAAGGAATAGAGTGTTTCTCCAATCGTATGGTCACTTGGGAACCATTATTTAATGTAGTCATGCTACCCTTGGTCTACTTGTTCATCAAAACTACTTTGTATGTCCTCCTTCATCATGCCATGTAGATATTTTACTATTTTTTGATTGGTCTCCTGAATACACAAAGGATCCTGTTATAGCACAAGTTTTATGTTGGGAAAATCCTGACCCAACCACAAAATAAAGTGCTACAATTTAGGAATCTTACACCCAATGTCACCTCGATGTAGGTCCCGCACTTCAAGGGTGACTAGGTCACTCTAGGGAGGTGATATAGGTGACCCTAGGGGTAATGAGATGGGGATGGATGGATATGGAAGTGCCCCCCTAGAGGTCAAGTCTAAATGGAGTTATATGTGAAAGGAGAAGCCTTGTAGATCAAGCAAAAGTTTCCCCAAATATGTGATACTTCTCTAGATGGTTGTACCTGCCCGAGACACAAGAAAGTCCAACTTGCAATGATATATGTTAGTATGGATCAACAAGTTAAGCTTTCTGTCCCTAGTTTGCAGAAACGGACAACATATTATATCAGCATATAAGGCATCTAAATCATCATATAAAATCATAATATTAACCAATGATAATATCAATGAGTTAGGAAATCAATTGTAAATGAAATATGATACTTTGAGGTTTAATAAAGCAAGATGTTATAACATGTATATTTCTGCAGAAAATTGCAGCCTTATGGCTGTATATTTTAGTCACTTATATCAGAAAACTACACCATCAAAATATGCCAACAATTATCCCAAAAGATGCACCCTAGTTAGTAGAGTAAATGAACAAAATTTAAGAGTTAGTCTAGGGTTAGTTTAGGATTTAGAATTAGTTGTCTATCTAGGTTAGATCATCCCTAATGGTTGTAGGTTAGGGTTAGTAACATCAATAAAAGTAGTGGGAGAGAGGGGGTGCCCTAGTAGGGGAAGACTCCTCTCAATGTAGAAAACCAAATATAAGCAAGAGATCTTTCAAAAGATGAAAATTCACGTTTCCCAAGGCAATGATTTTATATCTCCAACACAAAAAATAAATGACTAGTGCGTTTACTATTGGGGTAATGGAGTCAAATAAGTGAACTAGAGATGCTGCTTCCTTGGGGGTGTAAATCCTCTTACTTCCCAAGTCAAGTATCTCTAGTTAGGGTTTGAGAATGAGGGGTGTAAATCCTCTTACTTCCTCAAACAAACCCTTGCAACATCAATGAATTTTAAACAATAAATGATGGAGACTATAGTGGGGGTGTAAATAATCTTACTTCCCACTTAGTTCCCAGCACAAAAATCCTTGAATTTTAAAAAATGATAGCATAAGAGTAAAATACCATACCAAAATCAAGAAAGATGCTAAGATAATCCACCATAAAAGCTAAAAAGCATTCCTCCAAGGTTAGCGCCTCACTCCTCCATCAACCATTCACAAGAGATATCCATAAACAAGTGCACAAGAGACAAATATAGCCAAGTGTAGCGAAAAATTCATATCCAAGTCCTCTCACAAGAGGGAGAGTTATATTCAAATGAGATCTTATGATCTCTTATTTATACAAAATGTCACTAAGGTGACTTGTCCATAAATTAAGGGACAAACCACAATACTAGGGGTCAAAAACCCTAATATTTCCCCCTTTAACAAAGTAATATTAAACAATTCATTTAAAATTTCACTTTTGCACAAGTAAAACCCTAATTTACATGGACGTATCGCCTTTAGGGGAAATTGTTCCACTTAGAAGAAGTCATTGGTGTTGGAGAAGCATGGGTAGGCCTCCAAAGGCCACATGCCAAGAATCTAGGAAATATACTCATGGTGAAGACCTCCTCCTCCTAAAAATGTCCATGTGTCAATGAGTGGCTACATCACCACCAAGCCCTAACCCCCTAGATGACGTCATACTAAAAAAGGAGACGTTTTTCCTCTCCTAAGAAAAACATTTGGCATGTGGGGGCTAGGATACATCATCCAAGTCATCTTCAAGGCCTTTCAATTTTGATCTTCTTCATCCGACATGTGGTTCCTTTGCATCCAATCTTTGGGCTTGCAGCCCCATGGAAGCCCAATCTAGGCTTGTTCTCCCAAAATTGTCCACCAACTAGCTCCTGCAAATAAAAATGAGCACGCCCTCCAAGCATCTCAAGTCATAACATCATGATAAGTGAATCCAATCAATAAATGAGCCACCTAAGCATGTGCTTCAAATATTACTATATCAAACAATTAATTTCTCAAAGACACTATGCGACTTGTCAAGCTTTAATATGGGAGGGTTGACGAAGTGTCCTATTGGGTAGATCTTTCCCTAGTTCAAGGAGAGTTTCCAAGAGATCCCTCTCTAAGCCATGTAAAGTGGATGAAGTGGTTGGGGTCAAGACTTAATGGGAAGAGGGATCATGACATACAAGGGGTCATAGTGTCTCATTCATGGGTGCCATTGTAGAGGGTGTGTGGTACCTTCGTCTACAATGCACTTTTTCCAAGCCCATTAATTGCCATTATTTTATTCTTTCATAATTTTAAGGAGAGGTGAAGTTAACTTCCATGACATGGTGACCAGATAATGGCAATGTCACCGACAAACACCTAGTGGAAATGAGAAGGTTGGCTCGTGATGAGACCCCCTTTCTCTCAGCCATGCAATTGAGAGCCATTACCCTGTTTTGGTGACCATATGATGGCAATTTCATACCGATATATATTCATGGACGTGATGGGTTGGATTGTGATGAGACCTCCTATCCTTCAACTAACATTTTAAGCATTATTTATTATATTGTGGGTCCCCTTTACTCAAAGATAAGTGTTTCACTGCTTTCTTGGGTGATCCCTAGGCGAAGCATTTGGAAGGTTCATATAAGGCTTTTATCTTTTACCCAACATCAATCCCTTTGGGTCTTCATACCCTTCTTCCCATAGAATGAGGGACAACCCCTTCTCGGGTCAATACACCCTAAAATCCCAAGAGATAAGGAAATAGAGGGAATACTGATGGTAAGTGGTAAGTATGGTCGAGAACGGTATGATGGCTCTTTAAGGGAGCCCCTAGTAGCAAATCCATCGCCAAGGAAAACCACTTACTAGGGAACAATGTCAACCACCAAGGTGAAGCAGGGAAAAAGGCATAATGTCCAAGCATATATCATGAAATCTAAAGCAATCTAAGATACAACATACTCAACTAGCTTAAATATTTAAATTATGCTCACGATAATACTAACTTGTACCTCATGGAGAAAGGCCTATTGCCTTCTGGAAGCTAGTTGATGTGGTGGACGCCATATGGAAATATGTGACCATTTGTGGTGGTGAGAGGGGTTTCCAACTGTGCAAAAGGGTACTACTGGCCATGTAGTCTTTTGGCACTCCATATCTGCAACTCGAAGGCCTAGAGACATAATATCCTTAGTTATCCACAAAATGGGGATAACATATCCGATGATGGGCATGATAGAAATTCCTCAATCTCAGGTTCTACCATTTTCTCTCCATCATTAAGCGTTGTCCATGGATTTTTGGTCTCCTCTAGATCTTCCTTTCTATGTTTCTCATGGAGTTTTTTCTCTTCTATCACTTCCTAGAGTGAATGTATGTTCCTGATTTTTGTTAGGATTTGATTCTCCTATGATGCATAAATGTTTTTGGTCATTATTAATATTTGAGATATTTCTCGGAGTAACATTCTCCTTTACTCGACAAACTCTTGAAAATTATTGAATTCTTCTCGTTGGTAAAGAGTTCTTGTCTTGCAACATGGATTAGTGCATAGGGCTCTTACACCACCTAAAAGTAAGGAAATAAATGAAATCAATAGAAATGAAAATACACTACTCAAAGAAAACTTAATAAATCTGAAAAACTATCATGTATTTGAACTCCTCATGCTACTGATACCCTACTGTCACAAAGTTATATGTTCACATGAGTTAGATCTTTAATTCCATGCATCAAACTAAAAGAAGACACATTGAAACAACATGAATAGGGATTGAAGAAACTCACTAAAGTGAATGCAACAAGCTAGAACCCTTTCAAAAATCCTGAAGTGAGGGCACCTTTGTGTCTTATCATTTATCCTCCTCCAAGTCTTTAATGCAAGTTCAACAAAATTATGCGCATAAAATTTTAAATGCTCTAATCCCTTTTGCACATCCCCGACAACGATGCCAAAAATGTTGGGTTATTTATATGTATAAATACTTGACATTAAATCATCAATCTAGAAGTTTGTAGAATTCGAGGTGAAAGAACAACAAATGAAAGAACTGAGCTTATTCTAGCCTATTTTTATCAACTATTGTAGGAAAAACACACTTCAAAATGCAATAAATGAAATCAAATTTCGTATCACTAAAGTTACCAATCCAAAAAGAAAAAGTGTATTCAAATCACAAAGAAAACCAAAGAAATCAAAAGGGAATCTCAAACATCTTAATACTGCATTCATAGATCTATATCAAGATGAACAACGGCACATCATGCTATGTCCAGATGTTTGATCTATGCATAAATATGTTTTCTTATGAGATCTTGTTTAATAAATAAATGCTTAAGACTTCAATCGGTGAGGGGATAAAAATACCTAAGACTGGAAATCAAACCTATGAACAATGGTTAGTTCATTAGTTTGAGGTTTCATTAATGGCATATAGTGCAATATTTCACTTGAGATTTAAGCATTCATGCACTTGAGAAATGATTAACTTATCAAATTGAATGAGTTGTAATTACTGCAATTTAACTTTTATGAGGATGCATACTATTCAAGCTATCACCCAAATTAATCAAGAAAAGAGTTAAACTGTTGTAAAATGTTACTGATTGAGACTTGGAATTACTACCTTAGAAAGGAAAAATGATGAAATCTGTAAACTCATAAACTAAAGATTCAATTTGCTATGTTAAGTGTGACATGTCTTTATTGGTGAAACTACACTTTTGCATTCAAATTACTTGTCTCTATGAAACTTTGACTCAAAGAGATTCTCTCCAATCATCTTAACATGTGCATTCACTCAAAATAAAATAACAAAAGAATCATATCAAAACTAGGTAATGGCCTATTAAGAGCTACTCTTAATCAGAGCTTGGGGTACTCTCTTCCACCTAAGTGTTCGTTTACTTTCACAATGATGAGTTTATCTCTCAAGAATCCTAGCCACTCTAACAAATCAGAATCCTTGGAATGACACCAGTTCAAAAGAAACACAACATATACAACATCAAATTGGATTGCAAATGGAAATGAAGCATAAATGAGAATTAAGGAAATTGTCAATCTTTCTAAGTGCAAGGAAAGTTACAAAGTTTTTATTCAAAAAACAATCTAAATCAAAATAAGAACTCTACATTTAACACTAAATAGCATAATCAAATTAATATAGAATCAAACTAAAATGATGACTAAACTAACCAATTATAAAACTAGCTACGAGTCCTTGGTTGGTGGGCCCTTGCAAATTGGTAGAGAGCTTGACTACTTACAACAGTGGGATCAAATAAACACCATGGATCGAAACTTCAATTGATATTATGAAAACAAAGTTCTCAAGTTACAATGCACACATCAATCCATACAATCATGTTGTAACAAAGACGAACAACAAATGATAGTGATATCCAACAACTTAAATTAGATATAATAATAGGTTTCATGGAATCTACATTTCAGATCAAATCATTATATAGGAAAGCCTCTATATGCAAATATGAGGGTGATCGTTCAATTTTATATACCAGAGTCTAAAAAATAGCTACAAAATCAAATTGTCCCTCACTCGATAGAACCATAAGATAATATTACAAATTATAAAAATAAACAAAATCACATCTCGATCTCACGTACTATTCGTGGAGCCTTCCTATAGAGCATAGAACCAAATATATGAACTAAATTTAGGTCAGTGCCTATGAAAAATAGTGGGGATTGGTGTCTCCAGTAGGTTGGTGCCTACAAATTAATAAAAATAAGTTTTTTTGGTTTTCTCCCGAAATGGTTTCCACATTAAATATTGTGTCTTTTGGTTGATATACAATGCTTCATTATGTTTTATGAATGTAAAAAAGAAAAATATAGTCTTATATTGATTCATCACCCCTCTCAGTATAAGTGTGTGCTCAACAATTTGTATTAGAGCGGGTTCCTTTGGAAATAATCTAAACACTGGAAGGTAGATCTCGGAGCACACATGGCCAGTCAGGAAGGTTCTTATACAAACATGGATATTTTTTTTGATGGGAAAAACTATGCATTTTGGAGTCTAAGGATGAGAACATATCTAATGGACCTTGGTTTTTATATTTGGAAATCAGTCATGACTCATTATACAACCCCAAAAAATCCAGCAACAGATGCAGCTGGGAAAAAGGCTAGTGAAAATGATGAAAAAGCCATGAATGCCATCTTGTGTGGATTGTCAGAATAAGATTTTGTCAAAGTAATTCATTGCAAATCAACGAAAGAAATTTTGGAGAAGATTAAAAAAATCCATGAAAGTGATGAAAAGGTCAAGAAGGCTAAGAGACAAACTCATAGAAGACAGTTCGAGAGTCTGAAGATGAAAGAAGAAGAAAATGTTGCAACCTATCTCCTCTGTGTGGATGAAATTTTCAACACCATCAGAGGACTTGGTGAAACGATTGAAGAATCAATGATTGTGAAAAAGGTATTGAGGTCACTCCCCTTAAGATTTGATGCCAAAGTTTCTGCCATTGAGTAAATAAAGGATCTTGATAAATTAACAATGGATGAATTGCATGGGATCCTCATTGCATATGAAATGAGGACTGAAAAGGAAAAACCATAAAAAAAGGAAGCAACTTTCAAAGCCTCAAAGAAGATGAAGAACAAATAGAACAAATAAATTTATTGTACCAACTGTGAATCAGGCATAGAGGAAGAAAATTTTGTGAGGAAAATAAAAAAAGGATCTGGCAAATACAAAAGTGAGTTTCCCTTTAAATGCTTTGAATGTGGAAAAGTAAGACATTTTGCTGCTAAGTGTCCATATCAGAAAAATAAAAGTAGTTATAATGAATAAGACTATAATGCAAAGAGAAAACATCATCAACACAAAAATAACCACAAACAGGAAAAACATGAAAATAAGAATAACTCTTATAAGTATAATAAGAGCCTCTACTCAAAAGGGGTCAGTGATTCGTCTGAAGAAAGCAATGAAAGTAGTTCTAACAGTGATAGAGAAGAAACTGTCTTTATGACAATCAAAACTAAGATTGATGAATACAAAGAAATGATGGATTGAAAAGAAGAGGAAAACATTGAAGTAGATGGAGAAGTGTATCTTGAACAAGAAATCATCTGTACCGTACGCAAAATAAGGAAGCTAAGGAAAAGGAATTTGAAACAAAACAGAGCAATTGCAAAAATATGAAGAAGAGGATCATGATTCAAAATAAAAAATGTCACAAAGCCTTGAAGAATAAAAAAACATTATCATAATCCTAAAATTTCAATTATAGGAGGCAAGAAGGATAGAATAAGTGGTGAGAATTCATCTGAGGGAAAAACAAGAAAATTGCAAGAAGCTAGAAGCTGAAATTGTTTCCTTAAGAAAGGGTCTGTAAAATTCAATTGCTCAGTTGAACAGAAGCTTAAAGATTGAAAATGGTTCCAAAACATTAGATTAAATCATCAATTGTCAAAGGTCACCATTTATTAAGACGAGTCTTGGTTATGATAAGAGTTAGATGACCACCAAATAATATCTAGAAGATGTAGGGCCATCAAAGAAAGTAAGTGAAGACAAACTTGAAAGTTATGCCAATCTAATCAAAAGTTCTATCAGTGATGAAGACATTAATAAAAAAAACGATAATTTTCTACATAAAGTTGGCTTTTCTCCTAAGGAAAAAAAAGATGGATTCAAAAGATCTTTCCCACCAAGGAAGCCTCGCATGAACTGGTACCAACATTATTTCTTTGTCTATTCTTTTCGATGTAAGCATTTGGGTCATAAAGCAATAGATTGTAGAACAAATACAAGAAATAATCATGTATGGAACAAATGCATGAATGCTTATAGATTCCCAAAAAGAAACTATAATTCATTTTCCCCTTTATTTGATTACAATGTTGTATGCTATAAATGCCAAAACTATGGGCACACAACATGTTTTTGTAGAAGTAATGTTGTGGAAACTCCTAGACAAAACAAGGATGTGGATACCCTTGTTAAACAAAAGAAAGAACTCATAGGAGTTTGGAAAAGGAAGTAGGAACACGAGATGCAAAAGAAGGAAGAATCCATGCTTGTGCAAATTTCCCTTCATGCTCAAAACAAAGGAAACCAATGATATGTTGACAGTGGATGCTCAAGCCACATGAAAGGTGACAAGAAAAAGTTTCTCACTTTGAAAAAATTTAACAGAGGAAGTGTGATGTTTGGAAGCGATGCTACTGCAAGGATAGCTGGAAAAGGCACATTATGAAAGACTAAAACAAAAAAAGTCTTGGATGTTGATGGTCTGAAACACAATCTTCTCAGTGTTAGTCAAATGTGTGACCAAGGACACAACCTCACATTTAATTCTCAAGGTTTTGAAATAAGGAAGGAATGCTCATGAATATTAGTGGCAAGTGCATATAGAACATTAAATAATGTACATATCCTCAATGAGATTCAAGGGGAAAAGTTCTATATGGGACAAATAGATGAAAATTGGTTATGGCATAGAAGAATGGGTCATATGAACTTTGAGAATTTGGTGAAAATAAACACTAAACAAGCAGAGAGAGACATGCCAAATATTGTTAAATCTTCAAACACTCTCTGCAAGTAATGTCAGCATGGAAAACATATAAGAACAAGATTTAAATCAAAGGAGTACTAAAAAATGAAGCCATTGGAAATCGTTCATATTGATCTTTGTGGATCTACAAGAACATAAAGTCTACAAGGTGAAAATTACTTCATGTTTCTTATTTATGATTATTCTAGAATGACGTGGGTTGCGTCCCTAAAATAAAAATATGAAGCTTTTGAGAAGTTCAAAGCATTCAAATCCTTGGTTGAAAGAGAAACTGATTTGAAAATCAAGTGTTTGAGATCATATAGAGGAGGTGAGTTTATCTTAAATGAATTTGAATAATTTTGTGAGACTCATGGGATAAAAAGACATTTCTCATCCGCAAGAACTCCACAATAGAATGGAGTGGTAGAAAGAAAAAATTGAACTATACAAGAGATGGAAAGAACAATGTTGAATGAAGCCAATCTATCAAACAAGTTTTGGAGAGAAGAAGTCAACACTGTAGTTTAAATTTTGAATAGAGGGAAAATCAGAGTCAACAACAAAAAAACACCTTATGAATTATGGAAAGGAAGACCAACAATAGTTAAATACTTCAAAGTTTTTGGAAGCAAGTGTTGCATAAAGAGAGATGATGAGGATTTGGGAAAGTTTGACTCCAGAGATGATGAAGGTATATTTCTTGGTTATTCATCAAGAAGCAAAGCTTACAGATGTTACAATACAACATTACACAAAATCGGAGAGTGCCAATGTAAAAGTTGATGAAGCAAGGCACCAAAATGTGAAAACACAAGTAAATATTCAATCATATGAGTCATGTTGAAAAGAAGAAAAATAAGAAGAAGGAGAAGAAAATGAAGAAGAAGAAACAAAACTCCAAGATACAAACACACCATCTATATTTGTCGAAAAGAATCATTCGAAAAATCTAATTCTTGGTGATAAATATACATGAGTTCAAACTAGAAGAAGACTAACTAGTGCACCAAAATATGAAAACTTATCCTTGCTATCTAAAATAGAGCCTAAGAATTTCACAGAAGCTAGTGAAGACAAGCATTGGATTGATGTTATGGAAGAAGAGATGAATCAAATTGAGAAGAATGAAACATGGGAACTTGTTCCAAGGCCGATAGATACAAATGTAATTGACACCAAGTGGTTTTTTAGGAACAATTTGAATGAAGATGAGAAAGTAATGATAATTAAAGCAAGATTGGTTTGTAAAGGATATGCTCAAGTTGAAGGTAATGATTTCAAAGAAACCTTTGCCCCTGTAGCTAGACTAGAAGCTATCAAAATGTTTTTGGGATTTGCATGTTTCAAGAACTTCAAAGTCTATCAAATGGATGTCAAGTCTTCTTTTCTCAATGGTAATTTAGAGAAAGACGTATACATTGAAAATATAGAAGGATTCTTATTATCAGAAAATAAGGATTATGTGTACAAATTGAAGAAAACACATTATGGGTTAAAACAAGCTCCCAGAGCCTAGTATTCACAAATTAAATATCTACAACAATAAGGCTTCAAAAGAGGAATTGCTGACAATAATTTCTACATCAAGACAATAGCATAAAATTAGTTGATTGTTGTGGTTTATGTAGATGAAATTATTTTTGGAGGTAGTATGAAAGAAATGTGCCAAGAGTTTGCAATAGAAATGCAAAAGGAATTTGAGATGTCTATCCTTGGTGAACTGTCATTCTTTCTTGGATTACAAATTTCTCAATTTGACAAAGGCATATTCATTTCACAAACCAAGTACGTCAAAGAAATGTTGAATAAATTCAAAATGGAAGATTGTACACCAGTCAACACACCTATGATCATAGGTTGTAAATTGAGCAAAAGTGATGAATCTCTGAAAACAAATCAAACATTGTATAGGTCAATGATTGGAAGCCTAATATATTTGATGACATTAAGGTTAGACATTATGCAAGAAGTAGGATTGATTGCATGATTTCAAGCTACACCAAAAGAAACTCATGTGAAAGCAGTAAATAGGATATTCAAATATCTAAAGGGCACTTTTCACTTCGACTTATGGTACTCAAGAGGTGAAGATTCTACTCTAACCACATACACAGATGCATATTGGGCAGGAAGTGTGGATGACAGAAAAAGTACAAGTGGAGGAAAAATATTTTTGGGCAATAGTATAGTGTCTTGGTTGAGTAAGAAACAATATTTAGTCTCTCTATTCATAGTTGAAGCCGAGTATATTGTAGCAAAAACATGTTGTACACAAGTTATCTAGATGAAGAAAACACTGTAGGATATCAAGGTAGAATATGATCAACCAATCTCAATCACTTTTGACAACACACATGCAATCAACATTTCAAAGAATCATGTTATACACTAAAAGACGAAGCATATTCCCATCAAGTACCACTTCCTAAGAGAACAAGTAGTTGAACAAAGTTTCAAGATGGAATACATTGCCAATAAGGAACACGTTGTAGATATTTTTACCAAACCCCTTCCCAGAGAAACATTTGAATATCTTAGACAGAAGCAAAGAGTGATATCCCTGTCATCTTGTCAGTAAAGAAACATAGCTCAGGGGGAGGATACCTTTTCCATTTATGTCAAAGAGGGAGAATTACAGACAGGGGGATAATTGCATACATGGGGAGGAGAATTATAGACAGGGGGAGAGTTGCAGACAAGGGAGAAATATTTCTATTTATGGAGGATTATGTGTTTTTGAGTACAAGGTTTCCATCAATGAAAAAGTGGGAGGTTGTTGAATAATATTTTTTCATTGATGTCAAAGGTTAGTAAGTGATCAAATACAAATGGGAATTTAATAAATACCAAAGTGAAAAGTTAAGTGGAAACAAAGTTTACGTAAAAGTGGATAAAAAATGAAAGTGGATTAAATATAAATATGACTTTAACATATAACAAAAGTTGAAAAGTTAGGTGGAAGTGGAATTTACGTAAAAGACGTGTAAACATGAAAGTGGATTAAAGAAAAAGGTAAAAATGAGAGTGGAGTTTACATAAAAGTGAAGTAAACATGAAAATGGATTAAAAAGGGTGAAAGTGAAAGTGCACATGGATTTACAAACCATGGTGGCATTTTACTCATGGTATGGTAAAAAGTGAATTAAAAATAAATAAAGGAGGAAAATTAATTATTATTTAATAAAATTCGTGACTTTTTAAAAGAACATGATTTTTCAAATAAATCTTATGGGAAAGTATATATAAAGAAGAGGGTTATGAGAAAAAATGTGTGTGTGGGTGAAAATGTAATATTCTTATACATATTATTTGAGCTGTGACGATTGAACATCATTCAAGGAGTGACGATTAAATATTAGTGAAGATCAGATGTGGTGTTCTAGAAAATAGATCTGGTCAAAGAAAAAGGAGCGAGTACATATATAAAGCAGAGGAAGAAGAAGAAGCAAGAAGAGATTGTGAAGGAAAAGTGACAACAAAAGTAGCAAGTATAGAACATATCCGACGAAGGAAGAAGTAAAGAGTGCGGAGAAGATTTTGTGAAGACACAAACAACAAAGGGGATCAATGTATCCTGTAGGTTGGTGCCTACAAACAACAAAGGGGATCAATGTATCATGTAGGTTAGTGCCTACAAACAATAGAGGGAATCAATGTCTCCTGTAGGTTAGTGCCTATGAACAACGGTGGGGATTGGTGTCTCTAGTAGGTTGGCGCCTACAAACATTTGTAATTTTAGGTTGGTTCCTACAAATTAATAAAAATATTTTTTTGTGGTTTTCTCCTAAAAGGGTTTCCACGTTAAATATTGTGAATTTTGGTTGTTCTACTGATGTGATAGCTTCATTATGTTTTATGAATGTTAAAAAGAAAAATATAGTCTTATATTGATTCACACTGCCCCTCAATATAAGTGCGTGCTCAAAAAAATGTCAATAGTAAACCCAACCATAATCCTAATAAATTCATCAAAAACAAGGGAAATGTATAACAATGAACTAATTGATGATTATAAACTTGTCAGGGATTATTTACAAAGAATTACGGTAAAAGAGACAGTGAATAAGTGAAAGGATGATCACAAAGGGACAAATTTGTGGTGATAAGGATGTCAAATTGGCGACCCAATAGGCATTTTATTTTACATGTAGAAACACAATATGCCAATATGCCAATCTTTCTACCTGCCTGTATGAAACCCCTCTGCATTACTCTACCTACAAATCAAACGTTACTCTGTGCTCTCCTCAAATATTCTATCTTTAGGGTTTCTCCTAACGCAAACCCTAATACTCTAGTTCCACTCTATGTGCCTCTTTGGTTAGCATTCCCTCGTTATTCCATCCATTCCATTGACTACTCCTTTCAAATACCCTTTCCCGTCGACTGTTCTAACACTCCAAGTTTCACATGACTGTTTATTGGTATCGCACTTGACTCCACGTGAGGAATGTGGCTGGTGCCAAGGATGGTAATAGTATCATAGAATCATGCGTTGACTCGTGGGATCATAGAACGTTTCCAAAAGTAGTAAAATGAATAAGTTTATCTACAAGAGCTATCTTGTCTCTAAGATACCGAATAAATGAAACTCAGTCATATATGCATTATTATGTAAACAATGAATATTGAGAAGATCCATAAAAAAAGTATGGAATCACTCTAATCAATGATGAGATAGACAATGGTATGGAGTAAAGTGAGCTTGCTATCCATAGATATGATATTGTTTTTATCTTTTCCTATATATGAATATTGGGATTGCATTCCAAAATCGCTGAAACAACTGATGATAGCTTGGTGGATGTCATGAGTTTGAGTAGCCACAAGAAAAGGAAGAGTCGAGTGATTTGTTCTATCTTCAAGTTTTTGGACTGTCGAATTCAATATGCTGGGAAAACCTAATTTGATCTAGACTCACCTCATTGTCGGCTATTCCATGTTAGTGTAGAGTGTACATGGAACCCTAGCTAGAGTGGTATCCCAACAAGTCTGTACTCTGAATGGTGGATGCTTGAACTAAGTGGTTGAATGAACGTGCAATGAGGGTGCCACCAGCCAAAATAACCATATCTAGCATATGAATTCCACATATATGGAGAGAGATAGTGGGCATCTTCTTTTTATGCAAAACCTGGTGGTGTAGTGTTGTATCACTAAATTTGTAGTTTACTTTTGGTTACACATATTTGTATTGGGTCATATTCTCTCATTACTTGATTTTGTTTCCATGGGTGATATTAACACTTTTGAAACTTCTCGTTTCCTCAAGTTTCGACCACAAATTCATTTTTGTTCTTAATTCATGCGAATTCAAAGCATTGATGCAAGATTTCAATGGTACTACTGTTGCCATTGTTTTGTACTCCATTCAAGTGAGAGCACAAAATCTTGAACAATGAAACCACTGGATATCTTAAGACAGATCTCCTAACTTTAATACATAATGGGAAAGACAAAGATGAGAATCCTCTTTTTGGCTGTTGTATTGTGATACAAAAATATCAAATACCAACAACCAGACTCCCATATATAAATATACGCTTTTGTAACCAAATAAAACCGTATTCATTAATGGAAAATCATAAGACTAAGATTTGAATGCCCTGCTCATCGTTCCATTCATGTGCATGAACTCTTTGGAGGATATGGAGGTGAATGATAATCCACACCATTTTTGGGCATGAGTTGGATACCAATACTTCATAAACCTGACTGCAATGAAGACTTTGATCAAGCCTTGTAAGTTTACTTGTACTCATTGAATTTAAGTTGCATTGTAAATGGGTGCATTTTCAGTAGAAGGTGACACCCTTCATTTGCTAAGTTTACATTTTTGAGTCTGATTGTTAAAGGGTGGAGTTGCAAGAAACCCTTGAAGTCCAAGTTAGTGTTTGAATGGCTCGAGTTGAGGAATTATTAGATTTACTGAAAAAATTAATACTATCTTCCATGGATAATACAATCACCACCAAAAAATCAACTCTGTTGTCTATTGTAACATGATTTCAAGTTTCACAAGCCAAAGTAGGAGTGCTTCAAACTCAAACTCGACTTCTTCATGATGCACTTGAGTGAAAGAATCTTTGACATTATGAACTAGTACTTGTTTAGAAAAATTCTCTTTTTGAATTTGATAATTATTCCTATCAACAACCATGACATGTTCAAATCAGTGACTCCACTTTAGAAGCAAGTTTTTCATAAACAAGTTATGCTTGCACTTTCCAATCCCATAATAAAAAATTGGGAAGAAATCATCAACAACAAACACATAACAGGTCTTGGATGCAAAATGGAAGTGACCTATCACATTCCAGATTATGCCAATCCAATTAAGTTCCAAAGTTTTAGATTCCTTCTAGAAGGTTCATATTCACCTGCTCCAGTTCAAGAGCAGATTCTGAAATGCCAACATTGTCATTGAGTTGGTCATACGAAAGATCAATGTTTCAATCTTCATCATTGTGAGCATTGTGGAAAGCACAATCATCCTTCACAAATATGTTAATGAAATAAACCTACAATATTAAATAACCACTATGGGTGGATGAATTCTTGGCAATGGTCATCAATAGTCAAGAAGATATATCTGTGATACCAAAGAATTTGCACTCGAGTATTGACACATATTTCAGTGAACCGATTTGTGTCTTCTCACCTTGTCCTTGATAGGGGGGGGGGATATCAGTGATTGATAATCATGCTTAAATTTTTGAAGTCATATCAATCAAGCAGTAACAAGTGAGTGTGATTTGGTTTGTGGTCATCCAAAACCACCAGATTGGTTTGTGGTTTTCCTTTGTTGGAGCAGGTTATTTTGGGAGCAAAGTTTGAGGAAAGAACACAACGAACGAAGTAGGCAGATAAGGAATGGACCAAGGAAGCAACACGCTCTAGTGAATGAGGAGAAATAAGTACGCAAGAAGGAAAAGGAATCAATGCACCAGGATTTAAGGAAAATCGGTGCACAGTCAAAGCAAGGAATGGTTGGATCGAAGACCAACCACGCATACGGAGTTAATATTTGGACAAACTAAGGTTAGTGTTTTGGTATTCAATGTAATGGTTTTTTACCCATTGTTTTGTATAAATATGATGTATTAAGTATATAGGAGGTACCATTTGATCATTTTATCATTATCATAAAATATCTTGTCTTTGAGAACATTTTTGAGTTTGAGTCGCAGTACTAGTTTTGGAGTTGTGGAGCTCGGATGATGTTAGTTTTGGAGACTTATGGAGTGTAACTAAGGGTCAGGTTGCAAGATATGGAGCTTTGTGTGACACTGGTTAGCCTCACCAGTATTAAAGCCTATGATGTAAAGTGTGCAACACCATATTTTGATGAAGAATAATAATAAGTAGAAGATCTTTGTGGACGTAGCCCAGGGGGGGTGAACCATGGTAAAACTTGTGTTAATGTGTGGAATGTTGTGTTTTATGATTTGATATAATTTTATGTTGAATGGATGAATGAATACATGGAATTGTCAAGGTTAGTTTACAACGCACACTATATTAGAACATGTTATATTATGTAGAATGAATGTTGAAGGATGAATAAATGGTAGGTAGGAGTGATGGTATGGTAGAATGCATGTTGAAGAAAAATAAGTAGAAGAATAATAATATGCCTAACATTCCCACAAGTTCCATCCCTTCCATGATTGCAGACACTTGGGTCATGCAATTACCTATAAGCCATCTCGGTTGAGACTGCGTTGTGCACTCTGTGCGTAGTGTTGCCTTCTAGTTTACTAGAGAGGCTGATGGTTTTTAGTGTTTTGTTGGAGAACTAAGGTAGAACCTGAGTCAGCTCATACATCCAACAAATGGTTTCATTGTCGGGTTGGAACTCAATAGATCATATTGGAGGGGATTTGATGAAGAGAGTGCAGTGGTAGAAGGGGATGTTTAGGCCATGGAACCCTATAAATAAAGAGATTGAAAGACGGTTGGAGACAAAGCATATCGAGTTCACGTAGAAAGATAATAGAAGCTCTAGGTATACACCATACCAGTATCTATAGAGGTATGAATTTACTGATTTGCATGATGCGTATTTCTATTATTTTACAGAGTTATTACATAAGTGGTTATTGAGGTTGAAGGATACTCATCTAACTAATCAGATAAGGCCAGTAGAGTGGAATTCTGAGAATATGGTGCGATTGGAAAGGGTCAATAATAAATTCACGCACACAGTAGAATTTTGGTTAGACAATATTACTGCAGGGTTTATTACTGAATTTGCAGTCGATACATCAAAGTCATATATTTTTGTAGAGCAAGAATTCTTGAAGGGACCAAGAGGGAGGTACATTAGGTATCTTTACACGTCGATCAAGATCTTATTATATGATAAAGGTGTGATGACAATAGAAAAAAAAAACAAAATCACTCTGCGTGCATGGGGGAGCTGGGGGAAGCACTAAGGAAGATATGAGATATGGAGAGGACTCTAGACGAAGGCTAGGAGAAGGAAGAAATGGACCCTATTATGATGGATGAGGAAAAAAACAAGGAGATAATGGAAATAACATGAGTGACGCGCATTGGACAACCCTACCCGTATAATATCAATAAGAAAAAGAGGGTAGTAGTCGAGTGAGAGGGCTTGGAAATTGTTGAGGAAAAGGTAGAGGATCTTCGTGCAATAGGGAAGATTGAGGAAATGTTGTGCTCCAAATATGAGAGGAAAACCAGATGTTAAGGGTTCGGATCAGAAGAATGCTCTCCATTCCATATCTGAATTAGTGTGGAACCCACAACCCCATGTGCGACTAAGACAACCAAAGAAGAAGAAATGTTCAACCAACAAGTGATTAGAGGTAGAAGGATTTTAGTAGGATGCGGGTCCAGTGGAAATTCAAGGAGTATAATTTTAGCAAGTAGCAATCAAGTATCTACATCGTGCGAAGGTGGTAGTACAAAAAAATTCACAATGGTAGGACAAGATCCCACTATTAGGTTACCTGAGTTTCGGGGAGAAGGGTTGGAGGACCCAGAGAAGCATTTTTTTTTTTTTTATCTTTGAGAAGATATGGGTATCCAAGAAGATTATAGATGAAGACAAAAAGGTTGTGTAGTTGGAAACCACATTCAAAGCCTGTGCATTAGACTGGTACATGGGTCTTGTAGTAAGTAACCCAACGAGAGCACCTACAACTATCGCAAATGTGAAGAAGAAATTGATCAATGAATTTTAGAAACCAAGTTCAGAGGACCAGTTCATGAATGAATCGATAGATATTAAGAAGAAACCAAGTGAGTTAGTCTAGGAGGTTGATTAGAAGTTCAAGAGGCTAAACGGTAAGTTGAAGTACCCTATTACTGATATGCAACATAGACATTTATTTGTTAACTCTTTATTGGAACATTTGAAGTATCCATTTAGGAAACAAAATTTCCAAACCCAGGCTGAGGCCTTGCAAGAAGCTTTGCAGTTAGAGGAAAATCAGTATAAGCTTATAGATCGAGATGTGGAAGAGCTAAGATCATACCTGAATAACTTAACTTTTTAGTTGAATCCGAATAAGGGAAAGTAAAAGAGGGAGGATGTCTAGTGCACATTTTGTAAAACATAAGGTCATCATAAGAATGAGTGTCCAACCTTTGTGCATTACTTGGGAGTAGGAATTCCAAATCCGTTATCTTGTAAAACACATGGACATGATCCTTATCATTGTCCCATGATGCAGAAGTATCAAACAATACCGAAGAATACATTTTGTAATTTTTGCAAGTCAATTGGACATGAAGACAAGGACTGCATAACCTTGGAGACAATGAAGGAGAGGACATCAGATGCATATAGGGTGCATGATGAATTAATGAAAACACAACTTGCACAACAACCACAGTATAACAACGCACAAAAGTTTACAGTTCCACCATAGTATAATAACGAGAAATAATTTGGAGCACCATCATAGTATAACAATGCGTAACAGTGTGCAACACCACCACAGTACAATAATGTGAAACCACAATACAATCAGGAACCACACTATAATACAACGCATAGATACAATCAAGGAAACATGGGAGGATTTAGAGGAGGAGGCCATGGAGGAGGTTTAGGAACTGTAGTTTGTCACAACTGTCAGAAACCTGGAGACTATGCAAGATATTATCCACAACCACCTGCGACATGTATGTATTTTCGTGCAACAAACCATGAGACAAAAAACTATCCAACATTTCTTGTCAAGATACAAGACTAGAGGAATCAAAACAACTAGAATGTGCAATGGATTTATGTGGAAAAAAAAGACGAAGATGGAAGAAGATCAACATAATTACTAGAGGTGGAGCAAAGATAGGAGCATATGCAACAAAGAAGTATCATGACCAATACCAGTGGGTTAGGAAGAATACAAAACCTGAACATAAGTTTGATGCAAACAAAGAGAAGGAGACAATCGAAGAGGCTAGACAAGATATTTTGAAGGAAAATATTACATCGACTTCAGGAACAAAACCAATAGATGATATACCAATGTATGGCATGCCTCCATTATTTTATCAAACTATCAGAGAACAACCATCATAATCAGTAAGTAATTTGAGAAACTTTTTGGGGTCTTGTGTGAAGTTATGGAATAATAAAAACTCTTTACAATTATTACAGAGTTTGTTAGAAAAGTGCAATTCTGGAGAAGAAATGAAGCTAGAACCCAAGAGAGTCAATCAAGTTCCTAAGAAGATAATAACAAATAGGGAATTCAGGTTGAATGTAAACATTGGAGACTTCAATATGGGTGATATCTACTATACTTTGGGTCTGAAGTAAATGCTTTTCCTAAAAAGACATGGGAAGCTATAGGGGAACCTACATTGGGACTCTCACCTATTTAATTGAAGTTATCAAATCATCATAGAGTGGTGCCAATTGCTAGATTGAAAGGGATACTAGTAGATCTAGATGGAGTGTGTGCCATGGAATATTTTGAAGTGATTGACATAGTAGATAACACTTCACCATATAGAACATTGTTGGGGCTGGACTAGGAATTTGATAACCAGGCTATTATCAATTTGAAGACAAGGAATATGATCTTTGAATTAGGAGAATATATATTTATTGCTTCGTTAGATCCCTTAGAAAGAGGAAGGTATGTGGAACCTGTGGCATAAAATTTTATTATAGAAGAAATAAATCCATTATACAGAACTACCGCGCGCGAAGAGGATTACATCAACCCAACTGCCGATGGAATATTTAGTTGGAGGAGTATTAGTTCTTATGCTTCAAACTCTGAAACATGACTAGAGAACTGAAAACAATGATTACATGAATTATCTACTAGAGGATGTTATAGAATGATGCACACACTAAGATGGATTGGTTCTGAGGTAAGAGAACCTCCTACTTTTTATGGTCTGAATGACTTAGAAGAATTTTTAATGAAGTTTGAATTAGAAGTAGTAGAAAATTAAAGATTACCAGTATTAGATATTTCTTTGAAAGCTACACCTTCCATTTTGTGGGGTACACATAAAGAGAAGATCAACAATTGGTATCAATGTGAGAGGTTACTGCACATCATATTCGACGCAGAGTAGGAGCATAGCTATGAGGAGAAGTATGATGGATTTGGAAAACCTAGAGAACATATAGAAAGATGTATAATTCACTGGAGATTAGTACCACCACAAGAATGGCCACATCATTTTATTCATACATTATAAGGCATTCCAAAGAATTGGTACACAAAACATGAACATCGCAGGGAAACTGAAAGTTGGGAAGAGATACAACAAAATTTTGTGATTAAATTTTCCTTTGAGCATGAAATTCCAGAGATAGATACAACACTAAAGGTGGTAAGAGATAGGATTTTTGAAGAACCAATAGTTGAGATTGTGACATATTATTAGAACCAAAAGAAATAGATAGTCAGACAGTTGCTACACTCTTATCATGTCGTGGAAGAAGAAGACCCAATAGAAGAAAACTCATGCAATATCTAAATCCCATAAGTTGAAGGGGAAAGAGAAGTAGAAGGTCCAAAACTAGATTCATAAGATTATGCTGCACCCCTGAAGATCAAGAAGGTAAACATTGGAACCACGGAAAACCCAAAGATTACAAGCATTGGAGATTATTGGGATAATCAGACAGTAGAAAGAATCAGAGAGTTACTGTGCGAGTACAATGATTTGTTTCCAGCAACATTTTAAGAGATGAAGAGATAAATAAGAGAACTGGGAGAGATGAAGATCTATTTGAAACCATATGCTAGACCTATAAGACATATACCTTACATGTTAAATCCAATGTATAAGAAGATAGTGAAGGCATAAATTGACAAGATGTTAGAAGATAGTGTAATAGAACCTGTGGAAGAATCAAAATCAATCAGTCCGATGGTATTACATGAAAAGAAGCAAGGGGGAATCATGATCTGTGTAGATTTGAGAAAATTGAATGATGCTTGCCTGCATGATCCTTTTCCTACCCCATTTACAAATGACGTTTTGGAGAATGTAGGAGGTCAAGAAGCCTATTCATTTACAAATGGGTTTTCAGGATATCATTAGATTAGGATAGAACGAAAGATAGACACAAGACAACATTTTCTACCGAATGGGGTTCATATCAGTATACAAAGATGCCATTTGGGTTGAAGAATGCACCTACCAATTTTTCAAGGGTATTAGTGGATTCCTTCAAGGACTTTATTCATAAGTTTTTGGAAGTTTATTTGGATGATTGGAAAATGTTTAGTTTATTGAAGGATCATGTTGAAGTGTTAATATTGATGTTAGAAAGGTGTAGATAGTGTCATATTTCATTGAATATTAAGAAAATCATTTTCATCGCACCTTTCAGAATCTTGTTAGTGCATGTGGTGTGTAAATAGGGTCCACTGGTTGATCCTACTAAAATTGTTGTCATAGTAAACTTACCACCACCTAAGTCAGTATGCCAGTTGAAGAGTACACTTGGTCATACAGGGAATTACAGGAAGTTTATAAGGGGATATGCATAGATTACTGTGTCGATGGAGAAATTGTTGAAACATGACATTAAGTATTAGTGGAATGATGAATTCCAACATAGTTTAGATATTTTGAAGGAGAATATGGTGACAATGCCAATTATAGTGTTTCCATATTGGACAAAGGAATTTCATGTGCGTGTAGATGCATCTGCAATAACACTTGGAGCAATATTAAAACAACCAAGAGAAGGTGATATAGACCACCCTATAACATTTGCAAGTAGAAAATTTTTAGATTCAAAACATAACTAAAATACAATAGAAAGATAAGGATTGGCCATGGTATATGCATTACAGAAATTCAGACATTATTTGTTAGGGAAACATTTCAATATGTTTACAGATCATTCTATTCTTATATATTTAGTCAATAAGCTAGTGTTGGGGGGAAGAATATGCAGATGGCTACTATTGTTTCAGGAGTTTGAGTTTAAAGTTGCGGTGAATCCTAGAAGATTGAATGTAGGGCTAGATCATTTGTCTAGGATAACTAATGGAGAAGAACCAAGTAACTTGGAGGAAAACTTCAAGATACTATGCACAGGAAAAGTAAACATAGCGCGGCAGGACGTAAAATGATTGGAAAAAAAAAAGGTGGTAAAGTGGGATACAGAAAAGTGGAATACGATAGAGCATTAATGGCAGGCCTTATAAAAGAAGGAAACTTGCAAAGTAAGATCATTGTGACTTAGAGAGGATGAAGATCTAAATAGAGAAAGACGAGCAAGCACATAGAGCAACCATGTTTCCCCAAAGTTTTAAGCATCGATTCAGAAAACTAGAGTAAATAATTTGCAGTATGGCGCCACCCAAGGTTGGAGAACCCTGTCAGATGTTGAGGAGAACCCGTATCAACACCAGATCACAATAGGAACTAGAACCAAAAGTGGTAAACCCTAGTGTACAAGTAGGAGTCATGGACGTGGATGCGATTCCATCACTAGAACCAGTTATCCCAACACCGATCAAAGTACAGGATATTGTCGCGGAGAACATGGATGTGGATCCAAAGTTGGAAGATCAAAACCCCACTAACACATAGAATCTGCCACAACAACTAGGTCTAGGAATGTCGTAGAAAAAAATAGTGAAGATGGGGGAAAAAGAGAGTCTGACGAGCCCAAGGAAGAATCCAAACCAGTTGCAGATATAGGGCCACAAACAAAGGAACAAGTGCAAGTCAAGGAAGTTACAGGAGAACCTGAATCAGATGAAGAATCAAAAGAGGATTGTGCTAGGAAGTAGGGACATCCACTATGATGGAAAAAAGGCAAGGGGAAACAATCGATGCAGAGGTCGTTGTGAAAACAGGTAGAAGTCATGATAACATTACCGTGCATACCAAAAGGAGTGACATTTATCCCTAATATTATAGGATGTGTATAAATATTAAGGTATTCCGACCATGACATAGCAGACATAGACACATTTCCTGAATTTGAGCCGCATGTATACATGGAGAGCAAAGGGATAAGTGCGTCAAGAGTCCCAATACTTTAACCAAAGTAGTGGATAATAGGTTTATACAACACATGGATAATGAAATTACTGGAGATCCCTCATTTTGGACTCGGCAAGGATGTGAATAACTGTGTCAAAACATTATTGGTACTAGTACATGGGGGAATTATGTGGTTGGATCGACCAATATCGATTGATTTTGATTTGATTGCAAAATAACAGGTCTTCCAACAAAAGGTGAGAAACCTAAGCAATACCTGGATGATAAAACTAAGGAGAATACATTAGTAGAAGAAATGAAGAATACCTATGGAACAGTTAGAGGATCCCATGGAATTGTAATCAAAAGAATCAGTGAGCCCGCGACAAGGTTAGCAACGAATTTAATGGCTTGAAAATTGATAAGGAAGTGTCGCAAGGACGAGGCACCAACAAGGGTGATAACAACAATCGTGCAGTGCACGAAGGGGACTATACTGAGTTCAAGTCCATATTTATTAAACTTGTTTTTGGATGATTGTCAGGATGCTCAGGAATTAGGCACAAAGTTCCACTATTTGTGGCTACTCATACTTATTACATTAGTAGGATGGAGACACCCAAAATACAACATATTTTGTTAGAGGATCGGAAAGTGCCATGCAATACAATATGCAACATTATGGCATACATCAGTTGCAAGAGAAAGGCATACATCAATCACAAGAGAAAGGAAGACCAAATCTAGTATATTTGTGACATATTTCGAGGAAATACAGGAAAAGGTGGCTGAGACTTGGAGGATACCACCCGAAGTGGTGGAGGAGTATAAGGATATAACCAATGTTTAGGTATCAAGACACAATGTATGGATACAAGAAAAAGGGGACCCGAAGAAGTATTGGTTGCATATAAGATATGCGTCACTGACGAGGAAGTCCAATGGGCCATGAAATACTGGACAAATGAGTGGTGAGTACCAATAAAACCAAATAAGGGGAAAAAAGGGAAATGATCAGAGAAAGCTAGCACGTCGCAGAAAACCAATGGTTCGACAAAAAACACTAGAAAACATGTTGAGCACGCAAAATATGTTGGAGGGAGCACGACAATAAGAAAACCAAGACAACATAAGACCATCCTAAATCCAGCTGCGCAAGAGAAAGATAGCGCCAAAGGAACACAACAAAAGAAGAAGACTAATGGAAGCACACAGAAGGAAACAACTGTTCTCGTGCAAAAGGAACAAGGAGGAGGAGACATCCCAGATATAGAGATACCTACCACTTCAACACAAACAGAGACTCTGCCAAAGACGAGAACCATGAAGCAAGAAGGAGGACAAAGGAAAAAGATGAAGGCACACAAAGACGTCCCATAATTTACTATAACAAAATATGATGCAAATATGCTGGAAGAAAAATTCCAAGATTGCATAGCAAAGTCATGGGACGACGCAGAGAATCAAAGAGAGGAAATAATACAAAAACTATCAGAAGTAAAGGAACATTGGCGTAAATGCAACTGAGCGTAGTACAGTGGACATAAAAGGTGACACCACAATAGACTGTTCAAGAACAGACAATCCCAACTCCATAAACAATCCATATCATAGCGTCAGGAAGTGAGACTTTCTCTATCAATTAGGAGATGATGCAGTTAGAAGAAGAGATAGTGCATAAACAACTAAAAGACATTGAACACTTGGTCTTGGCATTGGCCAAGATTCCTACTAAAGTGCTATACAAACTGCAAGTTAGTGTCATACATGAGATCCAATCATGAGCATGTGCAGATGCGATATAGTTACAAACGGATAAGGATATAAAGGACACATTGAAGATAACTCTCAAGAAAGTACAATTTGAGAAGGACCAGGCAAAGAAACACATTCATCAGATGGAGGAGCGCATCGAAGAAGTTTTCAAGTCAATACCAGACAACACACAAGAAGGCGAGTAATTACAGATAGAGGAAAAAATTGGGAAGATCGAACAGGTGATGGAAAACTAAAAGAGTCATATAACCCAATTGATGGCACAATTGAATCCAAGCACACCACCAGAGGTGAGCTCATAGAGAGAGCATAAATTTACAGAGCACATGGAGAGAATGGCGCAAAATATTCAAGACATTGCAGAGTTATATGATAAAAGTGCATAAATTTGGACAAGTATTCAAGAGGATGAAAATTTGGAAGCACTGGAACAGAAGGAAGAAAGTGTCAACACAACCACACAAAAATCGAAGTAGAATCAAGAAAATTGGAATCCTTAGTTGGAATTTTTAGACATAACATCATCCTTAGTTGAAAATGTGGTTTAATTCATATATCTACAAGATTGGAATCCTATATAGGAAGATCAAAATCTCCCTAAACACTAGTAAAATATGGAATCTAAAACACTCAACCGTTTTATGAAGCATTGATAGCCGCATAAATGTGACCATAGTTTATGGCGTGGGTCTATATAATTATAGAGGCACTCTAGAGCCAAATTTAAACTGGATAATACAGGCTTAGCCTTTGCTTAATACACGGAAACTGGCTCATCCTCTGCTCAATACACGGAAACTGGATGAGGAGACTGGAATGGTCGCCCTGCAGAAAGTATCGACAGAGGTTCAACGGGCTATTCCGAAGGCACGTCTTGAGCAGAAGATGACACAGGTAGAGCTGGAGAAGTGTATAAATGAGAAAACACAAGTAATTCATAAGTACACGAGTGGTAAAGCTATACCTAATCAGGCCATGTTATCTAAGATGGAGAAGGTCCCCGGTGTCAAAATGAGGGGCAAACTCAATTCCCACGAATTGTTTGTCGTCATCAGTGCATCATGATGTCTTAATGGCTCTTTCATGTTCATACTAGACTGTTGTGGATATATTTTGTTTTTACTTTTGACAAATGAATGCTTGAGGTAAATACAGTTCTGCTTCCTTGCTTTGCTCTCTGATTGAATGACAATTTTCGTGACAAGTAAATGTTGTGAGTTTTATTATGGTGGGTTGATTGTGAGTGTTTTGAAAATTTATATTATCATGTATTCTAATTCTAAACATTATGTTAGTTTTTATAGCTCAGTTTGTTTTGTCTTGTATGTCGAAGTGATCTTGCATTTGCATTACTAGGCACTTGACTTTGTATTAGGTGTTTTATAAAGTTGTAATAAAGTGAGTCTTATGTTAAGGTGATTTTTTTTAAAATGACCCTTTATTATTTTATTAAAGTGACTTTATGTCATAAAAGTGCACTTATGTCATAAAGTGGAAAAATAAATTCGGTAAATAAAAGTGATTTATTTTGGAGGGAATGAATCATGACCCTTGATCTTGTAAAGGAAAGATTAGATCTAGGCCATTGGATTTAGGGATGGGAAAGGTGAAAAGTCATTTTCAGATTATAAGAGTAAGCCTAGCGTAGTGTGCAAGACAAGTCAAGAGAAATTTGAGAGAGTTGGGAAGAAGAGTGTTAGCAATAGATTTGACACTGATTCCAAGAGAGTTTAGGCACAAATCCCAAAATAAATTTATGTGTGAAATTTGTTGACTTTCACAACTGAGTGGGATGTCGTACTATACGGATCCGTACAAGCCATACAACATAAATGATGACACGAAAATTGAGACAACTTGTGGCACAATTTTTGAGGTAGTTTTGAGGTTTTTGTCACTGCAAATCAGTCGTACAGATTTGATAGTACAACATAAGGTTGGAACAGTTTTTGAAGTGTTGTTTCTCAGCTGGGCCGTACAAGAAGTATACTCCATGGCACAATTTTCAAGGTAGAATTTGGGCATTGGTTGTGCGTGTCAAGTGAGTCTAACTTGTGTTTCTATTGCTTCCAAATGCATTATTGTTGTAGCTTTTGTACTTCCTAAAGAAAATATTAAATTTCTCTTGGTGGGTTTCCCCATTCTGGGGTTTTCCCTACCTGGTTGCCAAAATTTGAGTGTGCACATGTGTTTTGTGACTGTTGTTCATTATTATTTTCCGCTGCTAGTTGCTTAGTAATGTATTTTTCTGCTTATGAATATAGCTGAATGTGGGTCAATACATATTAGAGTTCATTTAAGACAAAAATCTGTGTTTACTAAGTGTTTGAAAAAAGTCCTAAGTGAGTTAGAGTTCTTTTGTTGTTTTTTCTCTACATGGTATCAGAGCAGGTGCTCTGAGTTACAGTGAGAAGTGTTATTTTTGGCAGGGATTTGAAAAGGGGGAAACTTGGTTCTTTGTTTTCTATTGCACAATTGAGAGAAAAATGGCTGCTTGCATCAGATATGAGGACCAGTTGGAATGGATTTCCAACTATTTGCAATGGAAAGTAAGAATGTCAATTGTTCTCAAAGAGAACAAAATTTGGAACTTTGTCAGCACTATAGCAGTTTTTCCCACAGTAAACCCTATTTATTTGTATGTACATGAGGGAAAGGAAGCCAAATCTCGAAGGATTATTCTGGATGGAGTGAAAGACTCACTTATCCCACACTTAGTTGAGAAAAAGACAATTTATGACATGTGGGAGACACAGAAACACGTGTTTGAGGCGAAGAATGAGAACCAAAAGATGGCCTTAAAGGACAAGTTGCATGATACTAAGATGGCTAAGGGTGAGAGTGTGGCATCCTATCTTACCCATGTATCACAGGTGAAATATGAGTTGGCTGCAGTTGGGAAGGTCATTTCAGATTCATAGTTGGTGAGAATAGCCTTAAAAGGATTCACTAAGGAATGGGAAGTCTTCATGAAGTGTGTGGTGGGCCGGGAACATCTTTCAGACTGGAGAAAACTGTGGGATTCTCTCACTCAAGAGGAGATCTAGGAAGAATCTCAGAGCGGTGGACTGAAGGGAGATGGATTTGATGAGGAAAGTGTTTCTCTTGCAACTAAGAGCAAAGGAAAGAAGCATGGGAGTTCTGGGAAAGAGTTGAGCAAAGTCAGATGTTTCTTCTGCAACTAGTATGGCCACCTTGCAACCCCATTTCTAGAGAAGAAGAAGAAGAGAAATGAGAAGGAGGGGCCAGTTTCAACGACAACAACAATAGTAGAGGACCTTTTCAGAAGGAATTTTCATTGGTCACTCTCCTGTCAAGTGTCCGGAGTACTGTATTTGTGCGTGACAGTAGATGGATCAGTGACAGTGGAGCTTCATGTCATATGACATGAATATGGTGTATATTCCTCAGTATCATGGAGACAGGTCCAGACCAACTAGTGGAAAGTGAAGGGGGAATGACACGAGCAGTACGTGGAGTTGGAAGGGTCAGATTCGAGCTTGAGTTTGGAGAAATTCTAGTGCTTGATGGAGTTTTGTTTGTTCTAGTGCTGAGGGTTAACCTGCTCTCGGTGTCATCCTTGGCAGATGCGAGATATGCAAGATTGTTCAATAGTGGACATGTCTTTATCTATAGAGAGGGAGTGGATTCGGTTGAGCCACAGTTGATTTGTTATTGGGTTGATAGGTTGTACATTGTGTGAGGATAACATATAGTTGGAGATTCAGAGTCAGATGAGGAGCAGAAGGCTCCTGAGATTGTAGTGGGCCCAAGGATTTAGTCTTGAAATCCGAGGGAAGAGATGGAGTGTCTTATGAGAACTGACAAAAGGCCCAACTAGTGTGAGTGGAAAAAAGCTCACGGTGGGAGAGTGGATTCTCCTATGAGCTTAGGGTTCATAGTGGTTTCTAGGAGGAGGTATTCATGTTCAAGTTCAATGTAGGTGTTGAGGTTGTCTCCAGGGTCATATGGGGCTCCTACTACGAACAATGTGATAGACTTGAGGAAAATACCAAGTGATGGTGATGGCAATGAGTACCTCCCTCGCTAAGAGGGAGTGTTAGCTTTTATATATCAGGAGGTACTCTGCATGATTTGTATTGTATGTGGAAGTGACCTTGCATTTGCACTAGTAGGCACTTGACTTTGTAATAGGTGTTTTATAAAGTTGTAATAAAGTGACTCTTACTTTAATGTGACTTTTTGTAAAGTGACCTTCTATTATTTTATTAAAGTGACTTTATGTCATAAAGTGGAAAAATAACTTTAGTAAATTTAAGTGATTTATTTTGGAGGGAATGAATCATGTCCCTTGATCTTGTAAAGGAAAGATTAGATCTTAGCCATTGGATTTAGGGATGGGGAAGGTGAAAAGTCATTTTCATATTATAAGAGTAAGCTAAGGGTAGTGTGCAAGACAAGTCAAGAGAAATTTGAGAGATGTGGGAAGAAGAGTGTTAGTGACAGAGTTGACGTTGATTCCAAGAGAGTTTGGGCACAAATCCCAAGATGAATTTATGTGTGAAAGTTGATGAAGTGCATAACAGAGTGGGAGGCCATAATATATGGATCCATACAGGTCGTACAACAGAAAAGGGGACACAAAAATCGAGGAAACTTGTGGCACAATTTTCGAGGCAATTTTGAGGTTTTTGTTGTTGCAGATCAACCATAAGGATTTGAAAATACAACAAAAGGTTGGCACTTTTTTTGAAGTGTTTTTTTTAGCTGGGTCATATAGGAAGTACAGTCTGTGGCATGGTTTTCAAGGAAGAATTTGGGGACTGGTTGTGAGTGCATGCAACTGAGTTTAACTTGTGTTTCTCTTGCTTCCAAATGTATTAATGTTGTAGCTTTTGTACTTATTTAAGAAGATAATAAATTTCTCTTGGTGGGATTCCCCATTCTGGGGTTTTCCCTGGCTGGTTGCCAAAATATGAGTGTGCACATGTGTTTTGTGATTGTTGTTCATTGTTATTTTCCTTTGCTAGTTTCTTAGTAATGTGTGTTTCTGCTTATGAATATAGTTGAATGTGGGTCAATACATATCAGAGTTCATTTAAGACATAAATATGTGTTTACTAAGTGTTTGAAAAAAGTCCTAAGTGAGTCAGAGTGCTTTTATTGCTGATTTTCTACACATTCTATGTTTTTTTAATTTTTGTTGGTAAGTTTGACAAATCAATTATTCGGTGAATCCAATTTTACATTGTTTAATTGTTTAAATAGTGTTTTTGAATGCATAGATTGATTCCACATATTAAAAAATTCTTATGGCACTAGGTATATTTATGGTAAATCAATTATTGGCGAAATCCAATTTTGCATTGTTTAAATCATGTTTTTGAATGCATAAATTGATTTCGTACATTTAAAAACTCTAAAGTCACTGGACATATCTAATCTAAACCACCAAAATCTACAATTTCGTCCATCTTACTAAATTTCTATCCAAATTTTAAGAAAAAAGATAACAAGCTCTATATATAAAATAAATCAAATCACTTGATGGGTCAATGCCATATAATTTAAATCACACATCCTCCTCTATTTAAATCACGTGATGGGTCAATGTCATAGAATTTAAATCACAGAGCCTCTTCATATAACTCACGTGATGGGTCAATGCGATAGAATTTAAATCACACACTTGATTGATAAAATTAAACCTCAAACACATAAAGGCAATAAAGAGAGTTTGTGTTTTATTTACTCATATTTCAAACTAAGACGCTCTTCACCAAGGTCATGTAATGGTTGTGATGATAAAATTTAAATTATTGCATTTGACAATGTTTAAAACCTCAAGGAAAAGGAAAATAGAATATGTGAATATTAATTTAAAACAAGTGTTGCGTGACAGCGTAGTCCCTACCGGGTTGAATTGGGAATAAATGCACAGGGATGGGAAAAAGGTAGCGGAGGCAGATGGAAAATGTAGCGGAGATGTGGCAAGCAACATGAAGCACAGGTGGTATCCATGCAGTAAATGACACGTGGGCTCTAGAGTCCCATTCATTTTTTGAAAGTACATAATCTATTTTGCTATGTTGAAAATTTCTGTCTATTTTGTCTGTATATGTGGCAGGACAAAAAAAAGTTATATTCAAATTAAATAAACACAATTTTCTTGACATTTAGCATAGTGGAAGATAAAAATTTATGAGGACATAAATATAAAAGGAGATAAAAAATAGTTTAATTTGAAATATATCAAAAAATAATATTGTCTGTTACATATTCCTGGAAATTTAAATGCATTTGTCATATAGAATGGGATTGGGGCTCTCATGGACCATAAACATAGTGGAAGATAAAATTTATGAGAACATAAATATAAAAGGAGAAAAAAAACAATTTTATTTGAAATATATCAAAAAATAATATTGTCTGTTACATATTCCTGGAAATTTAAATGTGTTTGTCATATAGACTGAGATTGGGGATCCCACAGACCATAAGAGAAATATGTACAAGAAATAAGACTGTGGAAAGACGAAGTGGGTGACGGTAGAGTGTAATACCTGAAAAGAATAAATTGAAAGGTATCAGTCTCTGGCTAGACATTCCTATTTAAAAAAGTGGAATAACTGGGTTGATAAAAAAAGCAGGATGTGATCAGTATAGACTTACAGTGATGGTACATATCACCCCTTTTACCATTTTATTGTTGATGCCTTTTTATTGATGTCGTCGATGGTTACTGGAATTGTCGAAACTTCCTGTTGCATTTCCTCGATGAACTTCTTCAGTTCCCTTTCGAGCCATTCTTCAATGTAGCTTCTCATTGGGGTGACACTGATCTCATTCTGGATTTTTATGTTGAAAAGTTCCTTTTCTAATTCCCTAAAGTCGTTAGAAATATTACGCAGAGTATGATCAATTTCCTTATTTTGTACCGAATAGTGGACTAGCCAGTTGTCGACGTCATCTTCACCATATTCAAGGATGTTGTGAAACTTTTCCAAAGACAACACCTTAAAAATATCAACCTGTTTATCGAAGGCTTGCCTAGTTAAGGGAAAAGAGTTGATGATTAAGTTGGGGTCTTGGAAGTCGTTGGTCCTTCTGACTAAGTCTATTCTGGTCAGCTTTGTGAATAATTTTTCTTTCCTTGATATGACTTGTTCACATGACTGGACAATGAGATGCAGGTTCTTCACTTTTTATTTCCAGCATGCATTTAACTGAGCGATCCGGTTTTTGGATGGGAGATCTTGTTGTCTTCTTCTCGTTTCTATCATGTTGTTGACAATGGTGCCAAAAGGAAGGACTGCGTCTAAATAGAAATGTTCTTCATCTTTTAAACCTACCTGCAAATGTTTGAGCAAATTATGTGCCCTCATTCCAAGAGAAGTCATGGTTTGTGATCTTTTCCATGCCTCAATAATCAATTCCATTATTTTCTTGATATTATTCTCCACATATCCTCTACACGATGTGAGGAGGATAGAGGATCCTTTTAACTTGGCTGTAGGGGTGACATGCATGGCTATTGCCAAAGGATTGGCAAGCAATGGCATAGGAATCAAAGCTTCTTCCAATTCCTTGACACGGTCCTTCAGTTTGGCATTCTCGGCCTCAATATATCCAATGGAATCATCAAGAGAATTTGCGGTCGCTATGTGAAGTCGACATATTTGGGACGACCAAATTTTCGCAAGGTTAACCTATGAACGAGAATTTTCCTTTCTTATTTTTTACATATTTTTTTTCAATAATTAATTTTTTGGACTGGCTGTCAAAAACAATACTCTGGAACATGAAGGATTCATCTTCATCAAAATTTTTGGTATCAGCCGTGTCCCTTGGACAACTATGTTGGATCACATCCCCGAGTTGATCAAGGTAGTGGAATACGCTATCCAGATCATGCTCAAGTTCCATGTTCTCACTCTCAATTTCGGGCTCTTCCACCTGTCCCACAATTTTTTTTCTCTTCTTGTCCACTGGAAGCTTGTGAGAACTATCAATTTTAGGGCGAGGAGGGTCATTATCACCTCCTCCATTTGAATAATTCTGAGTTTCTTTGTTTCTGTGGTGGTCTGTTGGAGCAATGCTCCGAGATGATGTACTTTTGGGAGTGCTATCCACCGAGTGAACACTCTTCTCACCGGGGCCTTTTCCCTGTTGCTTGCACAATTCAATGGTGCTTTGCAGTGTGTCTAGGTCGCCAACATCAGAAGCAGGAGCATTGTCGTCAATGTCTCTATTTTCGGGCAGGTGTTTTTTGAAAAAATAATTGCCAAAGCCAAGTGTTTGTAAATGTTGTAAAACAATTTTATTAGGATCGAACCCTCTTAGGATTTCAACATATCTTAGGTTCAAGTTGCTGAAATGGGTTGCGAATTCGTCAATTTTGTTGACGTTCCTCAACACGAAGTCCCCGAATTTCCAAATGAACTAGCCTGCAAGCTTGTGATATCTTCATGAACTTCCATTGGGTCTTCCAAGAAGTTGGGCAAGAGGCCCAACCCGTTATTATGATTTGTTAGGAACTGCTTCAAATCTTCTCCTTTGAACGTCAATGTTGGCTCTGACAATCTTAACATCTGGCGGAAGACCCGAGGTGACAAAGAAATCGAAGAGTGGTTCCATAGTCGAATAATTCTTTGGTCTGAAATATATTTATCGGTGCACCAAGAGACCAGCTCCTTACAGTCAAAACATTTAGGGAAACAACTTGCACGAGAAATCCCATAGTTCCAAATTACTTCGTTCTGGGTGGCAGGGGATGAGTAATAATAATATGCCCTGGACCACTGGAAGTTCGGGTCCTCGCGCCCAAATATGTTCACTGTATCTCCATAGAACTACTGTCGAGATGATGCCATAGGTTTATGAGAACGTTCGTTTTCTCTAGACGATGGTTGAAATGAATAGTTGGAGGCGATAATATAACCCTCCGCAAATGTTGGTTCAATGCTTATGAATGGGAAAGCTCCTCGAGCCTTTCTCTCATTAATGACAATCTCTATGGGTGCTGCATGATGAGATGTTAGCAGTAAAGCTTACTTATTGCATATTTAGAAGTGCGAAGGTGGTGGGTACGACGAAGAGAACTTAAGGATTGGAGGTTTCGTGAACGTGCCAACCTGA
Organism: Picea engelmannii; assembly: GCA_009831015.1. Lineage (NCBI taxonomy): Eukaryota > Viridiplantae > Streptophyta > Pinopsida > Pinales > Pinaceae > Picea > Picea engelmannii. Next base: position 613,190 of record ML779593.1, read on the forward strand.
CGATGTGCGAACGACATTTCATGATTTTGAAATCAACACTCGGAAGGGATAATATAATCCTCCACAAATATTGGTTTAATGCATATTAATATGAGATATCCTCGAGCCTTTCGCTCATCAATCACAATCTATACGGTTCCTACACAATCAGCTGTTACAATTAAATCTCACTAATTGCATATTTAGAAACATGATATATATATATATATATAAACATTTTTTTATTATAGACAAGTGCGAAGGTAACAGAGATGGGGAAGATCAAGGAAGGAATGGAAAGGTCTAAAAAGCAGTCGGACAAGATTCAAAATAGGGTTATAGGGGATACTCGGGAGAGGTGAGTGTCCAAAGGTCAAATTTTATGTATGAGAATTGTTAACTGCAAAACGTGTAAAACAAAAGAGAGCATGATGGGGCAGTTCAACGACCGGTTTGTATATTTGCGGAATTATGAGAAAGTGGCTAAGTATGGAAAGGGGAAACGGTTAGTCGGACTCGTTTTTGGAATTGAGGATTGAATATTTTGTGAACAGACCAACCCGACGACGCACAAATGTCATTCCATGATGTTTGAAATTAACACTCGGAAGGGATAATATAACCATCCCGAAATTTTGGTTTTATGCATATTAATGGGAGATCTCCTCAAATCCTGGTTTAGGATTAATGCTTGATAATTGCATACTTAGAAATAAGATCTTATGTATACTTGCTAATTGCTAATTGCGAATTGCGCGGGCACAAGAAACAACGATTAGGAATTGGATATTTATTGAACTCGCCAACTCGACGATCCACAAAAGAAATTCGAAGAAATGGTGAAGTATGGAAAGTGAACGGACGAGCTTCAAAATGGGGTGGCAATAGTTCCACAGGAGACATGAGGACGCGACGGTCAAATTGTATGTCTCAGAATATTTCAGTGAAAAATGTGTACCACGAAAGAGGGGATGACAGGTAGAGTGTAATAGGGAAGACGATGTGATGAGTCCAGTTGTCAGGGTACGGTTTGCAGGTCACAGAACAATAGATGTGTAATCTAGAGCCTGCCTACCGGGGAATCTACGGTCGGAGAACTAACTTGTTATGGAATGGGGAAGCGGTCGGTTGGAGTCACGATATAAAAGAACGAGTGCAAATGTGAACCCGCGAGTTCACCAAAAGTACATGGAAAATAGAAACGAGAATTTGGTTAAGTATAGAAGACGGAAAATAAGTGAATATATTCACATCTATAATAGATATCCCATTTCCTAGAAAGATATTTTCTGCATGTTTCTGGACAAGTTATATACTTATTGCATATAGTTGGAAAGAAGTGCGAAGGTGGCGGGCACAAAAAACAACAAATAAGAATTGGAAATTGTCTGAACCTGCCAACCCGATGATCCACGAAAGAGATTGCAAGACCCCGACGGTCAAAGTGTATTGATCAGAACGTTTTAGTGCATACTATGTAACACGGAAGAGGGGATGATGTAGTAGTTCGAAAATCAATTTGTATATCACAGAAGAGGGTATGATGTTGGAGTGCGGCAGTAAATTTGTATATCGCGGAGGTCTGGGTGCTGTTTGCAGGTCACATAACAATGGAAGTGCAATATAGAGCCTGCCTGCCCAGGAATTCGCGATCTGAAAAGTGTGAGTCAGCCAACGTGTGCATTGAGACATATTTGAGAAAACGACCAAGTAACAAGAAAGAGAGAGTAGAGGGGAAAAATAAACGGGAATTTGGTTAAGTATAAAAAAGGGAAAATAAGGTCCAATATATTCAAATCTACAATAGATATTCCATTTCATGGAAAGATATTTTCTGTATGTTTTTGGAGAAGTTGTATACATATTGCATATACTTGGAAAGAAATCTTAAGTTAGTGGGCACAGGAAACAACAACTAGAAATTGGAAATTTCCTGAACCCGCGAACTCGACGATCCATGAAAGAGATGTTAAGAAATTGGCAAGTGTGGAAAGCGGTTGAATGGGCTTCAGAATAGGGTGACAAGGGTTACTGAGGAGACGTAAGGCCCTGACTGTCAAATTATATATATTGGAACATTTCAGTGCAAAATGTGTAACATGGAAGAGTGGATGATGTGGGCATCCAAAAGTAAATTTGCAAATCGCAGAAGCCAGAGTGTTGTTTGCAGGTCATAGAACAATGGAAAGTGCAATTTAGACAAAGGGGAAGCGCTCAGTCGAAACGCGTGAATCCTCCAACCCACACAACAAGAAATTTTTGGAAAAAAATGACTAAGTAACCAAAAAGAGAAACTATAGGGGATAAAAGAGTGGAAAAATAGAAAGGCAGAGGGAAATTTTCGTAAGCAGGAATTGGTTTCAAACAAGCCCCATTGTTGCAAAACCATCATTTTATAATATTTGTCAGCAAATGCTTTGTTGAAGATTAGATTTTATTGCAACTTGTGGGAGTAATTGTGTTCTTGATACATTCTTTCGTGACTTTAACATATTAAACTTCTTGCATGATGGGTTGTTAGCATTAAAGCTTAATAATTTCATGTCTAGAAACAATAATGACGATCTTCCTGCAACATTGTGATTTGGTCTTGCTATGTTCTATCTGCATTACGAATAAAATTGAACATTGGTTTGAACTATCTGAAATTAATTTTTGTTTCTATAAAATCCTGATGGATCAACACTGTGCATTGTCATATAATTGTTAAATGTTCCATTTTACAACAAATTACTTAAGCAAATACAATATCGAAGAACTACGAGACTATCGAACCATGCCAATGAGAAGGTGTTAAATCCAAAAAAGAATTAGCAAGCAAGACTCCAAGGCAAATTTTTTAATAGTAAATCCATTAAAAAAAAAGAATACCGAGGACTGTATATCCATCCCTAGAAATTGGACTGAGTTCTTTGGGCCAAAACATTGAACATATTTGTGATAAACACAGGCACATGATCTGCAACATGCAAGAGCCATCAAGATGCTCTTCAACATGCATACAAAACTGATTACCATGCATTTTTTTTAGGAAATCCGTGTAGTCTTCTCCTCGGTGGATTAATGTTCAGTGCCCCGATCTCAATATTTTGCGGAAGACCTGAGCCAACAAAGAAACATGAGAGTGGGTCCGTAGTGGAATAAATACTTGGCTTGAAGGAGATGGACAAAAGTCATGCGGTAAAATTGATAGTTATCACAAGCTTCTCGTGAGGAAGAAGATGAAAAACATTGCAGGGAAAACAAAATAGCCCGAAACTGAAAGTTAGGACACACCAAGAAACCACCTCCTCACAGTCGAAAACTTTAGGGAAATAGGTTGCACGAGAAATTCCAGAGGCCCAAATTAGTCCATTATGGGTGGAAGGAGATGACTAGTAGAAATATTTCTTGCACCAACGAGAGTTCTGGTCCTCATTCCCTAAGATTTAATTGTAGGTCCGGAGAGAAAGACAATGGTCCCGCAATTGATAATTTTTTGGCTTTAAATATATCTCCGGGAGCATCAACAAATCATTTCCTTGCAGTGAAAGACTTCCACCCAGAACAAACTAATTTGGACCTCTGGAATTCCTACTTTCGATCTGCAAAGAGGCTATTGCGTTCAACATCAATTTCTTTTCTGAAACCCCTTCTTTTGGTGTTGTCAAGACCGCCATCGTCGATCCGGGAAGTGAGGCCCGTTATGGTTGATTTCAATTTGGGCACAGGAGTCAGAACAATCTCTGCATTGCCATCATCCATTGTTGTCTCATCATTCATCATATCATCTTCTTCCAGCTCGAAGTCCATCGCATCAACCTCTGCACCAGCCATTAATGCAAATACACAGGTTGTTTGGGTAGGCAGGGTTGCCTTGGAATTCTTTGGCTTGAAATATATCTCTCGATGCACCAAGGGACCATATCCTTTTTTTCTCCTGGGAAGTGGGAGATGAGTAGCAAGAATATGCCTTGAAATACTGGAAACTCTGCCCATTATGCTCGAAGGTTTTTACTGTATCTGGACAGAACTCCTGTGGAATTGCTGCCATAAGTTAACAAGAATTTTTGTTTGCTCCAGATGATGTTTGAAATGAAAATTGGGGAGGGATAATATAACCGTCCACAAATCTTGGTTTAATGCATATCAATGGAAGATCTCCTTGAGCCTTTTGATGATCAATGACAAAATCCAGGGTTCGTGCGTAATGAGTTGTTACCATTAAAGCTTACTAATTGCATATTTAGAAAAAAGTGTGAAGTTGGCGGTGACGCCGAAGAGAGATTAAGAATTAGAGATTTCGCAAAGGCACCAACCAAACGATGCACGAAATATAGTGCACCATGTTTTAAATGAATACTTGGAAAGGATAACACTCTTCTCCACAAATCTTGGTTTAATTCGTATTAATGACAAATCTTCTCCAGCCTTCCGGACATTAATGACAATCTTAACGGTTCCTGCACGATGAACTACTAGCATTAAAGATTAATAATTGCATATCTATAAAGAAGTACGAAGGTGGTGGGGATGGCGAAGAGCGACTAAGCATTGTACATTTCATCCACCCGCCAACCAACGAAACAAATTCGAATAAATGGATAAGTATGGAAAGCGGTCAGGCGGGTTTCAAAAATAGGGTCACAAGATATAATCAGGAGACGCGAGGGTCCGATGGTCAAATTGTATGTCACAATGACAGATCTCGGGCATCAATTTGTATATCGCAGAATTTCTAGTGTTGTTTGTACGTAGTGGAATAGTGGACGTGCAATGTTGAGCAAGGCTGGAAAGGAATCGACGATGGTAACAGTGGCCAAGTATGCAATGAAAAAGCGGTTGTTCGGACTCATGATATAAAAGCATTAGACATACTTGGAACAGGAAATATTGACGGGCTTGAAAACAGGGCCACGAGCTCTACTCAGGAGACGTGAGGGCCCGATGGTCAAATTGTATCTACCCCAACTGTTGAAGACAAAATGCATAACATGGAACAAGAGACAATGACAAATTTCGAGGGTCAATTTGTATATTGAGGAACTTTAGGTGTTGTATATAAAAGCAAGAGACATTCGGAAAAAGGACACATTCGGAAAAAGGACCAAGTAAACAGAAAGAGAAAGCAAACAATATAAAGGGAAATTTGTTTGCTAATTTGTAGATCGTGAAAGTCCGGGTACTGTTTGCAGGTAGCAAAACAATGGGGATGCAATGTTGAACCTGCCTATTCAGAAACCTGCCTATCCGGGAACTCGCGATCCAAAAAAAATGTTCAATATGAAATGAGGAAGCGGTCGGTCGGGCGTGTGATATAAAATTAATAATGGAAATCTAAAGACATGAATCCACCAACTCTCGCACCTAGACATTTTCCAAAAAATGAGTCAGTAACCAGAAAGGGAAAGCAGATGGAAAAAAAGAAAGGGGATAGCAATTTTTTGAAGCGAGAATTGGTGTAAGAAAACCCCATTGATGGTCTTAACAATAACTATGAAGTGCATTAAACATGTGAACATGTTCTTCAATCAAGGAATAGATACAGTGAGCCATGCTTATAGTTTCCATGATCTGTTTGTATAAGAGAAGCGTCAAAAAGCTACAAGAAAATCGATTTTGGGATGTTAAGTAAAGTTATTGTACTGTCAGCTTCACCACAAGTATAACAGCGACACATTTGTATTTTAATGCCCTCTCGTTGATATTATAGTTCCATTGGACTTCGCATAGTATATATTCTTTTATTTCAAATTATTCCAAGAGATTAAATTTGCTAAGTTCATCGATCAAGGAAAAGTGCTAAAAACGAGATAAAGGGGAATTTTTTTGCTACTTTGTAGATCGTGGAAGTCTGGGTGTTGTTTGCAGACGACAGAACAATGAAAACGCAGTGTTGAACCCGCCTATCCAGGAACCCACGATCCAAAAAGTTTGTTCAATATGAAACGAGGAAGCGGTCGATCGGGTTGGTGATATAAAAGTAAGTGGAAATATGAAGACGTGAATCCGCTAACTCCGACACCTAGACATTTTCCAAAAAACGAGTAAGTAACCAAAAAGGGAAAGCAGAGGGAATAAAGAAATGGGATGACAATTTTCAGAAACGGGAAATGGTGTAAGAAAGCCCCATTGATGGTCTTAATAGTAACTATGAAGTGCATTAAACATGTGAACATGTGCTTCAGTCAAGGAATATATACAACGATCCATGCCTATAGTTTCCAGGATCTGTTTGTATAAGAGAAGCATTGAAAAGCTACAAGAAAATCAATTTTTGGATGTTTAAGTAAAGTTATTGTACTGTCAGCTTCACCACAAGTATAACAACAACGAATTTGAATTTTAATGTCGTCTCGTTAATATGATAGTTCCATTAGAATTTGCATAGTATATATTCTTTTATTTCAAATTATTCCAGGAGATTAATTTTCATAAGTTCATCGATCAAGGAAAAGTGTTAAAAACAAGATAAAGGGGAATTTATTTGCTAATTTGTAGGTTGCGGAAGTGCGGGTGTTGTTTGTAGGCGACGAAACAATGGAAACACAATGTTGAACTTGCCTATCCAGGAACCCGTGATTCAAAAAGTTTGTTCAATATGAAACGGGGAAGCGGTTGACCGTGTAGGTGATATAAAAGGAACAGTGGGGAGATCTAAAGACATGAATCTGCCAACTCCCACACCTAGACATTTTTCGAAAAACGAGTAAGTAACCAGAAAGGGAAAGCAGAGGGAAAAAAGAAAGGGGGTGGAAATTTTCGGAAGCACCAATTGGTGTAAGAAATCCCCATTGATGGTATTAACAGTAACTATGAAGTGCATTAAACATGTGAACAGGTTCTTCAATCAAGGAATAGATACATCAAGCCATGCTTATAGTTTCTAGGATCTGTTTGTATAAGAGAAGCGTCGAAAATCTACAAGAAAATCAATTTTGGGATGTCTAAGTAAAGTTATTGTACTATTAGCTTCACCACAAGCATAACAATGATGAATTTGAATTTTAATGTCTTCTTGTTGATATGATAGTTCAAGTGGACTTCACATAGTATATATTCTTTTATTTCAATTTTTTCCAGGAGATTGATTTTGCTAAGTTCACAGATCAAGGAAAAGTGCTAAAATGAGCCACATACTACATTTGCATCACATAGCTTATACTAAAGTGAAAATCATGTCCTCTATAGTCTTTAAGATCTTAGAAAATCTGCAAATATCCTAAATGTATTATTAATTTTCCAGAACGAAGCATACAACCAAGAACCAAGTAAACACCAAATGTATTAAAAGGTGAGGCAGAAGGAAACACTTGAACACAAAAGGCATCAAGCAAGATCCCACAAGGTTCCATAGAGCAGTACACATCGACCTTTGCATCAAATAATTTTATATATATAAAAAACACATCGTGGCATTGGTTTTCTCTTACATCTGGTATATGTTCCCACAAGAAAATAACTGGGGCCATGGGACATGAAAAAAATGTTGGACAACTGAGAGGGGGGGGGGTGAATCAGTTGTTACCGTGCTTAAACTATTATGCTTATTTTAAACTCTTTACAAAGCACTCAATGACAATCACAATAATGCAGGGAAATAAGTAATAGCACATTCAACATCAGTAAGGCATATGATATACACAGAGACAGATATTTCTTGAGGAAACCCATAGAGGGTAAAAACCTCTTCTTCTTTATATGATAAATAATCTTTACATTCTTTACATTATCATACATATGAGCACCAAATCATAATGAGGCTACAACCTCTGTTTTGCAAGCTGCTACTTGTTGAGAGCACCAACTCTCTGGTTTCTCTAGCACCAACTAGAAGGAAGCACCAACTCCCTGGTTTTCTCTAGCACCAACTAGAAGGAAGCACCAACTCCCCAAGTGTTCCAGCACCAACTGGATGGAAGCACCAACTTCTGATCATACATGCACCAACCTGTAAAACAAAGAACAACAGTTCTCCCTTGCACCACCCTGCCACCCTCGTTTCTCTTGATGCAACCAGATGGAAGCTACAACTCCTTACATTCAAGCACCCACTTAAATCACTGAGGACAACCATCCTCCCTAGCACCTCCCTACCACCCTGAAATATAAATCTTTGTTACTAAAACTTATTACAGCGACATAAAGTTCTTCAATGGCTTACCAGTCTCATCGTTGTTCTGCTACACTGCACTGCTCTGTCTGCATCAGTGTCTTTTGCACACTCCTCTGCGCTTTATGTCCTTCTCAATCTATGCACTATATGCCATGCCCATTTAATGCACCATTCCTCTGCTTTGCATTTGTTCTACTGCGTTCTCCCTCCTTCTTCACTTGTCTATCCCACATCATAGCAACAACACATCTCTCTTCTTTCTTCTACATTCTTATAATCTCTCTGATCCTTTTCCATCCCCTCTGCTCCTTTCTCCTGCATGCTCTACCCCCCCGCCAATGTACACCACATCGGGGTCTTCACTACCACTCTGCAATACCACCGCCTCACTCCTGTGTGCCATGTTGTCTCTCTCTATTCTACATCTCCTACTCATTTTGACTGCTCTGCCAGATCATCATGGTAACTCTTCAAATTCTCTGGTGGTTTCCCACGCACCCATCATCACTGGGTGTTATACTGAGATTCCTCAACTTCTCTGGCAGTTGACTCTTCATCTTCTCTATCATAGACGAGCTCATCCTCTAGCAGAAACCATCAGTTGTTTCTAGCAGTTACACTCTAAAGTGCAACAATAGCCCTCCGATATTATTCAAATTCATCTGCACCATTGGATTGACTTCATAGACTCTAGCGTTCATTTAGCCTTTCTGCACTTCGGCATTTTGGGATCCCTGTGGTGAACATTTCGTTACACTCCATGTCCCATTCCTCGAAACTCCGAAATGGAGCTTGTCTGTATTAGCTCCTATCATTTTTTCATTTCGCATTTCGGCCTTTCGTGATTTCGCATGTCGTGAAATCCTATTGCGAGGCACCTAGTCCATGTTGCAATTTCACCTTTCGGGATTTCGTGATTTCACAATTCTTGTGATGAGATATCTTGATGCTCCATGTCGCGATCCCCGAAACTTCAAAATGGAGCTTTCCAATTCGATCTCTTCTCTACAGCTCTTCAATCTCCAGATCAATGGTCCATGATCCGTGGTGATCGGATGACTATCCTCTGCCCCAAAACTTCATCCTTCGGGACTTTGGGGGAGTGATGGAGTTAAAACTCCCAAAGAAAGAACTCCCGGAGTAAGGTCAGTATTGTGTCACTCGATGACATGTCGTGACCAGAGTGGCTGTCACATGTCACTCAGAATTGTGATTTCTAGTGGCCTGAAATGCCTAATCAACTCGATACTTGTCGTTGTATGATCGTGCCACGTGTCATAGTCTTCCACCTATTCTTTCTAATGTGGTCTGCCACATTCTCCTCCTGGATCTATCGGTCCATATCACTTCGCGATTTCGCATATCGCGATTTCGGTATTCTTGATGTGAATGTTCTTGACACTTCCAAGTCTCGGTCTGCGAAACTCCGAAATGGAGTCAGATCAACTTTTCGGCTTTTCGCACTTCGCCACTTCAGGACTCTTGTGATGAGGAGTCTCGACACTTGACTCCTCCATCTCCTAGTATCTGAAACTCCAGTATCTGAAACTGTCTCATGCTTTTAGGATTTCGGCGTTTCCCATTTCACGATACCAGGACTCCTGTGGTGAAGTGTTTCGACACTTCAACTCCCGGTAGCCGAGACTCCGAAATGGAGTTATTTCCTGGTCTTTAAAACTCTTGTTGATGTGCCTCTTTCAGGATTTCGGGACTCCAGATTTCGCAACTCTGGGACTCCTGTGTTGACGAGTCTCAACTCTTGACTTCTCAATCTCCCGGTATCCGAAACTCTGAAATGGAGTTGGATCAACGTATTCCAGCATTTTTCATTTCTTCGTTTCGACATTCTTGTCGTGAGTTGCTTCCTTGACTCCTCCAATGCTTGGTATCCGAAACTATGAAATGGAGTTTACACTTCTGATCTTTCCATGCAATTATCCCTGCGTCGCTGATCTTCCTTGCCTGCCTATTTTCCATCACATAAACAAGCACACTCTTGCACTCTTCGTGCACCTATGCACTATCTCTTCTGATCTTACGTTGTCCCTGTTTTGCCATCGTTGCATACTCCAATCTTGCCATCAATGACAAGCACATCTGCCTGAAAACATGCCAACAATATCCCTCTTTGGCATTGATGGCAACCCTGAATGACTGCGCTAATCTGTTTGGACTTCCAACTGTAGCATCTGGTCCGGACCACTCATTTTCTCCCCCTTTGACATCAATGTCAAAGAAAACATGCTCCCCCTGAGCTGTTGTAGTATTTGTAGGAGGTATCAGATATTTAATCAATACAAAGCTCCCCCTAATAGGATGGACTCTCTTAGGGTGTGAGAAGGGATGAAACCTATCTTCTGTCGGAGATATTCAAATGGTGTCTTGGCTAGGGGTTTAGTAAAGATGTTTGCAATTTGTTCTATTGTTGGAATGTAATGAACCTGAACAACCTTATTGGTGACCTGCTTTCTCAGAAAATGGTATTTGATGGGAATATGCTTGGTATTGGAGTGGAATACAGGATTCTTGGACACACTGATGGCACTAGTGTTATCACAATGGATTGGGATCGGTGCAACGTATTTTACCTCCAAGTCTGCAAGTGTCTGAATCATCCATAATATCTATGTGCAATAGGTAGCAGTAGCAATGTACTCTACCTCTGTAGTTGATAAAGAAATGGAACCTTGCTTTTTACTAAGCCATGCTACTAATGAGTCACCCAGAAAGAATGCTCCTCCACTGGTGCTTTTTCTCTCATCAACACAGTTTTCCCAATCTGCATCTCAATAGGAAGTTAACTGAAAATTCTGATTTCTGGGATACCACAGACCATAAGTCATTGTTTATTTCAAATACCTAAATATCCTTTTGATAGCTAGCAAATGACTCTGTTTAGGTGCATATTGATATCTGCCTACCATTCCAACATCATGCATTATGTCTGGGTGAGATGTTGTGATGTACAACAGGCTACCGATCATTGATCTATATGAACTTTGATCAACATCAGGTGAGTCATCATCCTTACTTAATTTGCATCCAGTAACCATAGGTGTGCCCACAGGTTTAGAGTCTTCCATTTGAAATCTT
>ML779593.1:628886-656737 GCA_009831015.1 Picea engelmannii
CAGAGGGGCCTTATTGGTTGAATTTCCTTCATGGCTTGACATGTTTAAGCTCTAGGATCTACCCTTAGATAAAAGGGGCCGACTCTGATACCAATTGTTGGACAACTAAGAGGGGGGGTGAATCAGTTGTTACCGTGCTTAAAAAATTATGCTTATTTTAAACTCTTTACAAAGCACTCAATGACAATCACAATAATGCAGGGAAATAAGTAATAGCACATTCAGCATCAGTCACGCATATGAGATACACAGAGACATATATTTATTGAGGAAACCCATAGAGGGTAAAAACCTCTTCTTCTTTATATGATAAATAATCTTTACATTCTTTACATTATCATACATATGAGCACCAACTCATAATGAGGCTGCAACCTCTGTTTTGCAAGCTGCTACTTGCTGAGAGCACCAACTCTCTGGTTTCTCTAGCACCAACTAGAAGGAAGCACCAACTCCCTGGTTTTCTCTAGCACCAACTAGAAGGAAGCACCAACTCCCTGGTTTTCTCTAGCACCAACTAGAAGGAAGCACCAACTCTCTAAGTGTTCCAGCACCAATTGGATGGAAGCACCAACTTCCGATCATACAGGCACCAACCTATAAAACAGAGAACAACAGTTCTCCCTTGCACCACCCTGCCACCCTCGTTTCTCTTGTTGCAACCAGATGGAAGCTACAACTCCCTGCGTTCAAGCACCCACTTGAACCACTGAGGACAACTGTCCTCCCTAGAACCTCCCTACCACTCTGAAATATAAATCTTTTTTACTAAAACTTATTACAACGACATAAAGTTCTTCAATGGCTTACCTGTCTCATCGTTGTTCTGCTACACTGCGCTGCTCTGTCTGCATCAGTGTCTTTTGCACACTCCTCTGTGCTTTATGTCCTTCTCAATCTATGCACTGTATGCCATGTCCATTTAATGCACCATTCCTCTACTGTGCATTTGTTCTACTGCGTTCTCCCTCCTTCTTCACTTGTCTATCCCACATCACAGCAACAACACATCTCTCTTCTTTCTTCTGCATTCTTATAATCTCTCTGCTCCTTGTCCATCCCCTCTACTCCTTTCTCTTACATGATCTACCCCCCAACAATTTCCACCACATCGGGGTCTTCACTGCCACTCTGCAATACCACTGCCTCACTCCTATGTGCCACATTGTCTCTCTCTATTCTGCATCTCCTGCTCATTTTGAGTGCTCTGCCTGATCATCATGGTATCTCTTCAGCTTTTCTGGTGGTTTCCCATGCATCCATCATCACTGGGTGTTATATTGAGATTCCTCAGCTTCTCTGGAAGTTGAGACTCTTCGTCTTCTCTGTCATAGATGAGATCATCCTCTGGCAGAAACCATCAGTTGTTTCTAGCAATTACACTCTAAAGTGCAACAGTAGCCCTCCGATCTTATTCAAATTCATCTGCACCATTGGATTGACTTCATAGACTCTGGCGTTCATTTCTCCATTCCACACTTCGGCATTTCGGGATCCTTGTGGTGAACATTTCATTACACTCCATGTCCCATTCCCCGAAACTCCGAAATGGAGATTGTTTGTATTAGCTCCTATCATTTTGACATTTCACATTTCAGCCTTTCACGATTTCGCATGTCACGAAATCCTGTTGTGAGGCACCCAGTCCATGTCGCAATTTTTCCTTTCGGGATTTTGCGATTTCACAATTCTTGTGATGAGATATCTTGATGCTCCATGTTGCGATCCCCGAAACTCTGAAATGGAGCTTTCCGATTCAAGCTCTTCTCTACAGCTCTTTGATCTCCAGATCAACGGTCCACGATCCGTGGTGATCGAACGACTATCCTCTGCCCTGGAACTTCATCCTTCGAGACTTTGGGGGAGTGATGGAGTTAAAACTCTTGAAGCAAGAACTCTTGGAGTGAGGTCACTCTTGCATCACTCGATGACGTGTCGTGACTGGAGTGGTTGTCACCTGTCACTCATAATTGTAATTTCCAGTGGTTTGAAATGCCTAATCAACTCGACACTTGTCGTTGTCTGATCGTGCCACATGTCATAGTCTTCCACCTGTCCTTTCTGATGTGGTCTGCCACATTCTCCTCCTGGATCTATCGGCCCATATCACTTCACAATTTTTCATATCACGATTTCGACATTCTTGATGTGAATGTTCTCGACACTTCCAAGTCCCAGTCTGTGAAACTTCGAAATGGAGTCAAATCAGCTTTTCGGCTTTTCGCACTTTGCAACTTCGGGACTCTTGTGATGAGGAGTATCGACACTTGACTCCTCCATCTCCCGGTATCCGAAACTATGGTATCTGAAACTGTCTCCTGCTTTCGGGATTTCGGTGTTTCCCATTTCGCGATACCGAGACTCCTGTGGTGAAGTGTTTCGACACTTCAACTCCCGGTAGCCAGGACTCCGAAATGGAGTTATTTCCTGGTCTGTAAAACTCTTGTTGATGTGCCTCTTTCAGGATTTTGGGATTCCGAATTTCTCAACTCCGAGACTCCTGTGTTGACGAGTCTCAACTCTTGACTTCTCAATCTCTTGGTATCCGAAACTCCAAAATGTAGTCGGATCAACGTATTCCGGCATTTCACATTTCGTCGTTTCAACATTCTTTTCGTGAGTTGCTTCCTTGACTCCTCCAATGCCCAGTATCTGAAACTCTGAAATGGAGTTTACGCTTCTGATCTTTCCATGCAATTATCCCTGAGTTGTTGATCTTCCTTGCCTGCCTGTTTTCCATCACATAAACAAGCACACTCTTTCACTCTTCATGCACCTCTGCACTATCTCTTCTGAGCTTATGTTGTCCTTGTTTTTCCATCACTGCATACTCCGATCTTGCCATCAATGACAAGCACATCTGCCTAAAAACATGCCAACAAAAAAGTCTGCGAAACACAAGAAAACACAAAACTAGCGAAGCTTTGCCATTGTACGCTAGCTATAACCAGACCTCAAAATGGGGAACAAGAAATTTGTCAATTACTATTTTACCATTAAGCAAGATCACTATGGACATTTTCTTCTAATAGTGCCATGGTCTATCACTACTAGTTTTAACAATGCCAAATTCCAAATATTATTGGAAATGCCTGGTGGTTCTGCCCAGAGGAGAAAGCTATTTCGACGGTTCAAAAGATGGGCCTGAGTTATTTACAATCAGATACTTTTTATGGGATTTTCTCTCATGCTTCCCATTTCTGGACTGAACAATCTTATGCACATGTACATTACCCACAACCACACCTGTCTGTATGAATTCCAATGCCCGAACTCCAAAATCTCTATAGCGAGATATGAAAATATCAAGCTCATGTTTCAATCCATGCTGAGTCCTTTTTTTCTCAATTAGGGCATCGAGAAAATGCAGATACCATACCATAAATGTATAGTTGGAGACCATTTTTTTTTATTCGGGTACCCCCAAAAAATGCAGAAATCCTTGCATGGCTATATAGTAGGAAAACAATTGTCCAATTTGGGCACCCAAAAACGTGCAGACTCCTCCATCAAAGCCATATCCAACCATCATTTTTTTTTTTTTAATTTGCACACCGCAACAAATATGCAAAATTCTTACTGGGAGATGCAAAAAAAACATCAAAATAACAACATTGATTGCATTTGTATTTAGATTCTCCTTCTTCTTTCAAGTGTGCAAGAAGAGACAAAATCTCTGGAAAGAGAATTTAACAGTTGTAGATGTAAACTCCGAAGAACTCGACTCCGACGAACATTCATCTGAGTGTTGAAGAAAAATTACATACACACATGAGATATTTTCATTTCCTGCCAAAGCTTGATATGATTTTTTTTTCCTTTCAGCCGATATGCAATATTGCATTGTCCTCATTTAAGGTAAATTTTCTATGTATCCGAAAGTCGCGCAACATGTAGACATTGTTTGCCTTTTTCTATAGGTATGCTTCATATGACAATTCTACTAACCCAGGAAGCACATCTTGTAACAAAGGCTGTCTAATTGTACAATGCACGGTTGTGTTGCCCACGGGTCAGATGGCATCATTGAGGCAATGCCTATATATGTATGGATATTTTTTACTGCATCACAGACAATCAATTGTATCATCACTTATGAAAGTTGAAGCAGAAGCAGGAGAGTTGCATTTCACACATACAGGCTCGAAGGGGGTCGAGTATGCATTCGCTGCAACCAAAACGCCCTCAACCTGTAAACGTGAGCATAACAGTTAATATATTGAACAATATAATATACAACTACACCAAAGAAAAAATAATAATAATAATAATAACTGCAGAAGTTTGGTGAAGGCTATTTGTATGAGCAAAGTGAGGATGAATTTGTAGATGTATATGCACAACAATTGTAGAGATGGTTAGTTTTTTGAGATCCTATACTATGTCTACTCGCAATTCTGTTACAAATTTTGCTTGGGTTGTGTGAAATATCCTTTCTTTAACATCTCTTTTCTTTGCTATACTTTTTAAGAGAATAAGTGGAAATTTTCCTTTATGCAATTGTTGTTCCATTGACGAAAACAAATTTTAATAGGTATCGAAAAATTGCCGCTGCAACATGGAATAGTGAAATATTTGTGTAACTTAAACGAGATACATGGACATGCAAAAGTAAAGGAAAAAACTGGATATGGAGAATGGTACCATTTACTTGTCATTGTCTGACTCTCCATATTTTATATGGAGAATGTGTTGCGAGCCAAGTTTTCTCGTGAGTTGGACAACTGCACCAATGGTTCTGATTGGGTAAATGTCGTTGCTCTGTGCAAGTTGGCTGATAGTTGCGTCTGGGACGAAACGATATTCTGAACAAATAGTGGGAATTTTTTCCACAATACTTGTTTCGTTGAGCGATATAATCCAATCACAATCACCACGGTCATATATTATTTTGGGAAATATATTAAAATTTGTAATGGATATCCCATTACCTGGCAATATATTTTCTGCATGTTTCTGGACAAGTTGTGTGGGAATAGTTAGTGTGACTATCATCAGGGCCTCCTTATCTGTCATGTCAGAATGCATAATGGATCTAGTTTTTTTTTCCTTGTCCAAGTAGGTGTTATAGATGACCATTATGTCCCCGATGAACACTTGTCCATTTCGGCGGCTATTCAATCCCTTTATTGATAGTATTTTCGGTGTTACAAGTTTAGACTTGGTGACATTTTTTTAACAGGAAAAGTAATGTGAATGGTAGTGTGCATTATTTTTTTTGTTTTCTTTTTTTCCTAGAATAAATGTACAAGTAGACGCACAACTTGGATGAACTATGGATCCAGATTTTTGCAACCATACCTGTTAGTCTGTGGAACCTGCGCTATGTTTAGCATCTTGCTTGCACTTGTTGATAGTTCTTGTGAACTACAAAGTATGTGTTGCAGATGACATCAACATATTCACCATGCCATAGATGAATAAATAACTGAGGAGATTTTTTGGTAAACATATGGGGAACTGAATGTATGCATCTTTACCTTTTGCCTTGCCAGTCTACTGATGTTTGGGATGATTGACTGCTGATGGCCATGTCACTAGTCCAAATTTTTATGATGCAAGCATGTGTATATGAACATCAAAAAGACTAAACAAGCATATGCATTGTATACTTTCCATAATTGTTCTTAATGTCACATGCAGGGTCCAAGGAGATGGAATACGAAATAGGGTGTGAAGGGATACTCAGGAAACATGAGGACCCAAGGGTCAAATTGTATGCCTCATATTTTTTGAGTAGAAAAAATGTGTAAAGTAAATAGGGCATGATGGAGGTGTATGACGACAAATCTATATATCGCGGAACCCCTGAAGCCAGAGGTGCAATCTTGAACCCGCCAACACGACACCCGCAATCGAAAAAGTGGGTAAGTATGGAATAAGGTAGAAGCATGACCATAAATGTGAACAAGTGAGTCCACCAACCCGTGCACCAAGGCATTTTTGGAAAGACGACTAAGCAAAGTAATCAGAAAGAAAAAGGGATAATAGAAAATGGAAAAATTAGAAATGGGGAGGGAAGAAAGGCCCATTGTTGCCAAATCATCGTTTTCTAGTCCAATATTATATGCCCCCACCCATTTTGTATGTTTAATTTACTAACACAGTTGGTATACCTTTTCGAAGATTGTACCACAGACCCCTCTGTTATCGCATATAAGAATTCATCTTCCTGTCCAACCAATATGTTTCTTTCAAGGTAGCAACGCCAAACATACAGTGGACATGAAGGAAAGTTAGTATGCATAAAGACATGTAAACAAAAAAAATAAAGTTCTATTTATTTCAATGTAGCAACAAAGAGAATACGATTCACATGAGAATAAGCAGAAAGATACGTAGTATATACACAGAGTAAAAAATGTGCAAAGCGGTAGAACAAATACACAGACAATAAATGAAATACTAAACAATGGAATATGAAATAAGAGTATAGGTACACACCTCTGT
Organism: Picea engelmannii; assembly: GCA_009831015.1. Taxonomy (NCBI): domain Eukaryota; kingdom Viridiplantae; phylum Streptophyta; class Pinopsida; order Pinales; family Pinaceae; genus Picea; species Picea engelmannii. Next base: position 635,337 of record ML779593.1, read on the forward strand.
AAGTCCTCCTCTACATTCGCGCCAAAGAGTCTATCGCCCTCTCCAACCACTTTGTTTGTTTAAATGTAGCAATGCAGGAAACATACAATGGACATGAAGGAGCTTAGTATGAAGGAAGACATGTAATGAAGATAAGTAATTATGTAGGAAGGTACACAATATCTACATACAATAAAATATGTGAACACATATACATACAATAAATGAAATACAAACCAACAGAATATGAAATAACAGTACAAGCATGTACCTTTGTATCTCCTCTTCCAGCGCCGCAGTTAAGACTCCTTCATTTTCTCCATCTATTTTGTTTGTTTGAATGTGGGAATGCACAAAATACAATGAACATGAATGGAAGCTGGTATGCAGCGGAGAACAAGTAACATGTACATACAATAAATGAGAATCAACGAATAGAATAAAATATAGTTAGAAACATGAACCTTTGATTTTCTCCATCCATGGTTGTAAATATATAAAGCTTTTCCTTGCCCAAAACATATTACAAGCCACAAAATATTAAGAAATTGCATGGCCATAGTTAAATGCTTTTGGTTTTATGTGGCAAAGTATCCAGATATGCTTCCAGACATGGAAATATAATTTTGCAGTATCTTTGGTGTACATATCATATCTCAAGTACAAGACAAATTGTATCGTGGTCACACCAGTCTATGTAGAGGATAAAGAAGTTGTATTGTGATATGGGCACATTTCACCATATATGGTTAATAAGTGCATTTTGCACATGTTTTATTTTAACAAAAAGACAATGGATATTGCAATTTCACATGTAGTTGTCCAATTATTTCTACTATTTTGTATCATGTCAAAACTAAAGTATCAAAAAAAATTTACAGCAGAACAGGAGGGCATGAAATAGGCACTAGATCTCGACTTCACCATACACGACAAACAACACAACCGCAGATCCACTCGTAGGTGCAGGACCCAAAGATTGTAAAGGGATTAAAAAAAAAACCAGCTCCAACTGCCGCCACAGGACCCCAACCCTGCAAAGCCAAAGTAAATTACAAAATAAAACATCAAGCACCAAACCAACGAGAAAGCACCAATATGCCGAACTGCAGCCCCAGGGACCCAAACTCCCAAACTTAAGCCAAACAACAACACCAAACAACCGACGAACCAACCAACAAGCAACAACCACCGAACCAGTAAACAACATATGTATCTCCAACGATTACCAAACTGCAGCAGAAGCATAGAAGGAACCAAAAAACATATGACGAGCATGCCAGTAGAAATAAGCAAACATTCTTACTTGCAAACTGCAGACACTAAACAAAAAAGAAGGAATATAAAATGAAGCTATGGCATCGAAACTTACTCTGAAATGATGAACGACAAAAGCGCAGGCCGAATTGTGGGTGCAACACCTGGACCCCGCAAAGTAAAAAAAAAAAAAAACCCAGATCCAACTGCAAATGCAGGACCCCAACCTTGCAAAGTTGAACCAAACAACAACAAGTAGCAACCGACAAACCAGCGAAGAAGAAGCACCCACCGAACTAGTAAAAAATGTATGTAGCTTCAACGATGACAAAATTGCATTCCAAGCCTAGAAGAAGTATGAAACATACAATGCCTATTCAACTGGCGATGGACAACAATATTGTCCAAATTCATTGCAACATTGTATGGAAAATTTCGAGGAAAAATGTACTCCGAGAATCCTATTTAGGTAAACATTTAAGGTTGTCAGGCTATCTAAAGGCCTCGTGGTATGAAAAAATTTAAGCTGTCAGGCCTATTCAAGCACCTTAAAAAAAGTGTCAATGATCTAAACCTTCGGTATCCAAACATTTGAATACAAATACAGTAATAAATAATAATAGGACAAATACACTAATAAAAAAAACAACACCCATGCTCAGAACTTTCGGTTTGTAAACATTTCAGTAAAAATGTAATAAAAATTAAAAAGGAGTGTCTAAGCTCAAAACTTTGGATATCTACACATTTACAACATTGGGAACAACGAAGCTAGCAATAAGAACTCGAATATATTCTCCAATGAGACGATGACATATGAGTTTTTATTTTTTATATACAAAATAATGTTTTTACTTCTATAGTACAAACAATACAGATGATGCGAAAATTTATCGTCAAAGGACATATTAATATGAATTCAACGAATTATCAATCGCTATAGTCTCTTTGCACCTTCGACATGGACTAATAAGGCTTAAAGTGACCGAATTCCTCTCATGGGTTTGAGAAAGATAGTAAGATTTATTTATGATTTTGGATGATATTGAGTAGTTAAGATTGTAAAATTGATATTAGGTTGTCAGTCATAAAATAATTGTGTTAGTAATCACTGTACATGTATTCACTTGTTTTATTTTAATATTATTATGGGATTGTTTTTACAGATCTCATTTTTTTTTTCAATTTAGTTTATAAGCATTACAAACATGACACATATCATTGAATTATATGCATCTTACTATAATAATGTGGTAGGAAAAGAATAATGCTAGGAAGTGGAATTATGAAAACACTTTGGAGATAGTATTAAGAAGACAAGCAAAAGAGTCTTAAGAACCAAAGAATGTAAGTAACAACATGTGGGTGGGTGAGGACCCATGGTGTAATGGAATGAACTTTTCAAATATGCTTTTTCTTTTTCATTAATTGCAAAATCTTTGAAACGTGTTGAAAGAGAATGTTAAGTGGACTTTTCCTACAATGATTTGAAAAAAGTGAGGATAAATATTGTTGAAAGTGAGACTCCATGTTGATGATATTTAACACCATGTGATCATGTTTTTCATTTTCTTATTTATGTGAAATCCCCTTACCAAAGACATTTTCTTATTGTTTGACTCCCTGATGGTAGTACATGTCACTCTTCAAGAGGCAAGAGAATGAGGGATAGATGGGAGATTTAGAGACCATTCATGATTTAGTTCCAAAGCATTATCATGGTTCAAGCTTGCACATCTATTTCAAAACCATTATAGCAAGTCATATACCACTTTAGTTTGTTTTTTTTCATCATTGATATCAAAAGAAAGAATTAGTTTGATCATAATTCAAGATTTAACCCTTGATTAAAAAGTGTTATAATTGGTCCCATATTTTATTTTTCTTTAGTTCTAAGCCCAACATGCTCTAAATTGAGGCTTCAATGATGGTCAAGAATACAATTACATCATAAGAATGAAAAAAATGTTGCATCTTTGTTCTAATTTTGTGTAGTAACAACATCTCAACATGAAACCTTAAGAAATCATAAGCAATTGACATTGAAAGAAAATGACAAATCATTCGGTTTATAATTTTGAGAACTTGGTTGAGCTTATTTCTATTATTATGATAAATAGATTTGGTACAATATCATGAAATTAGATTTTAAAATTGAACAAACCATCAACAAATACTAAGAAGTTTTGTTTAATGTTATTATTGTTCTTAATTGAGTTTTTTTTTTTTTACATATTTTAGGAGTAAAAGAGATCCGTAGATATTTTTTTGTTGAAGTGTACCTTCTTTGTTTTTACATAGAAACTTCATTCTAGTAAAATTAAAGGTTTTTTTATCACCATCAAAGGTTTTTATGTAAACTGTATACTTATTGCATAAAGTTTTTTCTTTTAGAAACAATTCTATTTCTGAATTGTTTCTAAACTAAGCCATCATTGTATGGTAATTTTAAGTAGAAATACAAAATGTTAGTAATGTGACAAAGTTTATGGGAATTTTTATTTTGGGATTTTTTTTTAACATGATGGTATTGTCGAGTCAATGCTTTGTGGTGTAGCTTTTATGGGAAACCACTTTTAATATTTTTATTGGAAATAAATTTTTCTTTCATCCCTTTTTAATCTTATTAGAGAGTGAGAGGAGGGATTTGATTCCTTGAAAACAATTCAAGACACTAGTGTGGGAAAGACATATTTTTATTTTAGGTTTTTTTTTTTAACATGATAGTATTGTCAAGTCAATGTTTTGTGGTGTAGCTTTTGTGCACCTTAAGTTTCTTAATTATATTATTTTCATTGTAAAGCGATGAAAAAAAAGGAAGATTTGTGTTTACCATGAATCTCTTACCTACGTTATTGCTATGGTAGAGTGATGAGAGAAAGGGGAAATTATATTTTTATCCATGGATGGATTGATTATTGTGGGAGGATTTTTATTTATTGATTCATGCAATCTTATTAGAAAATTTTAGCATTTTTGCATGAATAAGTTCTAAAACCATCTAGACCACTAAACCCCCAGAATAAGTCTAACTTATTATGTCTTCAACAAAATAGCACAACCACTTTGGCATACCTCCTCCACTATCTTCAATGCTCAAGCTTGTTAAAATATGATGATATGAGTCAATGTGTCACATTATTATCACTTTGTTGATACAAAAACTAAATTTCAAGTTTCTATAATTGCAGCGTGTTCTTGTAGTAATTTTATCAAATCTATAAATTTTTATGATTATGTTTCTACATTTTCTTTTCATCAATTATGTGGAACTGGCCCTATAAATTTAGGAGTTTTACAAATGGTCCCATAAACTCATTATCTCAACCCTTACTCTCAAACATGGTGTAATACGATTGGAAGTGGATTTCTACTCATGTGGGACTTCCATTTTTTATATGCAATATTTAGTTCCTGGATCCTATAATATAATTTGTTTTGAACTTATTTCTATTAGGGTATTCTTGATTGTGGGCATCATTGTTTTCCTTTAGGCACACTATATATAGACATTCATGGTTGTTGATATTGGAGTGAGGTGTAGTGTCTCATGGAAACAAAACTTTGGGCCTTGGCTTGGCTGATTTTGTTGTACTTTATCAAAATATGATCAACTTCTCTTATGTTTATGGTTCTGGTGGAAATGGATTAAACAACATTGTATATGGAAGTTGTTAATACTTAATAATTTTAGGAGAAATAATGGATCCCAATGGAATTTATATTTAGTTCCATTCTGCAGGACATGGAAAATTTACAAGGAGGTTTCACACATGTTTTTGAATCTACATTTGAGAGTCCAAAAGGTTGAGATTCCCATCTTTCCCACCCTACACATGTAGAATATGAGCATGAGCTACTATGAGCACTTGAAAATGTTATTATTATTGATTATAAGCTATCATGTATCCTCTAAAAGAGGCTAGAGTTTTAAGAAGTTTAGAGTTTTAAGAAGTTGAACAGAAGCACAACAATTAAATGGAAATAAATTTGAGATATTTGACTCCTATATACTTGGTTTGTATTCAAAATAAATAAACAAATCATTATATCGAATGTTGGCATGGATGTTTTGTGGTAAGATGCCTTGCTCACTGTATTTCTTAGAGCTTATGCTATCTCAGTGTACTGAAAATTAGCCTGCCATTTTAAATGCTCCATAAAATATGCATATCAATTTAGCATATAACTTTATAAACATATAAGCTCCCTATCCGAAGACAATGGATATTAGAGACACTAGACGTTATTGAGGCTAATGTGATTGGAAATGGAAATATTAATAAACCATTGTAAATATTAATAAATCATTGTATCCATGCTCTAATTCCTAGTCTATTGATACACTTATGTGTCTACCTCAATGTCATGTTGTTGTTGATAGTGGTACACCATTGTTATTATTAGATGACAATCGACACTAGTGCCACATGCTAACTACAATAACCAGTGGTTTACATGCTTATTGGGATCAATATATCTTTGACAATGTGTTGGTTTGTGTCCATTATTATTTCTAGTCCTTATTAGATGATACTAATCTAGACATCGCAAATGAATTTTGTAGTAGTTTGAACTGATGAACAACGTACCAAACAAATGCATGGAAATGGAAATATTCTGACATGTTATATTTAAAGGAACCAACAAAACATCTTTATGGATTTTGTTAATTGTTGGGTTGCCTACCATAAGAGGTTGAGGATCAAAGAAATCATGATGGAAGCCTTTGCCCCTTCCTCTATGTCTCCTGGGCGCATGAGCATGCCTACCTCTTTCCCCAAGCAACAATTGGCCTACCATCTCTAAAATTTAGAAGAAGAAAATCCATAAATTCATAAAATTTTTGTGAATCAACAACAAGAAAAATAAGATGGTTAGATATCACTGGGTAGAATCAACAAAGTTTGTATCTAAGCTTCTTCCATCAACAAACAACAAGAAATGTAACATCAATGAATTGCTTCTATTACATAGAAATTAGAAATGCTTATCCTACTCAAACCAATATTAGATCAAAACACCTTATCCTTCTCACCTAGAATCCAAGATGATCAGACTTTGATACCAAATGAAAGGAAGAAGAAATGCAAATACGCTTCACTTAATCTCATCTTGCAACATTACTATAAAGCTGGTAGAACGCAAATATAATGTTATTCGCTTGTTCTCATCAATGGGTCTGTTTGTATTTTCACATGTATGATGAATATAAAATCAAAATGCAATTACAAAATACACATATTTTGACTTAACTTGAGGGCACATAAGTTGGTTTGAGAAAATTCAATGTCTCATCGTTAAAATAACGATCATCTGGTCGAAAATATCTTTCAAATATTTGAATACATAATCATATTCGCTCATCACTTCTCTATTTTTGGCTCCTTCGAAAACAGGCATTCCAATCGTGGAGGGGTTTCGCATCACAAGAATTACGGAGTTCGTCGTATTACAATTAAAAGTTACGTAGAAATATAAACTTCAACCACCAATTATATGTATAACAACCATCTCATAATTACATAATTACCAATTATATTAAATAGAGAAAATTAGGATTAGATGGGGGTAATAACTATATTTTAAATAACAAATTAAGGCTGTGAAAAATTTAATAATTACATGAAATTTAAATAATAATAATAATATATTAAAAGGAAAATAATATCTTAAAAGATTTGAGTTTAGGAAAATAATTGTAATTTTTTTTTTTTACCAATTCAATAAATAGAGTGAGAATCAAACTTGAAACTTTCTTTTTACATTTTTTTTTCATTTTCATGATACTTGCCAATCAATCTATACCTTTGCAAACTTAATTTTTATTTAAAAAGAATTATTATTTTTTTTTAGAAAAAACTATTTCAAAAAGTTTAATTTTGTAACAATAATTATATGGAACAAAGAATAATTCAAAAAGTTTAAATAATTTAAATCTAAAGTAATAATTATAATTTATTATGCAAGGAAGCATGTGATGAAATTTTTTAGTGATTACAACTTTTTTTTTAAATGGATAATTTATTATGAGGAAAAGAATATTTCAAGGATTTGAACGTAAGTTAATAATTATAATTTATTATGAAAAGAATAATTTTCTATGTAATTTGAGTTTAGGAAAATAATTATAATTTATTATAAAAAAATATTTTTAAAATTTTAAATTTAGAGAATATTTCGAAAAGTTTAAATGCATAGTAATAATTATAATTTATTATGCAAGGAAGAATGCCATGAAAATTTTAGTGATTACAGTTTTTTTAAATATTTAAAGGATTTGAACCTAAGTTAATAATTATAAATTATTATGAAAAACATAATTTCTGATGTAATTTGAATTTATGTTAATAATTTTTTATGTAAACAAAAATATTGAATTTATGTTAATAATTTTCTATGTAAACAATTCATGTGGTTTGAGAGTGAGCTATTTGAATTATATTCAATTTAATCACTTCATAATTATTAATGATATTTAATAAATAAAATTAGAATTACATTAAATGAAAACCATATTTTAAATAATCAATCAAAGTGGTGAATGATTTAATGGTTACAAGAACTTTTGACAATAATTATAATTTATTATAGGAAGAAGAATATCTAGGATCATTGAACTTAAGTTAATATTCACAATTTACTCTTACTCTTGAAAGAAGAATATCTCATGTGGTTTGAACTTAAGTTAACATTTATAATTTGAAGAATATCTCATGTGGTTTGAACTTAGGTTATTTGAACAATTTTCAACTTAACCACCTCATAACTATTAATGATATTTAATAAAGAAAATTAAATATCATAAAAAAAATACAACCATACAATGTGTCATACTTTAAAGAAAAACTATATCCTAAGATACAAATCAAGGTGATAAATATAATAAAATAAAAGTTTATTAAATTATTTGAACTTCAATCTCTTGTTCCAAATGTTTAACCCCTTCTCACTAGACAACATGCCACTCCCCATCTTATTAAAATGTGAGTGCATAGAAGTGAGTTTGATTGCCTAGTTAGTTGGTTAACCCAAGACAACCCAACTTAGTTAGTTTCAAACTCCGAAGATGGGTTGGGTTAACATGCACACTTTTATAGCATGCCTTAGCTGATTAAGGTTGTCAATGGTATACTATAACCAAAGAATACCAAGATATATGAAAATATCTTAGTACATACATAACAGTCAAAATACCACTAAACTATAAAGAATACCAATGTTGATGGTAGTACTGTAACCAACTTATTTTGAGATATGGAAACATCTTAGTGCATACATAACAACCAAAACACCACTAAACTATAAAGAATATAAAGACAAACCTTTCATAGACCTACACACTAAGTTAGTTGATAACATAAACAACTATGCTAGCTCCAAAATGTAGGAACACGATCCAATGAAAAAAAAACACATAACATTAACTATAAAGGAGATGGAAGATATTATTGCAGTGTAGCTAAATTACATGTGATACAAGTGCTCTCATCTAATTTCCTTTTTCCTTGCAATTGTAGTTTATTTATACATAAAATTGCAGTCTCAGACAACAACTGAGAGCATTGGTGTTGGAATGTATCCTTCGCTTATGGGAAATTTTAATTTCCCAGTACCAGTTTCGTACATTCATGCTACTCCGGTCGGCTATTCAAAGTCGATCCCCTTGATCCCCGTTACACAAGTCAGTTCATTTAGTACCGTGTATTTCGAAGGTCCGTGGGTGTTACCCTCACCATGTGAATCGATGAAAGGTCGTGTGCATGCCAGGGTGGCCATGACATTATCACTAGTTCTTGTGAACTGAAATATGACGACGGTACACTGGTTTGTCGACGCAATTCCGTCAGCCCTTCGAAGAAATGTGGTTACCGGTTTCGTCGATGTATATTGGTCGAATATCCGACGAGCATATCTCCGATGAACCTACACATTGGAAGTCCGACATAACCAAATGTCGAATATCCAACAAAGAAACAAGATATCCGATGTAGGTTTGTCAGAATGTGCATCGGATATCGGAGGAACATTTACATCAAATATCCGACAACCAAATAGTATATCCGATGGAGGTGCCATACCTCCAAAAGATATACCTTTCGAGTGGTTTGTCGGATATTCGACGAATATGTACGTCGAATATATGACAACCAAACAATATAAATGATAGAGGTGCCATACCTCGGACGGATATATCTGTCGGATGGTTCGTCAGATATCCAATGAATATGTACGTTGAATATTTGACAACCAAATAGTATATCTGACAGAGGTGCCATACCTCTGACAAATATATCTGTCGAACGGTTCGTCAGATATCCGACGAGCCTCTGTATATTAAAAAAAATAATGAAATTCTCATTAGTGCACTTTCCATCCAAATCAAATTGATGAACTTTTTACATTGTTTATGATAAATACTTGCTCCAAAACAAAGGAGATGGAAAAGAATTTGAAAAGAGGAATTGGATAGCTCAAAGAAGGAATTGTCAATCTCAATGGGGAAATAGGAAACTTACATGAAAAAATGGCTCATATCACATAGATGGTGTACAACTAGAAAACCATCATCACAACATTGGAAAGTAGTATCTCTCATAGATGTCTATTGAGCCATTCCGATCAAAATTCTAATAGTACTTTGCCTTATTGGATTTTGGATCCTCTCTCAAAGCATAGACTACAGTGAAAATATTGCACTATGATGGTCAAATGAATGTTCTCTTTGACTCAATGAGTGGTTGAGTTTGTGCAATTCGTATTATGAGGCATAACAATAAATAGATGAAGAAAAATATACCTTCACAAAGTTGTAAATGCACTGAGAATACTTGTACATTGGGATGACTTATGCGAAAACATGTGAACCCTTAGTGTTTATTTCCTTTTTGCAATGGTTGATTCCATCTAGAATCCAAAGGAATTGTAGAAGAAAGAAATAAATGTGATCATTCAAAACAAACTGCATTGTATCCTTTTACTAGACATGAATAAAGGTGTAGTTGAAAGAGGGAACCACAAAAACAACAATCATTTATTGACAAGAAAACAAAGTCAACAAGAAAGCTAGGATTAGATTTCAAATGGCTAATGAAAGCTAAGACACATAACTATAAAATTAAGTTCAATGTAAAATGATACAAGCACACCATGTTCACACAAAAAAGTGTTTATATACAAGGCAAGATGCAAAAAGACACATTTAATCCACCAACAAATCATATGAATTAATGTATAATAGCAGACAATATTCCTTGCCATCTAGTTTACACACAAGTATATTTATTTCAAATTAAAAGAAATGGTATAAAATGGTGTAATGCCAATCATCTAAAAAACAACCCACCATCAAAACACAAGACACATAATGCATCAATCCATAACCTATTCCAACAAACTAATATAGTCAATGCTATACAATAACTGATAATGCAATTGCCTCTACATAGGACATGATCATCTAGTTGTAGCAATAATAAGAATCTAGTCAATAAATATGAATATGGATAGAAAACCCAATAAACAACTATAAAAGACCAGAAACGCTAGTTGTGACAAACACAGTATACCTGGTCCTCCATCATATAACCTGAAATAGATGCAATTGACTAGCAGAACATGTTCATGTTATTCCATTTCCAATCTTTTCCATTAAGTTGTTCCATGTCCAATCTTCACCATTAAGTTGTCCAATCTTCATGAAGATTCATGTGATGCCCATGTTTTCTAGTCTTGCCTTGGTTTCTTTTTGTAGGCTCCTAGACACGTCAAAAACAACCAAGGCAAGACTAGAAAAATATGGGCAACACATACCTTGTCGAAAATGTGTTGTGGGTCGTGGAGGTGACCGCCCTTCATACCTGCATTTGTCAAATAGTACAATAATAGGTTAAATTACTTAATAATAACAAAACATCAATGAACTTCTATTTGACAAAGAAAATTAAATGTTATATAACTGAATAATAATTATAGATGTACAATGATCTACAAATACTAAAGGGGAATACCTCATATCTGAAAGAGTTCCTCTTGGTTTCGAGAGTAGTTTAATCTCCACTAAAACCTCGCACATTCACCACTCATTCATAGCATTGATGCACATAACAATGTTGGGTATGCATGCAACCACTCTAACCATTTATGGAAATCAATAAATATACACCAACAAAGAATTTGAAAGTGTAATAGAATGGACAAGTAATTTATACTGCCTAAGCATGAACTGTCCATTTCCCATTAAATACCAAATGTTGAGCACCCACAATATTCACAATCAATTCTAGGCATACATTCATTTGGAAATAAAAGAGTAAAAATCTATGTAAGGGTCTCAATAACTAGTAGGAAATCACTACCTCCTTCAAGTCTATTTCTCATTCAAGAGAACTATCCAACCATAAAAAAAACATGCATAGTTCTGAACTCTAAATTACACATTTCCTCCATTCACTAAGCCATACAAACTATTATTCAAGGCTTCAAATTATGGGTAACCTAAATCTTTGACAAAGTAGCCCATGCATGCAAACATAATAACCTCATCGTGGCATGCATCCCATGCTATCGAGAGCATAGTTCTGCCATGATTTTTTAAGTGAAACACAACCTATCATGTCCATAAACCAAACTACTCATAGTTGAATCAAAGGAAATAACCCATACCATGACTTCATGCCCAAAAAACCACAAAATTGATTAGGAGCAATAAGCTACCAACATAGTTTTCCATGGATAAATTGGTGTTTGCAAAGGTTGGGAAAGGACATGCAAAGAGAAAGAATGATTTACAGAAGGGGGGTTTAAATTTAAGAAAACCCCTAGGAAACCCTAGAACAAAGATGGTCCAAAAATCCCTCGTTCCACTATCACAAAGAATCCTTAAATGATGCCACTAGCCAATTTTGTTTTGGATCATATACTAAATAGAGTAAGTGAGATTGACACCCGCTTTGATACCATGTTGAGATTCACGAAAATAGTGAGAGAATCAAATGGAACCAAGACAAACCCAAACTCTGCAAATTAAGAGAAGAACAAACCAGCTATAGGTCAACACAACACTTGAAGATAAATAAGCCAAGAGGAGTGCAACACTTGAAGAGAAATCAGAAAAGAGGAGTGAGACCCTAAAGAGAGAGTGAAACCAAAGAAAAAGTGCATTAGAGAGAGAAACAAACCCAAGCACAAGAGAGGGTAACACTGATAGGTTCACTTAGGCAAATCACTTTATTAAAAAAGAAAAAAAATACCTTAATTACCAATTATAAATTAGAGTTAGGTATATACACAACACAACTCAAGAGGTAGGGTGCTTTCCCCAACATGGGTTATAACATGTACAAGGCATTCCTTATCCAAACCTATAAATATAAGAATGAATACAATATAAGGTCAGTCATGGAAAAAAGGGAATCTTACACCATTTTCAACATAGATATCTTAATGGGATAAGGTTTTAGCTACAAGATGAGCTAGTCTTGGTAAAGTTATATTCAGAAAATTGAGCATACCAATTATTTAAGGTTGAGGATAAATTATCTTTCGATGTAAGTGGAAAATAATGAGAAGAAGGTGAAACAACACTATATTTAGAGATAAGGGAAGTTCCTTGATATCTATCAAGAGTGACGAGCTTGAGGAGGAAGAGGATGCTTCAAAGGTAGAGGAAGAAGATGAATTTGGCTGCAAGAATCCATTAATATTCTTCATATGTAATGAATGTCATGAAGCACAAGATTTCCCTCGAACCATAAAGTTGCAATTAGGGAAATGGTATCCCAAGAAGAGATTCAAACACAAGAAATTGAAGAAAAACTCAGAGAAAACATAATGCAGCAAAAAACGATAATATTGGGAAACAACGAGACCCCAAAAGCTCATTGGAGGAGGAGTGTCTTCCAATATGCAAGGGTAAATACAAAGTGTGTAAGGTGATCATAAATGGAGGTTCTAACAACAATTCGGTAAGTACAAAAATGGTACAAAAATCAAATCTTTCTTGTATTCCAAAATCAAACCCTTACAATATTTCATGGTTGAAAATGTATCATAGTGTGCTTGTGGATAAGTCCTCATGGTTTAGTTAGAAATCATCATCGTTTTCCTTCTAGTTTAAGAGTGAAACCACTACCAAAAAAAAAAAAAAAGAGTGTTGGAGGCCATGGTTGAAGGGGACTTTGATGCCAAATGTTCATTGATAAATATCATGATGTACATATGTGCAAATACAAGAGGAATGTTGAAGTGTTGTGGGAAAGTTGATATTGAACTAGTTGATGTTGCTGAAATTTTTTCCATAAAAGAAATACTGGAATCCTCAAATGCCTCCCATCTTAGGAATTGTGCTAGGGATGGCTAGTGTGTGATGCATGCTATTAAGTGTATGTTTGGACCTATCGAGGAAATTTCTGGAAGGATGCTTCTTGTGTTGATATATGGTGTTGGACCACTACTATTGATTTGTTATAAAAGGAATACCTTGAGAATTGAATGCATTTTCTAAAGGATATTGTAGCTAGAGGAAGTGCACATTGCTAACCAGAAGTGGTTGCTATATGATGAGGAGAAACTATTATATGAGAATTTTCCACATGCATTTTGACTATGCAAATTGCATTATGATGCATTGGGGGGGATTTGAGTAGCGTGAGTGCCTTTCTAGTTGTGCCTATGAGGGGGAATGCGTATTTCCTTGGAAATGGGTTTATGAGGTGGAGTGGAGGCATGAGGTGATTGGATCTTGGGAATGGGGGAGGAAAAATTTGGAGGGGAGAATGTGATAGATTGAGGTATGGGTTTCTACTTAGCGTGGGAGGTGGGATGTTGTGAGGGATGATAATGAGGTAGAACATAGATGGAGGGGGTAGTACAAGGAGGAGGTAAAGGGATGGGATGAGACAAAAAAACCCATGGGTTGGAAGATAATACATGTTGAGGAGAGTTGACAGGTTGGGAGTGTTGGGTAGTAGCAAGGGATTTTTGTTGAAGTCCTTGATAGTTTTCATAGGAATGGGAAGAGAGTTGGCAATGGTTGTGACATTGATTAGAAGGGAATGGTTTTGGAGGAGGGGGTGTGTATAGTAAGGGAATGTCACTAATAATGTAATTTGTGTTCCACCACTAGGGAAATAATGAAAGCCATGTCTAGAGTAGTACTGCCAAATAGCTCAACCTCTTGGTAAAAATGATCTAATAAGAAAAAATTAAATTTAAAAATGAGGTGTTGTTCTGATTCTTTGAATTTGAGTTGAAGGAAAAGCTTAGAGAAAATGGTGATGTATTGTTAGATGCTCTAACCTAGGCATTGTCAAAGCTAGAACCAGTTTCCTAGTAGATTTTGAAGGTACCCTAGAGGGTATAAGTTTCCTTCAAGCATGGGGTCTCCACTTAGTGAACTGATTATATAGCATATTTTTTCATGTGATATTAAAGAATACCCCTAATTTCAATAGGTATTGAAAAATACCTCCCAAAATTATTTTGTTGAACCCCCCTCCCAATACATGTTTCCAATAAAAGAACCTATTTTCCCTAGATATCCCCTATTTTTACTAGATGCCCCTTTTTATAAGCCCCCAATACCTATAAATCCTCGCCTAACCTACACACCCACCCCAATACCAACAATATATTGACCCTATTTTTTATAATTTAAAAACCCCCTTTATGAATGAACGTGATAAGATATTAGTAAGAAAGGCAAATCCCCTGTGCCTTCAAGAGCATGGAAAAAATATTTCCATGTTGTAATATGTTGATTAGAGGGTTGGCCAGAAGTTCTACCATGTGATTCTTCCATGGCATGCATGTAAGATGAATCCTAGTGAGACAAAAGAGATGATCTTCTATTATGGTAGGAAAAAACTATAAATATACATGGAAACATTGGGTCCAAGAATACCAATGGCCATTATTCATATGACCATTGTATTATGGAAGAGAGATGTTGGGATCAAGCTAAAAATGATAGGTTTTATTTTTATTATGTAGCATATAACTAAGGATTTGAAGGAGATCTATTGTAGAGGAGTTTGGGGCTGTAGTAGTGCATTGGAAAGGAGCTATGGTGAACAAAAATTATTTCCAAAGAATGATTTCCAAATAATGTATCCTATTTCTATAAACTTAGGGTTGTTTTTGGAACCAATGTTTATAGAGGTAATCTCTCCAACTTTATGCTTGGGATATTCATTGCCTTGACTTGAATCCCTCAGGGAATAATTTGCATAAAAAATTGCAATTAGAAATGAAATATCAACTCAAATACCTGGATATTTAATGGTTTTCCTTGTATGGTATTCATTTAATGCTAGTTCAATATATCTCCTCCAGTAGTTGTTCTAATAATTTAACCAACACTTAAAGAATCAACAAAATAATAAAATAAATTAACAAACATTTTTATGACTAAATAATAATTAAAAAGACTTGAGTGCATGAATACTTTAATGAGATCCTCTTGGTTTCAAGAATAATTTATTGGAGTAGTCTAATATTAGAGAAAACCTCTCTTGATTTGACGGAGCAACAACAAATTCAACATTTACTTTGTTGTTGCTCTGTTGGATCGAGGGAGGTTTGCTCAAAGATTATCCAAATCCTAATTTATTATCTAATGAACATGGCCAACCATGTGAAGGTGGAAGATATTATGGCCACTCCCCCCCCCCCCTCACATCACTCTCAATTCCCCAGTACCTAATCTATCTACTAGAAAATAGTTGAAAGAAACACATTAAGATTCATGCATAGACACTAGAAAAACAACAAATTCATAAAGAAACATATGTGGTTTTGTGCATGAAGAAACATATAACAATCATTCATTAACATATATCATTCATTCATTCATTAATCATAGACACAAAATAATTCATCTCAATAATTTTTATCATCAAAAATGTGTTTTTATAATATAATACACGATGTTTCTAATTATATAACTAGTGCAATAATTTCTTTTTCGGTTTCTTTCTGTTTGATAAGAATTTAGAAAGGAGGTCGTTAGTTCCATCTTCCCCTTCAATTGTTCTAGCCTCTGCATGTCTTATTGACGACTTGGTCATGTACTCACAACGTCGAGGCTACTGCAAGGGGGGGTGTGGATCATCAACTACAATAAGAAAGAAATGTTAAATTTATATTTTTTGTTATTATTATTACAAGTATTTCATTAATAAAAAGAGCATTAAAGTGTTCTTTACATGCTTGAGAAGCAAAGGCAAGCGAAGTAGTTTCAGATGCGGCCATATGTTCCTCTTCTTGTCTATCCCATAGTTGATTTTAGGGGATAAATTTCACCAATGGGCTAATTTTCCATGGTTTTCCCAAAAAATGATTTGTTAATTTCCATTTTTACTAAAAACGATTTGCCCAAATTCCATAGAATAAAATTATTTTACCTTAAAAATCGCCAATTTTTTTTATAGAAACTATATAAAATCCTTAGAAATTTGAATATGTTTACAAAACTATCACCAAACATTTTACAATTTACATATTAAGGACTAGTAAGATTAGCCCAGATTTCTACATTTTAATATAATTTTCCATTCTTAAAATTATCTCTTGTCTAGCCTCATCCTCTAGATGTTATGGAGTTGAAACATGAAAGGTTATAATTAATACACCATTTGCAATTCAATATTTTTAATTGTAATCCATACTACATTTTATAGCCAGAAACAATAATCAATAGATTGTACAAGTAATAAATTATAAACAATTTGCGTTGATTTTATTTACCTGTGTGTTAGTTTGAGTGTTGGAAGGTTTTGTTTCCCCCAGTATTTTTCTACGTTCAACCACGGTTTGAAATCTGTGTTTGAAATCAAGTTTGAGGTATTCCTCTATTGGAGCTTGTTTGAAATCCAATCCCTGCAAATTTGCATAAGAACATGAATTTTTCTTCTTATGTGCAATTAAATTAAAATTGTTAACAATATATTATTTGGATGCAATTGATTTTTGTATACTTACAATTCGTACTACTAGTTTCGATTAACCACCTGGGCCAAGTTTTTGCTACCCATGTTTTTTTATTTTGGCCTTGGTGGCTTTGGATGTGTTTGGGAGCATGTATTGAAAAGTTTCAAATACGTAATTAGATGTCACAATGACGATAAAGCATCATAATTACATTATTAGAAGTGTCACATATATTCATGAGTCATGTGGTGTCTTTCCTTGTTTTCAAAGCATCTTATCCTTTGCATCTTCCTGTAGGGCCTTCCACTCCATATCAGGAATCATTGGAGGAAGCTCATACTCAGGTTATTTTGCAAATGAACCCTATATTGGTCCTGCAGATATTTTAAATATGTGCTTGCTTTTGAGGAGACTCCAAATTTGTTAAACGAGCCCTCACCGAACATGCCAACCAACTTGTTAATGAGTTCATATTTTAATGTGGAACTTTGGGAATTCCACCTTGTGTGTATGGTGGGCTGAAAGATGTCCAATTTCAAGTCATTCATGCATTTATAAAATGTATCATTTCTTGCAAAACGATATTATCATTAGTTTAAAATAATCGCACATTATACGTAAATTTCAATTAGATTGTACATAATAACTAAAGCACATCTTAAATACCTGGAAGCTTTTCTATTTTCATAGGGATGAGCTCATCGTGTACCAAAAAGGAAATTGGTAGTGTTCCCATGCTAGTGACATGGGAAGATCCAGGAAAGTATGCTTCAAAATGTGCAAAGCCATGTTCTGCATCCACATCATCCCGTGCACACTGTAGCATGTGTTGGTTAGGGTCTGGCATAGCACCAAAATAAACCCTGGGGGTGTACCGATCTGAGTTACTGGCATATTACTAACATAAAAATAAACCCTGGGAGGTGTTCTTGTATGATGTTGTGTGTTGGCCCTTGACCAAGTTTTGTGGATCCTTGGTCATGTTTGACCTATTTTTGGGACTTCGATAGGCTGTTGAAGGTAGAGTGCAAGATGAAGCAGAGATCGTGGGATCTCGACCCCTCTTTAGTTATTTTTGGGTTTTGGGCTTATGTAACGAGTATGGGGATGTCGGCCCATGGGTTTACCCATGTTTAGGCCCGATTTTGTAATGTATAAATATAAAGCTAGGTGATGTAAGAAGGTGAAGTGTGCTAAGTGATAGAGTTTGATCTATGTGATCGAAGAGTTGTAAGTTGTGCTAAGTGCAAGTAATAGTTGTAAGTGCTTCGTGCATACTGTGTGAGACTTGCAGAGCTAAGTGCAAGTGATTGAACGAGACTGTGGAAGGCTTTGTGCTATAACTCAAGGAAGGAGGATCTAGCAAAGAGTGCGTAGATCTCCTATCCTTTGCGAAGTTGATCTTGAGTCTCTGTGAATGTAAGAATCTTGACAAAAGATAATAAATAAGACGAAGAGTTGGTGAAAGTAGGCCCAGGGTGGGGGTGAACCACACATATATTGTGTTATGGTTGCTTTGTGCATGTATTGATGTGTTTATGTGTTTACTTGTTTAGATGCTTTGATATAGATGAATAATAGATAAATCTGTTGATGCTACGTGCTTAATAATATGGATGAATTCTAGATCTGGCCTATGTGGATGTGCTTAGTGCTTGAACATACTAGATCTAGTTGAATACTGTGATGCTCTGTAATTAGGGTTTTGTATGCGAAGTAGATACTGGTTTAATACTGATGGAATGTAATTGCTAAGTGCTTTGGTAAGGTGTTATAATCACAGATCTGTGTCCCAGTTAAGGTTGCAGACATCTTAGTCCTGCAACTGCCCCTGCCTCTACCTCGGGTGAGACTTCATCTGCTTCGCAGGTGTTGCCGAAAGGGCCGGTAGTTAATTTTTTTTTGGCGCGCTCTTGAACATTGAACCCTGGTTCTGTTGTGCCAACAAACGGTTCCGTTGACGGGACATGAAACCATGATTGCTGGGAACTGAGGAAGAAGAAGCTCTGTACGAAGATCGACCTAAAATTATGAAAACTCTGTGTGTAGGTCTGTTGCCCTAGTGCGTAGTACTCTACTTGGATTGTGAAGCTCTGTGCTAAGAAAAGAAGTTTGGTCTGAAGAAAATATAAAGAAATATATGTGCATAGATCTGCTGCTTGACTTGCGAAGCTCTATGCTAAGGAAGGAAGAAGATCTGAAGAAAAGAGGTAAGATCTGAATGCTTTGTTCTCTAATAGAGGTGAGAATAGTGAAAAGTTTTAGATTTGGAAGCTTTGTGCTCTACCGAAAGTAAGATAAGTGGAAATTTTTGTTTCAAGAATATGGATCTAGGTATGTTTGATAAATTTTGTCCTAGCCTGAAAACTAGGGCGCCGTTAGAAGAAAGAAGATTTGATATGAGTAGATCTGATAAGAATAGTGAAATATATGTTATTCCTATGCATAGAAAGAATGTTTGGACTAATAAATGGATGCAGGACCCTAGAAATAATTTTTTGCAGGTTATCTACTATGATCCTAGTGCGCAGTACAAGAAAGGTTGGGGATCATTTAAGAGAAAGAGAGGATTATCTCTTTGTTACAGTTGCAGAAGACCGAGACATCTTTCTAAAGAATGCCTTGGTAGAAACCCAATTGTCTTTGCTGTAAATCTATGGATCACAAAGTTTTGGAATTCCCTAGAATGATTGCTAAGCTTGAAAGAATGAATATGGAACAAGTAGACCCTGAGAAAGGTCAAGAAACTGAGACCGTGGCAGAACCCCAGAAGGAATCAGAGACTGTACTATTACAAATGAAAGAAACCCTGAATGACCATAGAGATACTAATCTATTAGAGATCTTAAAAGAGAAAGAGCAAAGAGAAGTAAGAATAGGAGACTTCGACATTGACTGTATTCTAGATGAGGAAACACAAGTGAATATAATGACAGAAAGAACTTGGGAAATTTTAGGAAATCCTGCTATGATTCCTTCATTAGGAGGAATGGGATTATTTAGAGGAAAGTTGATAACCCTATGTAGAAGACTTACCTAGATATCTATGAATGCTCATGGAACTTCGGCAGAAGAAGATTTTGAGGTTGTTAAATTTATTGAGAACAACGCCCCATTTGCTATGTTACTAGGAAAACCTTAGATCGGAAAGGATTAGGCCAGAAGGAAAGAAGAAGAATTCTTAGAGAAGAAGAAGCAAGAATTGAAAGATTTCATGACTAGGAGGATCGCACACTTGATCGAAGAACGAGAGAACAGGTTGAAGCTATTTAGAACCATGGATGTCGAAGTTGTAAGAATAGAAGAAGAATCACAAGAGACTGAAGAACCTGCCCTAGATAGAGAAGAAGTATTGCCCCTGAATCCTAGGAAAGAATCTCAACAACGCGAAGTTACTATGCCAAGAGGAGATAAGAATCATAATGGAAATAATGAGATGAATATCATTGGGAAAAAGGATAGAAAGCCCAGTAAGAAGAGAGCAAAGATCGAAAAATTACAGAAGATTCCAGAGGGAACTTCGCAAAAGGAAAATGTGCAAAACTAGAACTTCGTCAGGATCAGAACAACACTACATGGCACTTCGCCATGCCAAAGAGATATAGTCGTTGAAAGCATTATAACCATTAGACTGATGCCCTGAATGAGTAGAACAACAATTATGGCCAGAAGGCTCACCATCATACCGTTGGGACCCTGCCGTAACGGACATAATTGAATTAATGAGGGTCTCTTGTCCGTTGGAATGATCCGTTACGTTGTTTCCTACTTATTCCATTGATTGTTGCACTAAGAACACTTTTGTGAATTGTATCAGAGAGAACTCATTGATACCGCGCTGTGATTAGTAAGATCGACACTAGTTCTATTGTTTTTCACACTCGTTCATCCATCCGATATAAGCGTGTATGTCGGATGAGCTCAATGCCGCAAAGAAAATCGTCGAAGAAGTTCTCATCGATCTCATGGCTGAGAAAGTAATCTCTGCAAGTATTCAAGCATCCTCGACGAGAGGAGTGCAAGCCTCTCCATCAACTACTCGTGGATCCGGACCATCCTGAGTCGTCACAGAAAAGAGAACCAAGCACATAGATTGTAACACCCTGTTTCCCCCAGATTGTAAATATAACTGAATTGGCCAAGGACTATGGCAAAACTCATAAGTATGAATATGTGATGTAAATGATAAATTGAATATTATTGAATTTGTTGCAGAACTGCTGAGAGGGGATGTG
>ML779593.1:671350-710647 GCA_009831015.1 Picea engelmannii
TGTTACTTATTCTTGCCTCTTAGTAAATTCAATATTTAAAACTTAAGGAAAGCGTCCTATTCTGTCCTGTTTTGTTCTAGATCCAGGTGGATCTAGGGAGATCGGTTTGTGTCCGCACTTACGGATTTATCCATAAACACTGACCCGCAGGACTTCTACCCAGGGAAATCCACAGATTGTGCATTAACACGGAAGATCAAGGATACCTACGATGATGTTGAGAAAGGGACACAAGGATACAAGGTAGCTTCCATCCAAAATGGTGCAATGCACCTAGCATGCCAATTAATTGCAGGAAATATAGTAAGGAAGAACAAACCCACACAGGTCACAGGTTTTGTCGTTGACCTCGCGGGGAAATGTGTAGAAGGCCTACAGATGAACTGGGTGAAGTACCTAGTCAACTAGCTGGAGTTAGACTGCCGCGAAGCTCAAGATTAGGGCTATGAGTTCCACTTCAAGTGGCTCCTAATCCTCATAGCATTTATTTCATGGGAGATGCCGGAAGGTGCGACCTTCCCGAACATTGAGCCGTTCAAGATGCTTGCTACGAAGTTCACCACGCTCTGGTACTCGAGCAATATGGGAAAACAGTGGCAGTCCAACACAATTTTTCATACATATTATCTCCAGCTGAAGAGGGCTATCGAAGCCGAAACTTGCATGAATCCGAACACCCTACAACAGTTTCAACCCCTCATGAAGTTCCGCACAAATAGACACTTCATATATATCACTGCACAAGCAGATGAGCATAAGGAAGAGATTCAATTGTACTACAAGCTCATAGAAGAGGACCTCGAGAAGATAAATAAGGACTGGTCAGCATAACTCCTTATCCGCGCTAATCCTGCAGAGATGTCTGACCTCAAACTTGATAGCTGAGAGGCCACTCACAAAGAACATGACACACCTGAACCTAGCAGAAGGAAGAAGATCGCATAAGTCGAAGACTTAAGCAACGCATCCGAAAAATAGACTCCGTATCACCTGGTCGAGGGGGTGATGACGAAGTAGAAGAGATAAATGGAAAATAAGATGAGCAAAAGCAAGGTGAAGTAACACCGCCTAGAGATGAGGCTGATCCCTTGAAGAAGAGGAAGGTTTCTCCCACAAAACCCTCTTCCCAGAAGAAATCCAGAGCTACCTTGACTAAGATGCAGGCTGTGCTCACTCTCTATGACTTTGACTTCATAATCGCAGCTGTGAACGAAGCCTTGTAGGAAATATTGCAAAAAAAAGAAGCCAAGCAGGTGGAGATGTATGACAGAATCAAGGTCAAACTTTGAGGGGTACAATAGGCCCTTCAGTCCAGTCGCGCAGTGTCCATTGCGCCCCTGCCATCGAGAGAACCAAAGTTATGAGATGAGCCAGCCCAACTCCGCCGACTAGCTAATGCGACCGAAGCTTGCCTTCGTTGCACACAAGAAGAAACTAAACAAGCCACCCAGGCCTTGAAGCAAGTGAAAAAAGTACTCTTAGAAAAATGTCGAGTTGCAGAGCAGGAGAAGGTTTCTCTCTAGACAAAGCTTGAAGAGGATAAATCACAGATTCAACAAGAAGAATAATAGTTGCTCGTAGAAAAATCCGAAGTGAAAGAAGCAACCAACAAAGCACTTCACTCTGTGACAGGTTCAAAGCCGAAGGAAGAATACCGATTCGATCATAAAGTAGAGCAGCTTGCAGAAGCTATCCAACAGCTACAACAAAGAATATCAGACTTAGAGCTCCGCACAGTGCCCAGTACTCTGCAAGATGTAAGGGACCAAAGAGAAGCAACTGCCCAAAGAACAGTTGAAAGAATCAAGGCCCTCACCATGGAATGTAAGAAACTAAGTGATCGTAGTGCCTAGAATTATGAGCAACTCACCGAGAATCCAGAATTGAAGGCACTGGAGTCACAGCTCCAGGAGCCAAAGCAGCAAGAAGAAACAATACAGGCACAGTTGAAGTCCCTATCATCTATTGAAAGGATGAAGCAATCACAAAAGCAGCGTACTGCTCAACAACAGGTCCACACCATTCAGAGCAGAGTCATGGAAGTGACTTAGAGGCTCCAACCTATACAGGATGAGGCTTGCCAACTGTTCTCAGAGATCAAAGGCCGAGGAGCAGAACTGGAGAAATTCGTCACTACAACTGAACAATGCTTAGAGGGACATGTCAACGAAGCAGTCATCCAAGGGTTCGTTGAGAAGGAGGCCATGGAAAAACAACAAGTCAAAGAAAATCGAGCTAATATTGAGGATTTTGAAGAAGAATTACCCAGATCGGAGTAACTCAGGAGAAGTCGCAGGTGAGTGTTGGGGGCCTGTTGGCCCTTCACCAAGTTTTGAGGATCCTTGGTCATGTTTGACCTATTTTTGGGACTTCGACAGACAATCGAAGGCGGAGCACAAGACGAAGCAGAGATCATGGGATCTCGGCCCCTCTTTAGGGATTTTTGGGTTTTGGGCTTATGTAACGGGTATGGGGATGTCGGCCCATGGTTTTACCCATGTTTAGGCCCAATTTTGTAATGTATAAATAGAAATCTAGATGATGTAATAAGGTGAAGTGTGCTAAGTGCTAGAGTTCGATCTATGTGATTGAAGAGTTTTAAGTTGTGCTAAGTGAAAGTAATAGTTGTAAGTGCTTCGTGCGTACTGTGTGAGACTTACAAAGCTAAGTGCAAGTGATTGAATGAGACTATGGAAGGATTTGTTCTATAACTCAAGGAAGGAGGATCTAGTGAAGAGTGCGCAGATCTCCTGTCCTCTGCGAAGTTGATATTGAGGCTCTGTGCATGTAATAATCTTGACAGAAGATAATAAAGAAGATGAAGAGTTGGTGGATGTAGCCCCAGGGTGGGGGTGAACCACACATATCTTGTGTTATGGTTGCTTTGTGCATGTATTGATGTGTTTATGTGTTTACTTGTTTAGACTCTTTGATATAGATGAATGATAGATATATATATTGATGCTACGTGCTTAATAATATGGATGAATGCTATATCTGACCTATGTGGATGTGCTTAGTGCTTGAACATACTAGATCTGGTTGAATACTGCGATGCTCTATAATTAGGGTTTTGTCTGCGAAGTAGATACGGGTTTAATACTGATGGACTATAATTGCTAAGTGCTTTGGTAAGGTGTTATAATCACAGATCTGTGTCCCAGCTAAGGTTGTAGACATCTGAGTCTTGCAACCACCCCTACCTCTACCTTGGGTGAGACTTCATCTGCTTCATAGGTGTTGCTGAAAGGGCCAGTAGTTAGGGTTTTGTTGGTGTAATGTCCCCTGACCGTCATCCCACTGGCCGGGCAAACGCTATTGTGCAAAACAACATCATTCTCATACTTAATTAATAACATGCATTTAAATCAATTAAACACATTTAACTCAGAGTAAGCACAAGATTACTGCTAACATAAATAATCCCTGGCATTAACAATAATTCATATGCACAATAGAATACATGATACATATAAGCATCACAGGCATGCAAAACATAATATTAAGCATAAGCTGATACTTATCTTTGAAATCGTGGTAATTCCACCAACTACGTGCAGTCCTTCCATGAACCTCCCAGCCTTAGACCACACTGCTCATCACTCTCAGCAGTAGGTCACCCCCGAGCTGGGACTAAGCTCCACCCAAGGCAAGGAATCCTAGTCTAGGTTGAGGTTACAGGGAAAACTGCACAGAATAACCAAAAGGATTCTTCCCAGGATGCCTTCTTACGCCCACTACTCATGGACTCTCATTCCTCACATGCCTGTTCTTCCCAGGAGTATACACCTTCACAAGAACAGTCCATCAGTGCTTCACCTCCCTCTCTGGGTCTGGACAACAGGCTAGATCAAGAAGTCTTAGAGCTCCGTAGCTAGTGCTGGACTCTCTCTAGAAGAATACCACTTCCCAGCAGACTCCTTCACCTGGAAATAACTTCTCACAGGCCTAACAGACTGCCTCTTTAACTAAGGGCCTTAAAACCCAGTTCTTTAGCCCCTTCCGACTCAATTCTTGCATGGTGAGGATAACCAAAACAACAATTGCAATTCAGTTAACTCACGGTGACAGCACCAATAGGAATTTGGGTATGGACATCCAAAAACGACAATAGTCCACACTAAGACACAACACGATTCAGACATTTACAGGGTGCTCGGACTTCACAGGAGACACGGCTCAGTCCACGAGTTTGCCACTAGTTTCAGGGTGTATGACAAGGAATCAAAGCAGAGGTCAATCGCAGAGCTAAACAAAATTCACGAAGGATGGGGAATGCCAAAGTGACTCAGGTGGAGAATGGAAAAATGAAAGAGCAAGCAATTTTCCCATGAGGTTTTCCTTCACGGTGTGCGGGTAATAAAATGCAGACGCAGAGGAAAAACGGGTTTAGACGGGCATCACGGTGAACTCAGGAAGAGGATGACAAAATGAACAAACCCCCCTCCACGACTGACTTCTGTAGTTTTTTAACTGCATGTGCCTGGATCGACACATGTCACCCATGAAGCTACTTGCACTCCATCAGCATGCGTTCCTCTCCAGGAGCTTAGGAAAAAACATATATTTCACATGGCTTTTGGAATAATATTAAAATATTATTCCCAAGGACTTAAGACCCTAGGCTCAACACTTAGCCTCTCTTTCCAGCCTTCCAGCCCCCAATCCCTTACCCACTCTGTGGAAGCTTAGTCCCCCATCACTCATTCATCATGGTCGGTTTGCACGCAGCGGTGTTTATATTTTTATTAATGTTCTGCATGATTACATATACAAAAGTAGGCTCTCGGCCTTAACACTTAGGCTCTCTGGCCTAATAACACATAAGCCCACCAACTTATATAAACTTGGCTCACCAGCCTATAAAACATAATTACAATTCATAATGCAAGATTTATACTCCATAGACATGATTTACAGTAGGGCTCGGCCTTGGGGACATTACAATCCCCTCCCCTTATTTTTGCATTGTCCTCAATCAACTTTACACTGCATCTGCAAGCTTTTCAAAATTTTCAAAAAGATACGGGTACTCTACCCGCATAACATCTTCATGCTCCCATGTCATGTCCTCAAGACCATACCAGGTCCATTGGACCTTTACAAGCCCTATAGCTTGATTTCGGAGCTGTTTGTTTTTCCTGTCCAATATGCGCACATGATGCACTTGCAGGACACCTTCTTGTTCCACCTGAATCACATTCCAATCGATAACATGATTAGCATCTGGTATATATTTCTTAAGCAATGAAACATGAAACACATTATGTACAGTCATGGATGCGGTAATGCAAGCATATATGCAATGTATATATATGTATATATAGACAATTTTAATAACATTATAACTGTATACTACAATAAATAGATAATTGTACTTATCTTTTGATTGAGAAGATCTTCCACCCCTGAGCAGGGCTATGACTCCATTGGGGTAATGGCTTCCCAAGATAGCCATGGTCCACAATCCTTATCCACATGGTCTAGGCCAAGGTACCAGACCTCAACAACACTCCAACCATTCAAACCTCAGCATCACTCCAACCAATGGTCTCTCATTCCCCACATGCCTGTCCCACCCGGGAGTATACACCTTCACAAGAACAGTCCATCGGTGCTACACCTCCCTTTCCTTGGGCTTCAGCAACAGGCCGGATCAGAAGTCTTAGAGCACCGTGGCTCGAGGAGTTCCAATTGCCCTCAAAGGTTTCCAAGCAACATCTTCCCGAGATACTCTTTGTAGTCAACATTTTAACTTTTATCAACACCATCTCATCTACATCAACCACATGTAGTTATCATGAGAGAACATAAATGAATTCATTTAGGAACTCCAATTAGTTCGAAAGGAAATTCAACTTTTATCCCCAAAACATGACATTCTATTTCATTATTCATCTTGCCTGTTGCCATATTATGAATGCAACCATCCTTGTGATTTTCCACAGTCACCAAACTGCATACAATTTTCCTGCAAGACTTCATCTTGCATACTGCTAACAAATTGTCAGTATTTTATGTACATCATAATTCAACATGTACAACATCTTATGCAATGACATTAGAATTTCCTGCACCTAGCAATTCAATCACAATTACCAAACAACTTGACCAAATAGAATGACTCGTCATTCTATGCATATGCATGTTCATAATTAACAACAGTAAGTTTATTATTTCAATTTTCAGAACATAAAATTTTATGTAGTCTCTATTCCTGTGACTACCTGGCTTGTAACTTTCCCGTTGCAATGTTTAACAGTTCCTGAAATGTTCTCAACTTCATGGGTTAGCAACATTTCAGCCATTAGTATAATTATTTCCATGCAATAATATATATGCATGTACTTACAAAACATATTCAACCATTGCATTTAGTATACAATTCTATCACATATTATGTATGAGTGCAATTCTCAATGCATTCTTATTCAGTGCACCTTGCATTGAATTACATAATCCTCTCTATCTCAGTCATGTATCTCACCATCCATGAGTTGGAATTCTGGCCAATGTGTTGCCACCTTCTCCATACACTTCCTATTATCTTCCCAATTAATTGGATGCCTTCCTTTTCGACCCGAACATTACACCAAGAATATAATTCTGTGGTGTTCATTAGTGTTAGCAAAAAGCTTGCAGCCCAAGTTTTATTTAAAAGTAGGAAGATTTTAGTACCTGTGTGGCTCATAACCTTTTCATATCCATACCTTGCCATATCCAACCAAGTCTTGGTCTTATACATGACTAGCTTACTGGCAGTTATTCCTATAACCAATTTTTATCTTTAATTCTTTGTTTATTATCCCATAACCAAATTAACATGACATTTTACTATGTCAGTGTGTGCATTTAGAAGCTGAAAAGATTTGAATTAATACAGGCCTCCAACCTTTACCACCTCCAGTGGTATGCATTCAAATAATATAATCATGTGATTTTATAACTGTGCATGATTATTCCTTCCCTTAGCACTTTCGACGCAGTTCCCCCACCTCAGCGGGGTCTGCTGACCTCCCACTCAATGGATCTTCAACTCTCGGAGCTGTAGCAGCTCTTCGAGTCCCTACTAGAACCTCCACGGAACAAATCCACAGGCCTTGCACGAAAACTCACCCACGAGAACTAGCGGCGGCACAAATTTCTCCTATGTGGCCACCGACCATGACCACGTGCCTATCCACAAGGAGTTTCGAGATTTCGCATACCGAGTGTTTTGATATGAGTCACCCTCGACTTTCTCTATCCCCAAAATCTGAAACAAGAGTCTAGCACGTGTTAGCTCTTCCCTTTACTTCCATCAGCGTGAACTCTAGCTATGACCTGGGGCCCCAACTTCCGAGCTCTAAGGGACTTTACCCTTTGCGAACTTCGAGGATTTTCTCTCCTCCTTTATCCCGAGGTCCGAACTCCCGAACCCCATTTGCCTCAGATCAAAGGTCCATAGCTTTTTGGGTTCGACGGTCTAGATCAATTCCTCATGAATCGACAATTCGCGTTTCGGGGTTTCGAAAAACAGTTTCCCCTCTTTTCTTCTGATCTCTAGTTTTCCGAAATCCACGTGAGTCAGATCCAACAACTCAAAGCTCCTCGTAATCCAACGGTGTGGATCTTTTCTCATGAATCAGGACTTCGCGGTTTGCAAAATTAGAAAACAGTACTCTTCCCTTTTTTCAACTTCCGTCTTCATGAAATTCAAGTGCGTCAGATCAACGACTGACACTCGTTGTGATTCAATGGTCTAGATCTCTCCTCGCGAATCGAAAGTTTGCGTTTCAGGATTTTCAAGAACAAATTATTCTGTTCTCCCAAATTTTGATTTTTCGATTTCCCGATGAAAGGAATCAACAGTTCGATCTTCCTTGAGATCGATGGTTCAATACCTCCCTTGAGATTTCGAGTGTTGAATGACTCTTAACGTCATCCTCCTCGCATTTTCTTTTGATCTAACGACGCACGACTATCGACGCTTCTCCCTCCAAGGATTCCTACCATCCATTCAGGTTCTCAATGACTTTCCTCTTGGTTCCTGTAGCCAACTACACTAACCAAGACTTTTCATGTTTGCTTCTTGATAAATGCAAACTTTCCACCACTCTAGGGTCTATATAACTAT
Organism: Picea engelmannii; assembly: GCA_009831015.1. Lineage (NCBI taxonomy): Eukaryota > Viridiplantae > Streptophyta > Pinopsida > Pinales > Pinaceae > Picea > Picea engelmannii. The sequence goes on from ML779593.1 coordinate 679,467, forward strand.
GGCTAGCCCCTGAATCAATTAAAATAATAAATGGTTGGTTGTTAATCATACCTTCCACTTCAATCATGTGCGACTAAAATTCAGCTTGCTTGTTGTCCAGGGCCGCATAGATCCTTGGCATTCTACTGCCCATGTCCTCCACTGTTTCATCTTGTGGAACATTATGGACAACTCTTTCTTTGCCATTTTTATGGGGACAATCTTTGTACTTGTGGTTCTCTTTACAACCCCAACACTGAATGGGTGTCTGTCTCGGCCTTTGTACTTTTGGGTAATAGCTCCCTCTTTCTTAGTCCCTACCCACGTGACCAAGGGTCGTGACCAAGTGCTAGACTACTAGGTGCTACAAGGCTCTCTAAATGAAACTTCAGGTTTCAGGATTTCGGGGCTTCAGGGTTTCAGGTTTCGGGGTTTTGGTCCCAGAGGTTCTCGCACTCACTTCCCTCTCCAACTCCCGACTCCCGAACTTCCAACCTCTCTCGCCTTGGGCCCACAACACAACTGTCACCCACCAAGGTAGTGACACATGGTGTCCTTAAGAAGGTCCACCTCACTCCCAGGGAAGTCATAGGGCCGCACTACTTTCACTTTTCATTTCGGAGTTTCGGGCATCACGAGTTCATGCATCTACACATCTCGAACTTCCGTTTGCCGAAATTCTGATATTACGATCTATTAATCTACTTGATCCAACGATCTTGATTCCCCACGATCTGACGACTCAGATCTCGTTGGAATTTTATGTATCAGGATTTTGTATGTCACGAGGTCGAAAGATTTTCCACCTTCATCCTCCCTATTCCCGAAATGTCGATTTCTTCCTAGACAATTAACGGTCCAGATCTCTCTTAGATCGACAGTTGTGATCCAATCATGAATTCATGTTTCGTGAATTCTCATGAACTCACCCTTTGACCATTTCAAGTTACGAGTTAGTGAAAGGTTGATCTCTCTCCACGCATCCTTTCCGATGGACGGTCCTTACAAATTCTAGATTTCGCATATCACGATTTCCACACTCCTATGCAACTCCAAAGGGTTTTAAGCCTTGTGCACGTTCTCCAGATCTGACGGTCGTGAGGGTTCTCCTTTTCTCTCAAAAATATCCTATTTCTCCAACACTTCTGGTGTGGAGTTCTCTCTCTCCCTGTGGCCATATACCACACCAGCTGCATTTTTATAATACCGCTACACCTCCTAAGCTTTGTAACATGGTCAAGTAGCCCGTTGACACTCAGAAACATTCTGAGGTTTGAAATTAGTCCTCTAGACACAATTTATTCTCAAAACCTCGGTCCAAAGACCACTTATCTGGCCCATCCAGGCTCAACATTGAAACTATGCTTTGATACCACACTGTAACGTCCCTCGACCATCATCCCACTGGCCGGGCAAACGCTACTGTGTGGAACACCATCATTCTCATACTTAATTAATAACATGCATTTAAATCAATTATACACATTTAACTCAGAGTAAGCACAAGATTACTGCTAACATAAATAATCCCTGGCATTAACAATAATTCATATTCACAACATAATACATGATACATATAAGCATCACAGGCATGCAAAAAATAATATTAAGCATAAGCTGATACTTATCTTTGAAACCATGGTAATTCCACCAACTACGTGCAGGCCTTCCACGAACCTCCCAGCCTTAGACCACGCTGCTCATGACTCTCAGCAGTAGATCACCCTCGAGCTGGGACTAAGCTCCACCCAAGGCAATGAATCCTAGTCTAGGCTGAGGTTACAGGGAAAATTGCACAGAATAACCAGAAGGATTCTTCCCAGGATGCCTTCTTACGCCCACTACTCACAGAATCTCATTCCCCACATGCCTGTTTCGTCTGGGAGTATACACCTTCACAAGCACAGTCCATTAGTGCTTCACCTCCCTCTCTAGGTCTCGACAACAGGCCGGATCAGAAAGTCTTAGAGCTCCGTAGCTGGTGCTGGACTCTCTTTGGAAGAATACCACTTCCCAGCAGACTCCACCTGGAAATAAATTCTCATAGGCCTGACAGACTGCCTCTTCAACTAAGGGCCTTAAAACCCGGTTCTTCGGCCCCTTTCGACTCAATTCCCACACGGTGAGGATAACCACAACAACAATAGAAATTTGGTTAACTCACGGTGACAACAGAAACAGGAATTTGGGTATGGACATCCAAAAACGACAACAATCCACACTAAGACACAACACGGTTCAGACATTTACAGGGTGCTCAGACTTCACAGGAGACATGGCTCAGTCCACAAGTTTGCCACTAGTTTTAGGGTGCGTGACAAGGAATCAATGCAGAGGTCGATTGCAGAGCTAAACAGAATTCACGAAGGATGGGGAATGGCAAAGTGACTCAGGTGGAGAATGGAAAAATGCAAGAGCAAACAATTTTCCCATGAGGGTTTCCTTCACGGTGCGCAGGTAAGCAAATGCAGACGCAGAGACAAAACAGGTTCAGATGGGCATCACGGTGAACTCAGGCGGAGGATGACAGAATGACTGAACCCCCTCCACGACTGACTTCTGCAGTTTTTTAAATGCATGTGCCTGGGTCGACACATGTCACCCATGAAGCTGCATGCATTCCATCAACATGTCTTCATCTCCAGGAAATTAGGACAAAACATATATTTCACATGGCTTTTGGAATAATATTAAAATATTATTCTCAACTACTTAAGCCCCTAGGCTCAACACTTAGCCTCTCTTTCCAACCTTCTAGCCCCCAATCCCTTACCCACTCTATGGAAGCTTAGTCCCCCATCACTCATTCATCATGGTCAGTCTGGATGCAACGGTGTTTATATTTTTATTACTGTTCTGCATGATTACATATACAAAATCAAGCTCCTGGCCTTAACACTTAGGCTCTCCGGCCTAATAACACATAATCCCACCAACTTATATAAATTTGTCTCACCAGCCTATAAAACATAATTACAATTCATAATGCAAGCTTTATACTTCATAGACATGATTTACAATAGGGCTCGGCCTTGGGGACATTACAATTGGTGCGCTCTTGAGCGTTGAACCCTGGGTCTGTTGTGCCAACACTGTGTCAATGTAGAAATAGATATGGTACCAACACTGATCTCCATAGGCACATCTTGGGGATCAAAATCATGCAAAAACTTATGTAAAAATAAGGAGTTTTTTATAAAGGACTTGTAAGAGTATAAAAATTAAAATCCAAAATAAATAAATGGGATAATTAAAGATCTTTCTTACTCCATAGCGATGAATTTTTTCCATCAAGGATTTAATTCTTTCCTTTATCTCCTATGTCTGAGGCTGAATCTGAATCAAAGAAGCAAGTTCAATGTTTGATTTTCTCACAAGATTCCTTATTGTTTGGACTAGGTTGGTGGAGGAATACATTTCTTCATCAATAATATATTCCTTTGTAGGATCTCTGGACTACTCTAAGGCTGTTGCCTTCCCCCTGTCACCCTGGGACAATGGTGTTGCCAACAATGCAATGTGAATATAAGACTTAGAAAAAATAGAAGAAATTCAAATATGTGTGAAATAAAGTTAGTTCATGAATATGCATGGGAAAAAAACATGGCATGCTAAAAACATGAAAGCAAAGAGTGACTAAATAAAATAAGGAGTGATTGGTGTGAACATTTTGTATTGTAGTCTTTAGGTTGTTAGAAACTTCTAGGATTGTGCGATTAGTCGTTAACAATGGATGATTTTTATGATGCCTTTTTAAATATGGCCAACAAAACCATTTTTTATATGAAAGTTATTGAACATTTTTTTGTTAATTCTAATTGAGGCACAAGAAAGGGCTAGTGCCCTTTGACCCTGATCACCCTACCAAAATATAAGAACCATGATGTATTAAAATGTTTCCTTAACTTACAAGATGTGTGAAAGTATATTACAATAAATGATAATCATAAAATATAAGAGTCATTGCTTACAGGTTGGATAAAATAGTATACGTACCACCCCCATAATAACAATGTATGTATCCACTCGATTCAAATTGTAATCAGTAATTTTTTTCCCCTGTAGCTATTTATTTTATTGCACATACGAATACACAATTTCAGTCACGCCCCTAAAATATGCAACTGGGTTTCTTATTTGTGGTCGTGGGTCGTGTACTGTTTATAAAGCCCGCAATATTCCACGTTGTTTTTGGCCTTCTGTCAATATACATAAATGCTCCTTTATTTTGGTCATTGTCTTTTAGCTATATATAATTTGCAGACACGCGATATCTTCACATACTTATTTTATATTGTACTAGCCATATCCAATATTTGTAGATGTAATAGAGTCCCACACATTCCATCAATTCAGTTAATATGACATAACATACCTTTATGCCATCCATGGAAAATAGCCCCAAACCATGTAATGATGATGGATCAATGTGGTATATCCTTTTGTTGACACTAAAATCAATGTTTATTTGAGGAAGATCCTTGGGTACCCATCGTTTCACTAGATGTTTGTACCTCAAGGGAACCTTGATCTCGTATATGATCTCATCATCATAAGAACATGACTCCCCTTTAGAAAGAAAAAAAATCCATTCGTCTATGGAATTTTCTTCCGATCTTCTCACCTCTAGTTGATCTCCAACTATTAGACCTACTAGATGTCTCACTTTCCTCTATTCTACCTAAAATTCCCTCACTCGACGAAGATAGATCTGAAAAATACATGTTTGGTTGTACGTCCTATAACACTCCATCAAATGAGAGAAACAATTAACGAGTGTCATAAGGGTTGTGATGAAACATCTTGAGGAAACCACAAGAACACAATATTACAAGTGACATAAGCAACTCTGCGATGTAATAATCTTAAACCTCTAATATTATATAGTGTTTTTTTGTTCTTTAGGGAAAAAAATAAACTATTACAACAACAACAACAACAACAACAAGAAGTTCGATTTTTCAAATAGGTTTTTCATTGTTGCAACAACATGCAAGGACATCATCAACAACGCCAAATCTTATTTATATTCACTCCACAAAATTCCTTATCATGTACATGTATCAATAGTGAAATTAGCTCATTATGGAAACAATTATGGGCTTGTAAAAACACTATACATGGAGTTTGCAACTCCATCATCAACATACAACCTTCCAAAATCACTATACAAAAGGCCACACTAGTTATTTTGAATATTCAAACCTATGAACTTAGATACAATACCAACAAAGGAATCATCAAGAGAGTTAGAAACACCAAAAATAAACTCAACATAAACTAGAAGAAAGAAACAACAACATATTACAATACTTATGCTTCTCAAAGGAAAACACAAAAAAATTACAAGGCATAAGGATCAATATTGTGCTGAAAATATCTAGTATTGATCAAGGTACTTTGTTCATTTTCTTCAGTACTCCACTCACCCATTCCACTAGTCATTTCCACCATTATCCCCACCATGTATAACCTCCATACAACATGCATGCAACATCCATCCCACATTTTCAAGAAACTCCATCCATTCCTACATTATGAATCATCCAACTACCCATTTAATACATCATCCATGATTACAACCCATTATCATTCACTTTTGTACTCTAGAAAACCAAAAAAAAAAAATTGTGCCACAAAACATGTAGCTATAGGAAGCTACATGAGAGGCCATGACCATTTGCTACAAGAAACTGTCAACACAAAATGTGCTATAGGAAGCTATATGAAGCCATCATGTAGCACTTAGTTTGACATTTTTTGAGAAAAAATAGCACATGCGCGTCCAAGGGACCCTAATACACATTTTTCAACCCTCCTTTACAATTGAAATCATCTTCATGCCATCAAACTAGTTTCTACAATATCCGTTGCATTCCTACAAGAATCTATAGGAGACTAAAAAAATCATTGTTTTCCACTCGAACTAGCATCTCCAACACAAAAGGAACCTCTACAATCCAATATCACTCCATCAACATCACTAGGGAGCCTATATGCAAACATATTAAGTAAACTATACAAGGTATGTCTCTCACTCATAGTTTATATTCATTTTCATTTAATTAGACAATCACGTCCCAATATTTTAGTCATGGTCAAACACACCAAAGTTTCCACATCATTAGTGAGGTGGGCCTTGCATCTCCATGTAGGGTGGTTGACTGAAATATATAAGGTGGTAACTAAAGTCAGTAGTGGATGGTAAAAGGAAAATACATTGTTTCATCTGTTGGATAATAAAATAATCAAGGGTGAAGGTATTAATGCCAAAAGTCATACCATAAGGACATATAAGATAACTTTAGTGTGCCAAACTTTTGAAATAATAAGGGAATTTCACTCATGCCACTCGAACTCATTATCAAGAGATATTTCCATGCATGCAAAAAATGCCAAAAATACCCTCCAAGCTACCAATATGTGACAACATGTAGTCTAAGTGATCACACATGATTGTAAGAGCAAAGAAAACACTATATACTGGACATAGAAACTAAATTACATATGCATATTCAAAAAATTGGACATGTACAAGGTTATCCACCTTATATCCCCTAAAGCATGTTTACCCTTTATGTCCCCCAACATATGCTAAATTTAATAATCAACATAAATGACATGTGTTTTAGGAACATAAGAATATATCCAATTACACAATAATAGTTTAATATAAATCACATATGTCACATGCCATTTGTGATTTTATCCACTTCCTCCTTATCCATTCCAGTTATCTATTCATTCATAATTATGAATTGAAGCAACATAGTAGTGACAAGCATCAACTTCATGACAACATATGAACCTACACTTAAAGCATCATGAAGTATTATAACCAACATGTATGTTTAGTCCAAGGAGGTCATTAGGTTGAATCCACCTAGGTCACTCGGGGTTAGGCATAGATGTTGTACGTCGACAACATTTATCCTGGGTGCCATTCATGGAATTTCAAGAAGCACATAAAGGGTTTCTTTGAGGAAGTTTATGTGGATAAATGTGTGTGTATGTAGTGTAGGAACTAAACTGTGCATCAAAACAATATCGCAACATATGCACCTTTAAAAAGGGAAATGCCAGTCATAATCCAAATGTAATAAAATATGAATAGTACATAAAGTCAATTGAGAAACTATTTGTCCATTTCCATGAAGGAATCATCTAAATCAATAGCTATAATCATCTTTCCTTGTTAATTTAATATAACCATGTAAAGAGCAAGTTGTTGTTCACTCTTTACTAATACTTTGGCGGTGAAATCAATTAGCTCAATCTTAGGTTGATTAAGATGAGGCATGGGCTATGGAGAAAGGGGAGGAGAAGGTGGTGAGGATTTGAGAGAGAAGTAATCTATCTATTCGAGAAAAACCTTTAAGATTTTATAAATTTCAATCCCCTCACATTCATATTTCACAGGCTTAGGTGGATGAGTTCATAACTCACGAAGACCTACATTAGATAGATATAAAATGTGGGCTTTTTATAAATATTTCAAAAGAATCGTTGTCGAAATTTACTTAAATATATTATGAGGAGATGGATATTGGAGTTGGTAATTCATGAGATATCTTACCAAGCCGCCTTGCATGGGTAGCTCGATCTTTAAAGAAGCAAGGAGAGAAACCACAATTGTCTTTTCCTATTTGTATCAACTCTTATCAGTGAATGAACTTCAACCATGCCAAAGATGTATCTCCACAACTAAATGTATATCACTTCTTTAAAGAACCACTCAAAATACACAATCATCTCCACATAGTAAGAGACCATTTAAAAACTCGACACTCGTGTGGGGGGTTTTTCCATCAACATGTTGAAGAGGAAGATATATTTAGGAGAGCCAAGGATAAAGTTGAGGTGAAGGAGATAAAAAGTAAGAAAATAAAATGGCAATCCCAATCAACACATTCAGGACCATCAGGGACCACTAAAGCAACTTTAGGTAAAGTGATTAGAGTTTTACATCATCACCCCGAAACTAATACACAACTAAGAGGGAATATTGTTTGAAAGGATGTATAAGCAAGTATTACAATGGTGGAAAATAGGCATGAGGTATTACCAACTTTCACCATTATCGTTAGAGAAATGGGAAATTTTGTAACGAACCTATTGATACCATCAAGTATGGATACTATAAAATCAAATAACTTTGATAGAAATATATGTGAAAAAAAAAATTATTCAGGAAACTAACATCAATTAGCCGAAGACAAGACTTAAAAAAAATTGAAAAATAATGACATATATAATTACCCTGGCAATGGCAAGAATTGTTTTGCAAACTTGCCAATCTATTGCTTCTGCGATTTGACTTTGTATTGTGGTTTGCAAGCTTCTGGAAATAAAAGCAATGTTGTCTTTCAGTCTCTTCAAGAAAACATTTATTTTAATAACAATATAAGGTCAACACACCCTTAGTCACTGGTAGCAACTTGTACAATTAGTATAACTGGACAAAACTGAACTACTACTACTACTAAGTATAAGTATTGTGGCATTTGTCGTTGCAGAGAATCATGAGGGTTAATTGTAGAATTACCACTTCTTATTTCATTAAAGAAAAATTATTAGTCAATATTTATCACAGATCTTTAGACTGGATTAAATATCTTGGGTTACTGATAGATGGCATAGACTTATCTTGGCAATTTGATGTTAACAAATTGTGATCCTAACTAGTAGTCTTGAACTTCTTTTGCGTTGTACACAATTTATTTCCTTGTGCCTTCTGTTGGAGGGTTATGTTGGGCTCCGTAAATTGTGTGAGGTTTTGGGAAGTGATAATTGAAGTGATGTCGATAGAGGGATACGCTTCATGTCAAACCTTTTTAAAAGAATAATATTAATAAAATCTATGTTAAAATCATTTCGTAAAGGATAAATATATGTATTAATGAATTATTTAGAATTTTATAGTATATATACTATGTTATTAGTTTACTGTAAAGTGATGGATTTTGTTTAGAAATTCTAAAATTTAACGAATAATGATAAGGTATTTTATGATTGAAATAATGAAATTATTTTAATAATTATAGAAAACAAAATGAATTTAGTAATGAATTTTATTAAATAAATTATGGCTTATGCATCCACATAATAAATTAAAGTGTAAGTTGTAGAACTTTAGGTAGTTATAAAGGTGATAATGCTTTTTTACATCATTAATACTTTTACGCTCGTAGATATGGAGTTGAATGGTTTGCTTACATCCTCGGAGAGTAGAATTTAATGCACAACCTATTAGTTTAGTATGTAAAATTAGTGCACAAGTTTAACATATAAGTTGGTGGTTTTTTCACACTCGGTTATTCGGCTAATTAAATGGGTAATGACGTTGATGTTAGTTTCTTGAATAATTTTTTTTTTTACATATGTTTCTGTCAAATTTATTTGATTTTATAGTATCCATACTTGATGGTATCAATAGGGTTGTTACATATGGTATCAGAGCGGGTTCCACTCTGCAACACCGGACCCATTACAACTTCCAACGATTATGTTTAATTGAAGATGAATACTAATATAATTGAATTTGTTTCATGGAAGGTATCATGGTTAGAGGATGAAGAATGAGTAGATGTCGGGCTACAGCAGGAAGATGAATTCATCCTACAAGTAAATCCACACCCAAGGGATCTGCTCCACAGGGAGAAGGACAAAATTTTGAGCAATAACAAATTGCAGTGGGCAATGTCATGGGTATGATGAGGTGTTTTCAGAGAATGTCAGAGCAAATTATAAATTTCCTTGATCACAATGAGGGCATGGAGTCCGTGCCCAATGAGGGTTCGCAGTGCCCTCCTGTAGTGAGTGGTAGTGTTCATAGATAAATCGAGAAGGTAAAATTTCCCAAGTTCATGGGTTCTACGGACAGATTAGCCATTGAAGCCTGGTTGGAGAATATGGAAATGTGCTTTGCATTGTGAAATTATACCTTCAACATGAAAGTCTGCATGGAGGTCTTTCAGCTGAAAGGGAGTGCGCTTTTTTGGTGGAAGGCACTCTTACCACAACTGAACATGGTCGTTGAAGACGTGTCATGGGAATTGTTCGAGGAACAATTTTGAGAGAGATACCTTTTTGAGGAGTTCAATGAGCCCCAACTTAATGAGTTCAACACCTTACGATAGGGTAGTCGTACAGTACCTGAGTACGAGGCTAGTTTTATGGAGTTGCTCAGATATTCTCTGCATCTGAACACTGAGAAGTTAAAGGTTAATAAGTTTGTGTTTGGTCTTAACTTCAACCTTTGTGCTAAGTTGAGGATTCTGATGCCTCAAACTTTGCACAATGCAGTGCATAAATATCTTATTTTTGAAGAAGAGTTGAATAGTGGGGGTCAGGGTAGGAATCCTTCCGAGAAGACATGACAAACACCGCATTGAGTGCCACAAAAACAGACAGATGTTAGGAAGACTTCTAGGAACCGTGATACTCCTAGAGGACCTGTATTTTCTACACCACCTAGAATGACTACCAGTCATAGGATGCTATATAGAGCACCACCACAACAACAACAATGTTGTCCTCAACAACAACAACAACAGTCTAGATCCTTTCCGTAGAACAGATCAAGGCCTCAACACCCTAGACTAGCATATATTTCCTATGGAACTAGGATCACCGGCCCTAAGAACTGATGTTGGACTTGTGGAGAGCCACACTCTCAGAGAGATTGTCCTATTGAGAAGGAAAGAGCTACCAGATCAGCAGGACATATGACAGTGGGAGATTTGGGAAAGGCCCATAGGATTCATGCAGTGGTGAATAACCACCAGGTCGAGCATCAGTTCACAGTGCTCGAGACTTCAGGTATGATAGTTGATCAACAGTTTAGTGTTTTGATAGATATAGGAGATACTAAGAGTTTTATATCAAGTGTTGCACTTAAAAGAATTAAGGTGAAGGCAATCGAACAAGATGAGTTTAGATATGTAGAAATGGCATTTGGTGCCAAGAAAAAGGTTGGAGGAAAAGTTAAGGATTGTAACATTAACTTGGGTGATTTCATCACAAGTGTAAACCTGTATGTCACAATATTGGGATCTTAGAAAATTGTGATTGGAATGGATTGGTTAGAATCACACGACACGATACTAAACTGTACTTGACAAAATGATTAAGTTTGATTGATGATTTGGGACATATTAGAGTAATTGTGGGAAGAAACCAAGGAGTGTCATTGAGATTTATTTCTTCCCTACAATTACAAAAAATCATGTGCAAAGGATGTAAGTTGTACACCATATTAGTGCTTAATGAAAAAGGTGACGTGGAAAGATTAGAAGACTTTCCAGTAGTATCGAAATTTACCGATGTTTTTCCTGAAGAATTACCAGGTTTACCGTCGGAAAGAGAATTGTAATTTACTATATATCTAAATCTTGGTACATAACCAATTGAAATAATTCCATATCGGATGTCGACACCAGAATTGCAAGAGTTAAAGATGCAATTGAAGGAGTTGTTAGATTTATGACTTATACATCCAAGCGTATCACCATGGGGTGCACCAGTAATTTTTGTAAGAAAGGACGGATCATGGAGGATTTGCATTGAATGTCATCAATTAAACAAAGCCACAATCAAGAACCAATACATGTTGCTGAGAATTGATGATTTATTTGATCAAATGAAGGGAGAGAAAGTATTTTCAAAGATTGATTTGAGATCGAGATATCATCAGCTGTGAATTAAAGAGGAAGACATTCCTAAAACAACGTTTAAGACAAGATTCATACATTATGAATTTACTATATTTCTGTTTGGATTGTCGAATTCCCTGGGTGTATTCATGAGTTTAATGAATGGGGTATTCTGCGAGTACTTGGATAAGCTCATACAGGTATTTATTGATGATATATTGATTTAATCTTGAACAAGAGAGGAACACAACGAACACCTGAGATTAGTGTTGCAGTGTTTAAGAGAAAACAAGTTGTACACAAATATGTCAAAGTGTTCTTTCTATGAAACAAAGATTCATTATCTGGGACACATCATTTCTAGAGAAGGCATCGCTATGGATCCAGTGAAATTTGAGGCTATTATGGAATGTACAACACTGATGAACATACAAGAAGTACATAGTTTTATGGGATTGCCATATTACTATCGACGTTTCATTGAAGGTTTTTCAAAGATAGCAAATACAATTATGGAATTGCAGAAGAAGAATAAGAAATTTGTATGGTCAGAGAAATGCATGGAATCATTTCATAAGCTTAAGGAGTTATTAACGACATCACCGATACTGAAGGTTCCAGATATGGACAAGGAATTCTTGGTATGTATAGACACCTCCAAGGAAGGATTCAAAAGAGTATTAATGTAAGAAGATTGAGTTATCACGTATCTTTCAAGGAAACTAAGAAGGAATGAAGAGAATTACACAATGCACAATTTGGAATTATTGGCGATTTTTTAAGCCTTGCGAGTTTGGAGACATTATCTTATTGGACGCAAATTCGAGTTAAAAATTTATCATAGTGGATTGCAACACATTTTTACTCAGAGTGACTCGAACACGCGACAAAGACGTTGGTCGAAACTTTTAAGTGAATACAATTTCGACATTATGTATATTAAAGGAATAATTAATAGATTGGCATATGCGTTGAGTCAAAGACCAGGAATTTTCTCAGTAAAACCCCTAAAGACAAATCTTCGAGAAAATATTTTAGCGTTACATATTGATGATGACTGGTACAAGGAAGTAAAAATCAATATCAGATGAAATACTATGATGATACCTAGGTATGAGGGATATTCTTTGGACAGTGATGGGATGTTAAGGTATAATGGTTGAGTTTATGTACCACCAAATGATGAATTGAGAAGGTTAATTTTGAATGAAGCTCATAGAGAAGTGTATATGTCTCATCCCAGAGTCACGAAAATGAAGACATGTCTTAAACCACTATTCTTTTGGAAAGGAATGAAGAAAAATATAGTTAACTATGTGGCGAGATGTCTTGAATGTCAACAAGTGAAGGTTGAACATAGACATCAAGCGGGTTTATTACAACCACACACGATTCGTGAATCGAAATGGGAAGTTATATCGATGGATTTTATTTTTAGATTTCCATTGACGACAAGGAGACACAATTATATTTTTGTAGTTGTCGACACTTTGACAAAGAGTGGACATTTTATTCCAGTTCATATGACGTATCAAGCACCAGACATAGCTAGAATTTCTATTAGTGAAATTGTAAGATTGCATGGTGTACCAAGGAAGATAATATCTGATAGAGGATGGTATTCACTAGACGTTTTTGGACTAGTTTCCAACAGGATTTGGAAACATAATTGAATTTTAGTACAACATATCACCCCGAAACAGATGGAAAAATGGAAAGAAAGAATCAAATTTTAGGGGATATGCTTCAAATGTATGTTATGGATCAACATAAATGTTGGGAATAATTTTTACCATTGGTAGAGTTTGCGTACAACAACAATTATTAGAGTATGATAAAGATGGCAGCTTTTGAATTTCTATACGGATGACCATGTAGGACACCATTGAGTTGGGATCGATTAGAGGATAGGGTCCTAGTGGGACTAAATGTGATTCAAGAAATGGAAGATCATATGTAATCCATAAGGAAAAGGATTAAAGAAGCACAAGACCGACAAAAGAATTATGCGCATGCGCATCGTATAGACCTTCATTATGAGGTTGGTGATAAAGTATTTTTGCGGGTGAAGCCGCATAAGAGTTCAGTTAAGTTTGGAAAGGGTGCTAAATTATCTCCAAGGTTTGTGGGACCTTTCGAAGTTGTATAAAATAAAGGACCCGTGGCTTATCGACTATCCTTACCTAATTCTTTGAGACGTATGCATGATGTGTTTCATGTTTCAGTTTTACGTCATTATATTTAAGATCGATCACATGTTATTGACATGAATTCATTGCAGGTATCATACGAGGGTGCTCTCATAGCGGATCCAATCCACAAACTGTACCATCACACTCGACAACTATGACGTCGAATAGCCGATCAGGTCAAGGTCCAATGGGACAGTTATAGTGCACATTCTGCTACATGGGAGAACGCATATGAAACCCTAGGTTGCAGTTGTAGTAGCAGTACCAATCACAATTGCAATTGAAAGTACTAGTTCCAATATTAGTTGCATTTGCAATGACAGTTCCTTCATGCCAGTTGCAGCACTAGTTGCATTTGTAGCACCAACACCAGTTGCAGTGAAAGTTTTTGTGAAGTATTGGGACTGATGTTTTATTGTCCCAGTGCACCTTACCCTAGAAAGATATTGTCAAATATATGTACTTACATATATTTAAATTGTATCATTATTCTAAAGGGTATTTTTAGGAGAAAGGATCTTTTGTCTAAAAAACAATCGTAGATCCAGAAGGATCTCAGATCCAGCATATTCAAAGAAACAATGCACATCATGTTTGATTAATTTTATATGACTCTATTTGTTATGGAATTATTGTGATGTTATGAACATCTAGGTTGTATTTTGATTTGTTGAAGTTATGAATATCATACTAATCATTGGTCAAAATTAAATTCAAAGTATTAGATTGATTAAAGTTGAGATTATAGACTTTATTCTCTAACCCAATTTTCTGTCAAGAAAGCATATTATCTTAGTACAAAGAACATCTTGAAGAAAATACTTGTCATCTTGAGTTAAGGAGATCAGAAGAAAATAAACACACTCATTCTTGAGGACAAGACTCCAGGTTCTAGGTTTGATTGATTAAGTTGATAAGACTAAAATTTGCACATATAAAGTTTGATAACCACCTCATTACAAGTAAACACTATAGTTGTGATAGCAATCTTTGAAAAGTTTTATACTTGGTACCATGTGAGTATGATTGAGATAAATTCTTATTGTAATCATCTACCAGATATAACTAACATCTCCTCTAGGAGAAACTTCTTGTTTTGTTTTCAGGTTACCATGGAGGAATGATTTATCACAACACTAGAAGAGTGTTTCTCTCATTCCTTATTATTTTATTTGTTACTTTTTACCCTTGTTTCAGGAAGGTCACAAGTGATAGCTCTAACAAAGCTATTGTGATGATTGGTATTGGTATTGTTTTATTATTATTATAAAGAGTATTATTCTTGTATGTTGTTTCTCCCTTGTTGTTCTTGTTCCGGGAAGATCACATGTGATAACCCTGAGGAATCTATAGTGACGGTTGCAGGAGGAAACACATTAGATGAGACATGGAGAAGACTATCCAAGCTATATGCATGACTGTATACATCCATGTACCGAAGAAGAAGAAGAAGAAGAAGCTACTTTTGAGATACAAAGTATCTCATATGGAGATTGATTGTAAGGAGGAGAAGGCTCCAAACATGACCGAACATTAGAATAGAACTCATAGTATACTTTGTCAATGGATAATGAAGCCACCTTGACAGGAAGAAGGATTCATTTGAAGTCTGACTCAACTTTTCATATTAATACTTGGTGTTCAACACCAAGTATATCCTGCAAAGACTATGAAGCTTTTGTAAACACAAAAGAAATCAAAACTCAGAGTGAGCCTGATCTTAGAGAGGATCAGATGAGTAAAGAGACGTCTTCTAGGATTGACAGACATATGCCATGAGTTGAGAAGACTATATCATAGCTTTAGAGACTTCTAGGAGATGTGAAATCACTTGGGAATATTCCCTTGTTTCAGTAACAGAGGAGGAAGCAAGTCAGAAGGACTGGGATATGGATTTTTCCTTGAGACTAGAAGGGAAGTCAATGGTGACTTCCAAGATTGATCTAACATATCAAGTATGTTGCATATAACAGTATAGAGATATTAAAAGCCTGATTTTTGTCCATAGGATTCTCTTAGCAAGAGGGATAAGACTAAGACGAGACACTTTCTCCAGTAATCGAAGAAATATTTCCAGTGTTCATGAAGACAACCAGAAAAACCATGATTCTGATACAATATGAGATTCAGGGGGAGTAGTCCCTGTATTTGATATTGAGTTATATCCATGAAAGAAGAAAATCTACCTTCAATATTAGTTATTGAGCCACTCTCAGTTTCATATGATAGAATAGAGGAGCTACTCTCAGAGTTCAACAACTACAGTGAAAATAGAGCAGTCATTCTCAGCTTCAAAAATAACAACTGCAGGCATAGAATCTTGGTTATAGAAGGAATAGTCACAGAGAAAATAAAGGACATACTCTCAGGAAATGAGACAAATAGTGCTATGCATATTGAATTGAAATTGAGAAAGTGTACCAGAATGTGAAAAATTGTTTTCAAAGTACAGGACAGGAAGAGTCATGTCTGTAAGTTGAAGAAAACTCCAAGAGCCTGGTATGGTAGGATTGATAGTTCTCTAATGATCTTGGGCTTTACCAAAAGTAAAGTTGATCCCAACCCTTACTTCAAGATTGAGAATGATGGACCAGTTATATTGTTTCTACATGTGGATGACTCATTCTTGACAGATGAAGAAAATCTCATCACAGATTGTAAGAAGAAGCTTGTCGTTGAGTTTGAAATGAAATACCTAGGCCCGATGCATTATTTCTTAGGTCCTGAAGTTGGAAGAGCCCAAAAATGATATTCCTTAACCAAGGGAAGTATGCAGTTGAAATATTGAATAAGTTTGACATGTTGGAATGTAAAGCCATGGCGACACCCATGGAGACAAATTTGAAGCTCATGGTTGATACTTCATCAAAGTTAGTTGATGCTACTCTATACATACATATTATTTATTTGTTGATGTAATTGACAAATACCAGGCCAAATATATGCCTTTTTGTGAACACCTTGAGTCAGTATTTGGTGGAGCCCAGACATGTTCACCTTGTAGTTGCAAATAATGTGATGAGATACCTTAAGGGTATGTTGGATTATGGTCTCTGTTATATTGGATATTATGACTTCAGATTGTATGGTTATACTAATTAAGATTGAGCTGGAAGTGCTTTAGAAAGAAAGAGCACCTCGGGATGTTGTTTCAGTTTGGGGTCAAACATGACTTCATGGAAAAGCAAGAAGCAATCTAATATTTCTCTCATTATGACAGAAGCGAAGTACATTGCAACATGTTCCGCCAACTGTGAAGCCATATGGCTTCAGAAGTTATTGATAGGTATGTTCGATCTAGAGATGGAAGATACCACGATTCCATGTGATAAATAGAGTTGCATAAAGATGAGATAGAACCCAGTGTTCCATGAGAATATTAAGAACATAGAGATCCAATACCAATATCTTCATGACATGGTGCAAAATGGAGTTGTAAAGCTCCAATATGTTGGCACAGATGGGCAGATTGCAGATGTGTTGACTAAGTCTCTGTCTCATGTGAAGTTTGAGTACTTCTGAGACAAGCTTGGTGTAGTCCGAAAGGACCTCCCTCGAAAGGGGGAGTGATGTTGATGATACTATGGTATCTTGAACAACAACGAGTATCTCCATTAGGATTTTATATCCTATGGGATTGATCATCCCTGGGTAGATCCCAAAGTTCTGATAAGGAAAATCTGTCAGAGTACCTATGCATGTATATGCCAACTGTGGTCAGTTGTGGTAGCTCAATTAGGATTTTATATCCTAGGGAATCTTATGATTCCTAGGAAGATCCTGAAGGTCTGGTAAGGACGGTCTGTCAGAGTACCTGTGCATGTATATTCCAATTGTGGTCAGTTGTGGTAGCTCAATTAGGATTTTATATCCTAGGGAATCTTATGATTCCTAGGAAGATCCCGAAGGTCCTGTAAGGACAACTTGTTAGATTACCATGTGGTAGCTCAATTAGGATTCTATATCCTAGGGAATCTTATGATTCCTGGGTAGATCCCGAAGGTCCGGTAAGGATGGTCTGTTAGAGTACCAAAAATACTGTTGTTGATGCACTTGCCTCATTCTGTTGCCATATATAGATGTTGATGTTCCATCTTTGTGTTGTTGATGTTGTTGTTCCAACTTTGTGTTATTGATGTTGTTGTTCCAGATTTGTGCTGTCGATGTTGATGTTCTAGCTTCCTGTTGTTGATGTTGTTTTTCTAGCTTCTTAATGTTGATGTCGATGTTCTAGCTTCATGTTGTTGATATTGTTGTCCCATCTTTGTGTTTTCGATGTTGATGTTCCAACTTCGTGTTGTTTATGTTGTTGTTCCAGCTTCATGTTGTCGATGTTAATGTTTCTAGCTTCATGTTGTTGTTGTTGATGATGTTTTTCCAGCTTCATGTTGTTGATGGTGATGATGTTACTCTAGCTCTACGTTGCAGATGATGATGATGTTCAATTTCTACTAATGTTGATGATGAGAAACAATTCTGATGACCTATAGATATGACCCACAGTGTTCCCAATGCTGATGACGATGTCCCCTCCTCTTGATGTTGGGTTGATTTGGTGCAGGAGCATTCTTCCACATCAACAAATGCGCTAGCAAGCCAACACATAGGAGCGCATTGGAGAAAGGGAGAGGCACCGACCCTCCCATTTTTAAATTTGAAATATGATCATATAGGGATTAATGCTATAAGGTTGAGTGAAAACCAAGCCATGCCTTTGTACATGCAGAAGACAAGGTCACCTTTAATGGCTGACATATTGATGGATCTAGATTCAATTCAGACTAGATGGCCATTTATGAAACTTCAATGTAATAGATGAGGTTAGGTGAAGGAGAGGATAGGCCCGTAGAGCCCTCTTTGGTAAAGAGATCTTTGTATCAGATTTCATAGAGGGGAGAGTTTTAGAGTTAGGAGGAGGATTCCGAGAGAAGATCTTGAGAATCTCAAAAGCTCAGAAATAGGAGGTAGAATAGTTATTTGAGAGATTTTGAGAGAGCTGAGACTCTGTTGTAGTCCAACCTGCACATATTGTAATTAGATTTTCATATTAATGAAAAGACAACAGTTTTTCCTACACATGGTTGTTTATGTGTTTATGTGTTTCATGAATGTATGTGATAGGTTTCATCTTCAGTAAGAATATAGATTTCTCTATATTTTCTGAGTTCGTGATATCGTTATGGGTTCTTTAGGTTGTGCAAGGATTGCACAACAGAACATTTAAGGTTTTGTAGCCAACGCAAGGAGTACGCATCTGAACTCTTTCGCGTCAGAGAAGAATGTGTCAGGAGGATACACTAGAGAAATCAAAAAACTCAAGAGGAACCTCAAGGTTACTGAATACCTTGGAGGGGGAATTGTGCAGAGGAGGCACAGAGAGATAGATTTACTAAACACTCTGTAAGAAAGATCTCTACAAGGTGTGCATTTAGTAGGAGGTTGCCAGGAGGGCACAGAGTTTTTCTTTAAAAGGAAGTGGAAGGGATGAGAGCCTTTTGGAGTTCTGAGTTAGCTTAAAGCTCAGAAGAGATAGCGTTATCAGAAGTGAAGACGAGACCCAAGATAGTTGGGTTCACAGGATAAAATTCAAGGGCCAAAGCCTTTAAACACTTACAAACTCTTCCAAGTCAGAAGAAATCCAAAGCTTAGGAGGAGGAGAAACAACAGTCATTGGATAAGATGTGGGAAGGAATATCGACCATTGAATCCATGTCCAGACACCCAAGGGAGCGCTTTGAGGAAGAAATAGATCCCAGTCGTTAGATCTGAGTGCAAAGGATCGACAAACATCCGATCAAGGTAAGGTGCACGAGCCTTAACCCTTAGTGTGCACAGACGAGAAGAATTGCCAAAGTATCGAAGTCCCGAAGTGATTAGGGACCATTCATCATCCAGAGGGACAGGTGGCACAAGATCCACAACTCTGGAGCGAGAGCACTTCGGAATTTTGTGGTCAAGGAGAAAGAGGAATCGCTGAAGATCCGAAGAAGATCCTGACCATTGGTTTTCAGGAGTGTACGTGTCAAAAGATATGGAATTTCGGGTGAAATCACTCCCGGAGGAATGAGTGCGCAAGATTTGAAACTCCCAAAGCCCGAAGAGCCGAAGCAGATAGAGACCATCAGATCAAGGGGGAGACATGCATCAAGAGATCGTGTATTTCGGGTGAAAGCACTCTGGGATGAACGAGTGTGTAGGAGTTTGAAACTCCCGAAGCCCGAAGAGCCGAAGTAAATCTGGACCGTCAGATATAGAAGGAAACACATAGATGGATCGTGAGCTCCAGGAGGAAGCGGAGGTGGAGTGTTAAAACTCCCAAAGTCTGAATAGCCGAAGTAGCTGGGAGTCGTCGATCTGCGGGAGGATATGCATCGTTAGATCATGGACTCTGGGTAAAACGCTCAGGGAGAAAAAGAGAGTGGAGGAGTTGAGACTTCTGAAGGCCGAAGTCCCGAAATGGACGAAAGCCATTGATTTGAGGTGGACGTGTGGCGCCAGATCTAGAACTCTGGGTACAAAATACTCCAGAAGAAAGAGGAAGGTGAAGGTGTGGAAGTTTCAAAGTAGAATCGCGATCGTTGATCGAGAAGGGGGATGATATTCATTGATCTGGTCTTGGTTGAAAGTGCCAAAGTCCCGAAGCAGGATAGAGCCATCGATTTGAGGAGGACACATGGTAGGAGATCCACCATTTCAGAGAAAGTCACTCAATAATAAAGGGATGTGTTGAACAAGAAATCCCGAAGGCCAGAGAGTCGAAGTTCATCTGAACCGTCTGTTTGCTAAGGATAGGTGTCAGCAGGTCTTCCACTTCAGAAGATAGCCACTTTAGAGAAAGAAAGAGTTGAGAGTTGAAACTCCGGAAGCCCGAAGGGAGAAATCAATCATAGTCATTGATTTGGAAAGAGGGCACACGTCGGTAGATCATGGAGATCTGAGAGTGGGTGCAGAAGGAGGAAGAGGGTCGTTGACTAACAATTGACCAAGGCAGATAGAGGAGACATATTGTAGCCATTGATCAAGAGGCATCACCCGATATTGGAGATCAACGATCACGCTTGATTGTGGGGCCAGAAAGTTCTCGGACGTTAAAAATATGAGAGCCGACCACAATTGAAACCACGGTATTGGCAAAGGGATACGTGGCAGTTGGAGGTGAATTGCGGGGAGAAAAGCGGTGTGGTCTCAAACCACTCTAGGCTGCTCCCACAATCACGTGCTTACGTGAGGGCACAACTCAAGGTCACATGAAAGGGAAGGATCCTAGCAGAGGGAGCTAGAGCCCGTGAACAGAAATGTGCCAAGAGCGTTAGAGAAAGGGCCCTTTTCTGTTCATGGGTGCTAGCTCTCTCTGATAGGATCCTTCCCTTTCATGTGACCTCGGGTTGTATAGATAATGTGCTAAAATATTATAATAATAAAGAATAACTATAACTGCTAGCTGTATAAGTAATACTTCAACAAGGGATAGGTGTGGCAATGTCCTTGCCACAACCTACTAGCACTCCCGTTGTGACCTGAACTGAAGGTTAACCACTGCTTTATTCTGAGAATTTCACGATGTCATGAGGGAAGACTGAGACAATCACTCAAGAGGATTCATGAGGGGCATGCAATACGACAGATTCCGTATTCCTTAGAAATCCCTTAGTCTCACACAAGGTCGACAAATGGAGTATTGACTCCAAACATCAGAAAAACTTCCAAACTAGTCAATGGAAAGTGGCACCCTTAGAGAACGGAGATGCTTCTTGAAGGGCACATTTCATGTCTAAATTTATGAGTCAATAAAAATCTATAAGACCTTACGAAATAAAATGAATACTAGATTTTGTTAGAGAAGAGAATACAAACTTTATTTAAATTATAAACTAGAAAAACATAACCTAAAGTATAAGTCTAGATGTTTTGACCAAGTAAAATTATAAATTGGGTTAAGGGAATTTAGACTAAACAAACACTAGTAAATGGGAGACTAAGAGTAAGAATTTAGGCATGTGCACAATGTGTGCATGAAATAAATAAAGATGATTTTTAATTAAAATAAATTACATTCATGAGAGAATGGGTTGTCAACATAGAGTTAGTATCTTAATTTAATCAACCACTAAAAATCCTAACTAAGAGAAGAGTCCTAATCAAACTCCAAGTGTAAATTAGTTAGGGGACACAATAAAAGAGGAATTGGAGAACTAAGAGACAACTAGGGGGAATTTTAGGAACTAATTGTGGGTGCGAGAGAAAATGATTAATTATTTAAATTAAAAAAGGGATTTAACATGTGCAACTTGAGGAGAGTGTGACATGTTTTGTGGGTGAATAATATTTAATTTATTTATTAAAAATTAACTAATTGTGCATGAGAGAACAAGTGCCAAAGTGATTTTTCTTATAAAAGAGGTGAGTTGGGCTTCAAGCTTGTGCAAGAGGTGGAAGCATCTCCTTGCAAGGGAAAGCTTGAACTAGTTGATCTAAGTTTTTTGTGTGTGACCCCTTTGCTGCTCGAGGGGATAAGGGAGAAGAAGAGTACCCCTAGGGTTGCATGGGAGGTACCGATGAAATATTGAGATTGATAGGCGAAGGAACGAGAGTTGTGCAAAGATTCTAGATTGAAGATCATCAACAAATTTACATTTTACTCCTTCGATTATGGTACTTGCTGGTTTTAGTTAATTGAGATGTTATGAAATTTTGATCGAATGTATTGGTTATTCTTGAGCCGAATGTGTTATATTTCGTCCTTGTTCTGTAAAATATATATTGTTAAAATATATGCAAGGATAAATTGAATAAATTGAAATATATTTTAAAAAAAAATTGTATTTGACTGTTGTTTAATCCTAAAATTTCACTTTGTATGGTTTGATAGGAAAAAGATAACTGAAAATTTCATATATATATATATATATATTTTAAATATCATACTCTATGATTGACATATGGGCGACTTGGTTGTAGATTGGTGGATTCTGTTTTGTATTATAACAATGTTGGGAAGCTCTCTATGAAATGAATGAAATGATATATATTTATAATTTGAGACAGTTAACAAATAAGAGTATGTTTGGAAATTGTCCGTGACAATATGAATTTTAGTGAATAACTGTATTATCTTACACAAAAATAAAACCAAGAAATAAGTGGATCTACAACAGTGGTATACATTGTTTAAGTCTAACTTAGATCCATGGTAGCTAACCAATGTCAAATATTGACAGGCCCCGATATCGTTTGATAATATTGTTAGCGTCATCACCAATTTTAAATTGAACTGCAAACTCTTACAAATCTAAAAACGCTCATCGTCTATCTCTTCGATTTTTCTTCTTGGCTGTGGCCTTGAAGCTTTTGACCACTACCCTCCTGGTTTCCGCACGTTTTCGTAGTTTCCTGCGTTGTTTAATTTTTCTTTTAACTCAAGACTTTGTTTTTACCTTACCAAGAATGTTTGGAGAAGTAGATATTAGAATCGAGGATTTAGATACATAAAACTTAGGTTATTCCACTCTTCAGGAATCTCGAATGCAAGATTATTATCCACGACAATAGTTTTTGCCTCAAACTCCTCTCATGTCTAAGAATATTCATTCTCTTAGCCTCACGAGAGTAACACTCGTTTCTTCCTTTTCTCCACACACACACTTGCTTTCATTACCGTATCTGGATGCATACCAGATCAACGACATAGAGTTGGAATTACATGAATTCAATCTGATAGTAGAAGACAAAACTTAAATAAATTGAAAAATAATGACATATATAATTACCCTAGCAACGCCAAGAAAATTTTTGCAAACTTTCCAATCTATGGCTTCTGCGATTTGACTCTGTATTGGGGTTTGCAAGCTTATGGAAATAAAAGTGACGTTGTTTTTCAGTATCTTCCGGAAAACTTTCATTTTATTTTAATAACAACATAAAGACAATATGGTTATTAATAGGTAGCCTGCTACAGAGTTTTTAAGATTGAGTGACTGTTATATATATTGTTAGATTATCTTGATATATAATCCAAATATATTCAACAATGTATATACCACCTGTAACAGTCTTAAAAACTCTACAGCAAGCTACATATTGATGGCCGGAACAACACATCCTTAATAAGGTGCAACAACTTTTACAATAAGTAAAACTAAACAAAACTGAACTAAGGAGTGACATTTGTCGTTGTAGAGAATCATGAGGGTTAATTGTAGATATTTATTTAACGATATTTATCATAGATCTTTAGACTATATTAAATATCTTGGGTTACTGATAGATGGAAGGGACTTAGCTCAACAATTTGATGTTAACAAATTGTGATCCTAACTGGTAGTCATGAACTTCTTTTGCGTTGTACACAATTTATTTCCTTGTGCCTTCTATTGGAGGGTTATGTTGGGCTCGGTAAATTGTGTGAGGTTTTGGGAAGTGATAATTGAAGTGATATCGATAGATGATTATGCTCTATGTCAAACCTTTCTAAAATAATAGTATTAATAAAATCTATGTTAAAAGCATTTCGGAAAGAATAAATATATGTATTAATGAATTATTTAGAATTTTATAGTATATATTCTATGTTACTAATTTACAATAAATGGTTTTAGTGATTTGTTTAGAAATTCTATGTTTTTATTATATTAGTAATTAAAATTTAAAGAATAATGACAAGGTATTTTATGATTATATAATAATATTATTTTAATAATTATAGAAAATAAAATAAATTTAATAATGTTACTAATGAATTTTATTAAATAAAGTATGGATTGTGCATCGACATAATAAATTAAGGCGAGTGTAAGTTGTGTAACTTTAGGTAGTTATAAAGGCGATAATGTTTGCTTACTTCATTAATACTTTTATGCTAGTAGATATGGAGTGAGATGGTTTGCTAAAATCCTCTTAGGTAGAATTTAATGCACAACTTATTAGTTTAGTATGTAAAATTAGTGTGCAAGTTTAACATATAAGTTGGTGTTTTTTTCACACTTTTTTATTCGGCTAATTAAATGGGTAATTACGTTGATGTTAGTTTTCTGAATAAATTTTTGTTTTTACATATGTTTCTATCAAAGTTATTTGATTTTATAGTATCCATACTTGATGGTATCAATAGGGTCATTACAAATTTAAAGGCAACAATGTTGATGATGATGATTTTCCCTCAAGTGAGGATTTTCAAGGTATTGATGATGATGATGAAAATTTTCCTCCAAATGAGTATTTTTAGGGAATTCATAAGGATGATGAAGAATTTCCCTCAAGTGGAAATTTTAAAACTAGTGAAGATGATTATGGTGATGGTGGACAATATTTTCCAAGTGGGAAATTTAAAAACACCAATGGTGATGATGATGTTTTTCCTCCATGTGAATATTTTAGAGGCACTGATGTTGATGTTGTTGATGACAACGTCATTCTTGTTAGAGAAGAGTTTAATCACATTGATAGTCTTAAGGGTGATAATGATTTTCCTTCAAGTGAATATTTTCATGGAATATCCAATGACATTGGTGAGGATGGTAATCATTTTTTTAGTGAGTTTGATATTCCTCGTATTAACTAGATTATCAATGAAGATGATGATGGACCTGTGAATGAATATCATGTTCTCAATCATTCAGCTGTAACAAATCAAGGTGATCGACATTCTCTTGTTTGGTCTCCTGACAATGTTTTGCTTGATATTCCTTCTAGTGATGAGGAAATTCATTCTAGTGAGGATGATGAAATACTGGAGACATTGCAAAGAAGCATTATGTCTAGGACAAAGACTAGACTTTTTTTATATCAATCCAAATCATTCTAGTTATACAAGGTCTAAGAACGGATTTCTCACTAAATCAGTTTCCGTAAGTGATTGTTGTCAAAATAATTGTTTGAAAAGCATGTACTACATGTATGCCTTGAATAAAAGGAAGACATATTTGTCAATGAATAAGAGCATGAAAAATTCATATTTAATGGGGTGCATGATATCCACCAAAAAGGATATGATTATCACATTGAGAATCTTTTACTTTGCATAAAGGCTTTCAAAAAAATTCACTCGATTGGTAATCTTCGTCTATCAAGAATCCAAACAAGGTTGGGAAAATATCCTTCATTTTATTCAAAGGTACATCATGGACGAGAGAGTGGGCCATTAACAAACGCTACATTGTCATGGATGCATGAATTCTTTGCCAAACATGGAGAGTGTATGCTACATAGAGGCACAATACATATTCCAGATAATTTCTCAAGGAGGGAAATCTACAACTTGGACAAAGATTATGCTGAAGGTGTTGAAGGAAATGGTAATTTTATTGCATATGCATATTTTACAAGAATATGGAAGAAAAAATTCAACAATGTTAGTATTCCTAAAGGGTCAATGATGGGGGTTGTTGAGCGCTCAACACACCCTAAAAGTGTTTTTGAAAATTTTTCTCTTTTGGGTACCACTTTTTTTTCTTTTTCTTCTTTTTGAATTGAGTCCGTTGTGTAGGGATCATTAAATTTTTTGTTTCCATGTCTTATCATCGATCACATTTGGATTTATTTGGACTTGTTGAATTGAAACTTTTCTCTAAAAAGAACTTGGCATTTTCACTAAGAATACACAACTAAAATTGTGACCCACACACCTATTTTTGGCATCGGCGAAATCCGAGCAGTAAAATGACCACGTAGCAATGATAATCATTGATCTCTGATGTATCATCGGCATCAGGAAAAAACGAAGGAGGAGTGTGCCAATTACTAACTATGTTCGCAAATAAGTTTTAAGAAAATTGTCGATATCCCATCGACGTCGGAAAAATATGAAAGGGTAAAACACTAACATGGGCCATAAAGAACCTTCGATCACCGATTACTGATGCATTTTTTGGAGTCAGTGAAATCCCAAAGATTGAAACTATGGAAATTTTCGCATTGACACAGCGTCGATCACTGATCTCTGATACATTTTCAGCATCAACAAGTTTTGAGGGGAGTAATACAAGAACACTTGTTTCAACATCTCATCGATCATCGATCCTCGATACTTCTTCGGCATCGGAGAGATATGACATTTTTGTCAAAGATCATATCTAACACAAATCCATGATTCTTAATAAACTCTTAGGCAAAGGAGCCAAATTCAAACGCCACGTGTCTTTATTGTGTAGGCAATTTGTATGGCCTAGTTTCATCCCGAGTCACCTTAGATTTCCTTGTGTCCTAGTCGCACTTCCAAGTCAACATTTCCACATCAGCCTTGTATGGCTTGATGGATCAACATCAAATCTTTTGCCAAAAGATATCAATGAACATTGTCTAAGAAAAACGCAGACCCTCGATCCACTCATTTAAATTAGCAGAATGATGGGACGTTTTTGGCACAAAATAAGATCCGATTCTGTCATTTAATAGGACAATTAATGTTTCTCTCCGAATACAATGTTGTCCCACGCACCAATCGAATAACGAGAATTTGAAATTTTCGATGAACCACAATGTAGCCTGCTCCTACACCGTCGACCTACGACCACATTTAAATCTCGAGCATAATGCGGATCTTGGTGACAGATTGTGTAAAACTTCATTTACACCCCAAATTGAAGAACTGATGCGACAAGGCAAGTATTCTCTGTGTTTAAATTACTAAGACAGTTTCGAACCCCAACATTCTGTACACAAGTTTCTCATTCTTAGAGCAGCTGAAGGAGCGAAAAGAGTGTCTAAAGAGTTGCACTCGATTCTTAGAATTTTAAAACAAAGTTAAGCTAGTGTGAAGAAGAGGTATGTATTGATTTTATCATTTTTGCAGTCACATTTATTTTTATATCAGTATCATCTCTGTAATATGGTGTCTAACTCTGCTCTTTCTGCAGAAAAATGACTCCAAGGAAGCCAACAACCATATGCTCACCAAGGGAACCAAAATTGAAGGAAGCAGAGGTCGGTGAAGGATCTTCTCCTAGCGCTATGAGGCAGTTGGATTTTTTTACAAAATCAGAGTCGGTTGTCAGAACGTCTACAAAGAAGGCATTTTCCCAACCCCTTGCATTCGAGGACAGATAGGCGAGCACTAGGTCAAATATGATGTTCCCACAGTGGGGAGATTTGTTCAACAGTATTAACCAGGAGGATTACCCAGAATTTATCCCCCATAATGACCCGGACATAAGGACGCTCGACGACTAGGTTTTTCCGAACATCTGACGGTCATGTCTACATATGGTAGCCTATTGAACCTCGGTCTTTCCATGTATTGATACCATGGGGTGGATAATCAACCACACAAACGCAATGAATTTCCTGGTCAATGATGGGAATGGTGGATATATCGATGTTTTTCTCCCAATAAAGGTCCATAAATACTACACGCTCAAGGACTCGAAGGAGTGATTAAACACTAATTTCATAGTAAAATTCTATGATTTCCATGACACCAGGATATTGATGGCCTCATGGTGGAAGGAAGACAAAAAATTCACAAACTGGAGCAATGCCTAGTATAGAAAAACAAACCTAAGGGAGCCAAACATTTATTTAATGGATCTAATCTGCCGATTGTACGGGGAGAAGGATTGCGCCAAGTTTTCAGAGGCATGGATTCCCCTGGTATACACAGTGGCCATCTCCGAGAGAAGCTTCAACTGGGGATCAATCATTTAAAAACAATTGAGCACCAATATATTGCAGGCCCAAACACCAAAGGATGGAGAAATGCCTGCTTTTCACATGGCATTGTACCTACTAGAAGTAATCTGTGCAAGGAACGTCTTCGCAGGCATAAATCTAAGTTGGCATGTCGTCAAGATACATGTACACGTCTACTTCAACATTCTATGGGAAAACAGGTACAAAAAATCCTATTCTCTCATCTACAATGAATTTATAGCTCCGATCTATTTTATTATTTTTAAGAAAGAATGCCCAAGAATTTCGGGAGCGACCAAGAAAATGATCTCAAAAGTAGGACACTAGTACCTAGAGGAAACCACCACTTATATCAAGGTGTTTGAGGCTATCGGCGCACCTCATTTACTCCCCGCTCACGTCCTAGACCAGCTCGTCGTGGGAGAAATCTGTTACCAAACCATCTTCCAGGGCTATAATTCCACTATGGTTAAAGACAAGAAGAAAGCATTCATACCGTATGGTTTCCATATAGGGTTTCACATGGTGAAGGATATTGCGCAAGCTAAACAAGAAGGTTTGAGCCAATTGGAATACACATTCCCCACAGGCCGATTTTGCAAACATGACTCTAGAGGCCTAGTACTTTAGCATGCATCACAAGTCTCCTCCTACTGGCTATACACACATAATAAGTTTGATGACGAAATATTTATAGAATGTGCTCAAGACTCAGAGGAGGTGCTACAGAAAAATGATAACCCCAATATGACTAGATTTAAAGCGATAAGTATGGATTAGCATGTTTAAATGGTAGAACAGACGGCTCAAGAAGCCCTCGGGGTTAGGGAAGAGAACAGAGTAGTAGAAGCCACAAAGGCACAGAGGAGAGAGATGTTGTTGTTAGAAGAATCCAAAAGAGTCATCCAAAGGTTAGAAAACGATCCCCAATTGTTAGAACCCATAAGGATCACTCCACATGACACAATCAACATCGGAGAGGAGATAAATGGCTTAGAATCAACCCCACTTGAGGGAACTGTCGATCCAGAAAACCCCATAGTTCCATCACCACAAGCCACATCGTCGGTGATTATTCCATCCCAATAGGAGATTCCAAGAACATCAAGTGAAACAGGTGTGACTAACATTCTCTTTGATTTAATTACCATCTATGATGATGAAGAGAGCTCGAAGATCTCGCTTATAACTCCAGTAAAAATCATAGAGGAGGAAGAATGGGGGGGAACATCAGCTCCAACTCCCGATGCTTCGATTCTAAACCCTATGCAGGGTGACCATGAGGCCAAGAGTATCCTAGAAACTGAATTTATAGACCTATCGGGGACTCTGAAAGACAACTCCAAGGATGAGTTGGGCTCAAGTGAATAGGAAGAGGAATTGCAGTAGCTAGATATTGACACCTCAACAGTCAATCACCAAGTTAGTGTTAAACCTGTAACCGTCTCCCCATATAAGGATGACACTCCACCAGTCGATGGACACCAGCAGGAGGTCAAGGCACCAAAACATACAAAATATTCCCTTGTTAAAGAAGTACAAGAGCCAGTCATAGAAAAAAATTATACAACAGTGATCCTAGGCAACACTCTGACTTGGGGAGACCAACAGATCCCTGAGCCCATAGATGAGGTCGTTGATATACATGAAATCGCTTATGATAGGAAGAGGAAAGATATAATGAGAAGGACAACCAAGAAAAGGAGTCTCATGCTTGATAGAATACTTCTCATCACCACATAGGAAAATCTACTCAGCACAAAAAATGCGAAGAAAATTGATCTAATCGGTGTGGGGATGGCTATAACTGATGCCACGCTGGATCAAGAAAAATGGGATGAAAAGGAACTAACCTCTGCA
The DNA here is from genome assembly GCA_009831015.1 of Picea engelmannii. Classification (NCBI taxonomy): domain Eukaryota; kingdom Viridiplantae; phylum Streptophyta; class Pinopsida; order Pinales; family Pinaceae; genus Picea; species Picea engelmannii. The sequence goes on from ML779593.1 coordinate 709,774, forward strand.
AAGAAGGAGTTGGACCATCTACGCCATCTAGAGAAATATTACTAGGAATCAACGTAAGCAACAATTTTCCTGAAGAGAGAATTTCGAGAAGAATACACACAATTCATGTGTGATAGACATCTCTTCACCGCGTGCGTAGTCGATTTTCAAGAAGAAACTCTCATGGCGCTAGAAACTTGTAAATACGTGGAGAGATGGTATGAGAAGGAATACCAGGCTATGGAGCAAATTGATTATATCAGTGGAGTATAGAAGGGTCGAAGCACGAAAGAGCATGGAATCTGAGTGTTGATGGATAACATCATCTATTGAATCAGGAAGGCAACCGAATATTGGGTAAGTATGGCCCAGGAACCTCAACAAAAGATACAAGATGTAGTGTTCCCAAGGCCGAGCCCCGTTACAGATCATGTTATATGCAAAGAATTGTAAATATGTTCTATAGGCTGGTGAGCCAAGTTTTGTATAAGTTGTAGGCTTATGTGTTTTGTTAGGCTAGGGAGCCTAAGTGTTGAAGGCCAGGAGCCTGTTGATGTACTTGTATGTATGCAGGTCAATTAATAAAATATAACTACCGCCAGTGCAGACCGACCACGATGAATGAGTGATGGGGGACTGAGCGTCCACAGAGTGGGCAAGGGATCAGGGGCTGGAAGGTGGGAAAGGGGCTGAGTGAGGAGCCTAGGGGATAAGCCTAGGGGGATTAGGCCTGGAATAATATTTTAATATTATTCCTAAAAATCCATGTGCACATTCTTTTATCCTAAGTCCTTTTGGAAGGACCTGTGAGTTCCCAAGTGGTGGGAGGAAGGCGTACGGATGGAATGCATGCAGTTCCCAGGGTGACAAGTGTCAACCCTGGTGCATGCAAATA